>OX578146.1:110909694-111447194 GCA_951213105.1 Amaurobius ferox
GGAAAATGGATGTACTTTATTTTAAATGTAAGCAGTCTGAGAGTGAAAAATTTGTTCTATCTTTAATTCACTGGAAATCATGAGATATAAACCAAGTACATTTTTTAATAAAATAAACGATACATGAAATTCATTACGAAAACTATATATCAAAGTTATATATAAAAGTATCGGAAACCCGTTAGGTTAAAACTGCCTTTTTAAATCATCTTTTGAAAATATCCATATAGCGCAGAGTACAGTGCATAATATTTTCTGTTTTTTGACATACTTTATATGTACGAAAAGAAACAATGCAGATAATTACAATTCTGTTATATTCTTAAATCTTGTTTTGAAAATCATCACATAAATTTTGTCGTTGATCTCTCTGCTTATATAAAGACGGCACAGGAAGAAGAAAAAAATATGAAATAATTTTCAGATTTTAAGCAACCTAGTAGGATATTAATGACATATGTGCCATGAAAATCTTAAAAATAGATTTATTTATTTTAAGTATGCACTTTTGCAAGGTAAGCGAGGACGTTTTATATACATCTTTAAATTTTATATACATCTCTCAGATATAAGCTTTGTCTCAAGTTCCAAACGAATATATAGATTGATTAGAGTTACACAATGTACACCATTTTGTTTGCAGTTAAAATTTAAACGACAATGCTCTGATCTCAACTCATTTTTGGTTCTAAGTACTTCAAAAGCATCGTCTTACTTTATAATACTGAAATTACTTAACATGAATCCACTAATTTTATAATACCGAAAGTACTTAAAAAGCATCCATTTATTTTGTAATACTGATAATTTAATTATATGATATTCTCACTTTAGAACAAAAAACGTGCAATATTGTAAGAACGGCACATCTTTACATCCTAAATGATATTCACTTAATGAATAATTTTGTATAAAATGCCTAACTGCAAAAAGTTTTTCAGTACAATTATTTTTAATAATGTTATTTTAATTATCGAACCGAAATATGTTTGAAAGATTGAGTATACCCTTCCCTTGTGTCCAATCTCTTTGAATGCTCAACAGTCAAAATGTATTCGTCTGTTATAGATTTTAGTTAATTATAGATTATATTTTTATTCAATTTATGAAAATCAGAGTTAAATAGAAATATTAGATTTTGTTTACCTGATTTTGGAACTAAAGATTAAATGGAAATTTTGTAAAACTAGAGTAAAATAACTTTTTCTTCATATTTTTCTACATAAAAAGAAGAAGAAAAGTGCAAAATCATGAAGGATATAAGTTATTGTGAAAAATTTGCTGATCAGTTAAATCAATAGGCCAATTAAGTTTATTGATTGAAATAACATTACAAAACTTCGTTTGGAGCGCATAATTTGTTCGAGAGAAATCATGTCTACAGATCAATGTCTACATCATGTATGCATCATTTAACTAGAAAGATCAATCAGGCATAAAGCTTTGATTATGAAACACTTTCCAACTACATTGCAATTTTATTTAAACATCTCTAAAATGCGATAAATTCAGCGGTAAAAAATCACAATACTACAAAAAATGATCACAATACTACAATAATTTATTATATTTGAATACTTTATCGAAAAAAAATGAATTTTATTTAAATGATGTCATTGAAATATAAATTGCCTGACTATCTATGCAAAAGCAGTAAAGATTTCATTCATAAACATTTATTATACTCCTTTCATTCATCACAATACTACAATAATTTATTTTACTTAAAAACTTAAAACCATGGAGGTAAAAGTAATTTAACTCTGTGCTTAAAACTTCACCGAAAAAGGCTGCTATAAAATCGTCTGTTCTCTATGTAAAATCAATGACTGTTTCATTCAAATCAACTATATTAGCAGACTCCATCGCTACATAATTTTGCGTTAAACAAATTCAGGAATTCTTATACAACTCCTCTTACAGCTTGATGTGTTTACAATCTCCATAAGTGGAAATTGGACCGCCTTCTTCGACATACATAAATTTGCGAAACCCAAAGCTCTTTCAGGCATCACCATGCCCTTCATCAGTGGCGAAATGAACAATTCAGTGCTAAGAAATGCTTACATACAGACCAAATCGGCAGGCAAAATTTACATATTATCTAAATACATTTTTTACAATAATTACATTATATTATTTTATAAACAAGGTATTTAAGATTCAAATAACTATTAAATACAAAATACAAAAAGGAAGAAGATTCCTGTTCAAAAAGTATGTCGTCGACACTCAGATTACATCTAAAAGTAAATTTATAGAAAACTGGCAGCATGCCCGTTCTTTGTACAGAGTATATAATATAAAGAAACTTAAAATTCACAATCATGTGCAAATTCCTATAGTATACTAAATAACATTTTTAATCCAAATATTCTGTTAAAATATTTAATCTAATATAATGCTCCTAAAATGAAGTTTAAGACTCTCTGTTCTAGCTGTACAAAATTATCTTCACGGGCAGATTTGAAGAATCTGACCCCTTTTGTAAGCAAATTTACAAAAAATATGGAATTGAATCAATATATGCAAAATAAAAGCGCTAAAATTGTATGGGACACGCACTACTTATATACGCGAATATTAGAAGATATAACCTGTATTAATAGATTACATGTATAAAAATTTCAATAAACCCATAATCTTTAAACCTGAAGGCAGTGATTGATTCCAATATATGCCAAAATGAAAGTGCTAAAATTATATGGGAAAATATATATACCCGTACTACTTATAATGTAGTAGATTAGAATATATGTCCGAGTGTTAGTGGAAGGTTACCCGTATTACAATATGAGTCTCAAAAATCTTTGCCAAAATAAAACAGATGACGTAATAAATTAAAAATATCAATAATCCCCGTAATATTCGCACCAGAAGGTCGTACTTGATTTCAATATATGCCAATATATGTCAAAATATATATCAATATATCCGTACTACTAACATTCTCGTAGACTAGAAGATATACCCGTGCATTTGTAGCAGATTACTCGTACAATGTACTATATATGAGTTTCAATAATTTTTGCCGCAATAAAATGATGATATGATAACTTGAAAATATCCATAATCTATGAATCAATAATACTCGAAAATATCAATAATAATAATGTTTAAACCTGAAGACCGTAACTGACATATTCTCGTAGATTAGAAGATATACCCGTGCATTTATAGAAGATTTCTCGTACAGCGTGCAATATATCAGTTTCAATGATTTTTGCCGCAATAAAACAATGACTTAATAACGTAAAAATATCAATAATCTCTGAATCAATAATCCTCGAAAATATCAATAATAATAGATGAATGCAATGGTAGAAATGGATTAGAAGAATGCAATGGCAATGGAATTTATTTTATACACATATCTTTATTATTCAAATCGGAAAAGATTTAATAAACATCTTCTGCCGCATGAACACATTGGATTTAAATCCGTTGCTGAGTGGCATGATATCATTTACTTCAAATAAATTGATGGAAAAATATCGTCTGAATAATGCTATCTCTATAGAAGGTTTGGCTACACATTCTTCAATTTAGCGACATTTTAAAAAATTGCCAAATTTATCGCCAAGTGGGACTTTAGAACTGACAATCCCGACAAATTGACAAAACATCTTCACGAAAATATCTAATAACAAAATGCAATTAATTTGATTTATTTAGCGCAATTTTATCAATTTCAAGATATTTTTATGGATTTACAAAAATTCTTATCTATTTGGTAACAGTTTTAAAATTCGCTAAATGTGTTACTAAGTAAGACGGTTGGACTGATAGACAAATGCTAACGAAACATCATTTCAGTACTCTCTTCTAACAAAAAAAATTGAATTTCATTGATTTGCATCGTTTTTATCAATTTGGCGACATTCCAGTCAATTTGGCAACATTTAAGAAATTTCCCAAGTCAGAGATATTCAGCCAAATTCGTAGCTCTGAATTTGCAGATCTGAATAAAATATCGTGATCCAGTTTGTATATACTAAATGAAAACACTAAAATTGTATTAGTAGATATACCCGTTTTACTTTTTTTCAGTTTCAACAATCGGCTAAATGAATTTATTAGCTAAACACAATATATGATTTTATTAGCTAAACACAATATATAAACTTGGCCAAACTAAGCAACACTCTTTGCCAAAATAAATAAAAGTGATGTACGCAGTCCGCAATTAATATAATTAAAAGAAAAATCAAATCGTTCATTTATAAGGTAGTATACCTTTATATCCTATTATTCAAATCAAAAAAATAATAATAAACGTTAATAAACACATTTAATTTAATTACGTTGCCTAACAACATGATATATCCTCACAAAATTCTAAAAATTAATTAACCATTTTGATTTCTTAATACTTTTCATCGTTGAGTAAAAGCTTGTGAAAAATAAACCATGGTGATAGATTTTCCATTTAAATTCATGTTTTTAAACAATTGATGATTTCAGAAAGTGACTATTTTACACAAAAAATCTGCCACCAAACTCAAAGATAAAATTTCAATTCATTTTTTAGTTTTAAACAAACAGTTTTCAACCTTTTCGTTTTAAGAAACCAGGGAGTTTGAGAGTAGAGCTCCTAGGAAAAAGTTTCGTTTTTCATTAATATCTCGACAACCCCTGATCTTAGAAACTCGAAAATTAGACTAAATTTAAGGGGGGAGGGGTGCTATTTCAAGGCTACCTATAAAATTTCATTAAATTCGGTTGAGCCGTTCTCGCGTGATGGTCAGACAAATGAAAGTTTCGTTTTTCAATAATTTCTCGAGAACAACTGATCGTAGAAACTCGAAATATAGACTAAATTTTAAGTGGGACAATTTCAAGGCTGCCCACAGAATTTCATCAAATTCGGTTCAGCCGTTCTCCTGCGATGATGGGACAAACAGACAGATTTTCACTTTTATTTATATAGATTTGATAAAATTGTTTATGAAATTAACGTTAAGATTTATAATAATTTTTAAAAATTTTCAACTAAGAACTGCTTAGATTTCCTTGTCTTTTTTTTTACTATACATCACGCGGTAAAAAAATATATATTAAATCTAATATTGGAAGCATTTAAAAGTCCATGCACAATAAAAAATGTACCGAAACAATAACATTGAAAAAGGTAGCACAGAATTAAAAAAAATTAAAACATATGTAATTTTAATTAAATTTGTGATTTAACAACTGCTTTTTTTTAAATTTTGTTTTTATAAAATAATGTTAAAAATATTGTTAATTGTTTATACAATATAACCGCTATTTTCACCATAATACTTGAAATTAAGAAAAATATTAATAGGGTACCGTATCCCTTTTAATAAAAAACAGACTTGTTATAATTTGATTAACTCGAAAAATGTATTTATGAACCAGAACTTAATTATCTAAATTGCTAAGTTCGATGGATTGGAGTATGCGTTCAAAAGTTAGAGACCGTACAAACGGGTCAGATTATTGAACCAAATAGTGATACTCAAATACTTAAAATGCCTGTAAATAGATGACAAACTTCACACAAATACATATAAAATATCTTTATTCAGTAGAACCGAGACATGAATTTTTCATTATGAAAATTTCCTTTACAAAGGTATCTGAAGTATTACTATTTCTTATTATATTTAATGTCCACTTTTATAGAAAATTAATTAAATTATTTGAGTTCTTTTACACAAGGGGGTAGCTGGCCTGGGTGGCAATGCCGCACTGGTTGTTCTTGTTGCGAGACATCTTGATATAGCCACTTATTCCCCAGGATGTGCCCCAGCTGTAAAAAATATATAATGTAAATAAGTATTTTTGATGGGATACATAATTGCGGATTACTCGCATTGTTAAATTTGTATATAATCCCCTCCTAGCATTACAAGAAATCGTTACGAAATATAGGTGGAGTGGGTAAGCATCAACTTCAAATTAGCTACGGATTAACACATCAAAGCAGGGGGTGGGTGGGCATCAACGTCAATAAAAGAAGAAATATTTAAAGGAGTGGGTGGAAATATTTTAGGAACGGAGAATTAACCAGAAATATTTAAACAGCGGAGAATTAACCAGAAATATTTTAACAACGGAATTGGTGGGCATCAACGAGAATTAACAAAAATATTTTAACAACGGAGTGTGAGAATTAACAAGAAATGTTTTACCAACGGAGAATTAACAAGAGATATTTTAACAAAGGAGTGGGAAAATTAACAAGAAACATTTTAGCAACAGAGTGGGAGAATTAATAAGAAATATTTTAACGGAGTGAGGGTCTTTAACTCCAGGGGGATAGAAGTTTAGGGATAATTTAGGGAAACTTTAGGGATAGAAGCCTTTAGCGCTTTCGGGCGACAAACGTTCATCATCAGAAGACATCAAGACAAGCATTATTATGTAGGAAATATCTGCTATGCCTAAGATAAACAGCAGTATAAATTTCTTTCGTTATGGTGATCTTTCTGCAATGCCTTCTAATTGTCGTTTGACGCCCAAAAGCATCAAAAGCTTTTATATTGTGCATTTTGCATCCGTAAGGTGAAATTCCATCTTTTGATGTTTTAGTGTTTTTAATTGTTTATCTCACGGATGTATAGCCATGCCTTCTTCATTTACCTAACATTAAACCGATAAAATATTAGAACATTTAATAGACTTTGGAAATATAATTATCCTGCTTATATAATTTGATTTCAAATCAATTTTATCAATTTTAATCAAAAGAAGATAAGGTTGCATTTAGTAGATTTCTTTAAATTTAGATTTATGTATGCATTAAGATTATTGAAATCCGAACATCTTAAAAATGTAACTCTTTAAGTGAAGTTGTTTTACACATTACCTGTTCTTGACGAGCCAATAATCCTGCCCGTTCTCAGTTCCATATCCTATTGCAAGAACACCGTGATCCAACAATGAGGTACTGCAACTGGGTTCGTCATAGATGCCACCGCTTTAAAGAAAAATAATATAGTTTAAAGACAATTAATTAAACAGCTTTACAGTTGAATCTTTTTTTATCTGAATAACATCTATGGTTTGTAACATCTCTGGTTTAAATCGGAGAGTTACGAAAAATGTAATCACTTTGGACTCTTATATTCCAGAACTTAATAAATAAAAATATAAATAATTTTATTTTTTTTGTCGAAGATAAAATTCGATTTATGAATATAAAAAAATAATTTTAATAATTTGAATAAGGTTTTTTAAACTAAAAATTTTTGTCCGAATGAGTTTTTGCCTCATTTTGCTTACTTTCACTTGAAATATTTTCTAAATTATCAAAGATAAATATAAATAGAAAGTGACAAAAATATTCAATAGAAAGTTTAATTTCTATGTCAATAGTTTGTTTTTATACAGCTCTTATAGTTTTCGAAAAATCATCTCGCCAAGTTGCAAAAGATTGAAAAATTTCCATTTTGTAATGTAGAAAATGTTGTGTAATATAAATGTTTGTATCTCAAAAACTAAAAGTAATATATTAGCAGTTAATCTATAAACTATAAAACATAATTTTCAGCTTTTTAACAATAATCCTATAAGGATATGTAATTGGATTTCTGAGTGGATTCTTAGTTTCTGAAATAAAGTGGTTATAACTTTGATTTTTAATATTTTGAACTATTTTGAAAAGGTGGTTGGTTCTAATTTTCATATTATTTTGAACTGTTTTGAAAACGTTTAAAGACAAACTACCCATAAAGATGTTATTCAATTAAAACTATTTCGGCTCCATCAGACTGGAATCACTGCCTTTTTTATTTATTTATTTATTTATGTATTTTGTTAGAACATAATCAGTTGGTTTTATCTTTCGAGGCCGATGAAAAAACTGAGTGGATTATCTATATGTATTAACTGCGTTTATATAAACGATTTTGATGCCTATAATATCCATAACATAGTTCAGCGGGTCTCAACCAGTGGCTTGCGTACCATTGGTGGTACACGAAAAGATCACTGGTGATACACAAGAAGTATGCAGTATAGAATCTTTATTATCCAAAATCAGTGCTTATTTTAAATAATATTTATTTCCAATGCTAATATGCGCGGCTGTTTCAATTCTAAATAGCGTACAGTGTGGAAAACTTATATATGTGTGTATATTAACTTATATGTATATCTCTACTCGTTGCTAAGTCGAAATTGATATTTCATGTGACACAAATTTATTTAATGGAAGATGTTAGAAACAAGTTTTTAGTCAACTTCCGGATAAAATAGAAAACGGATTTTAAAAATAACTTTTAGTGGGCTGGATAAAATAAAATACATATTTTAAAGACATTTCAGAAGAAGCAATTATATTTTTAATACCATTTTGTTAGACAAAAATAACATATAAACAAATTATGTGACGCAGAATTTTCGTCGATTATGTAATTAAAAAAACAAATGTAGAACTAAATGACTTGGAGCTGGAGCTGAATTTACGTTAAATATTAAGTAAAACTTAATTTCTGTCAAACAAGCGCAAGTCTGACATTAAATCCTTTTATTACTCTTATTGTTTATCAGTAATTATATTGTTTGTTCATCATACTGCTAATCGCGTTTGCTAATATTTGTTATTTTTGTTAAAAAAAAATATGTGAATAGAAATTGACTTAACTTTCTCTTTGTATATAAGACATATATTTGTTTGGTAATATAGGAATTTTTGAGTTTTAGTGGTATGTATATATAAGAAGTTTGAGAACCCCTGATGTAATTCAAATCATCAATTTACTTCATATATACTATATACAACCATCCCTGTTCCGGGTATTGTCAATGTTCTTTATGTGACTTAATGGTCAATGTTCTTCATGTGACTTAATGATATAAAAACCTAAAAATGTGAATATTCACGATAAACTACCAAACACATGCCTACTAAACACATGAACACATAATAAACACACGAACACATAAATAACACTCACATGAATTACTAAAGTTTCTAGTTATAGTTCTTCAAACTGCATCTATGCATAAAATTTGATATCGGTGTACAGGGCTTTCATTCCTTTTTGTGTTACCCTGCCAACACCTTAAGCACACATAGATGGATATCTTTCAAAAAGTGCTTAAAATATATTCGGAAAGTCTTAAAATGCTTTTATCCCTCAAAATCTCGAATTCGAAAATGTTGAAGAAAACAGTGCTTTTTCTATACAACATTACGAGAAAATAAAATTGATATAAATGATCTACTTTACCTGTATAGCTGGAAGCTAAACTGGCTGGCATCAATAGCTACAGAGATTGGACCAATGGTTGCAACGGCTTTTTGCAGTGCGTTCTCATCTCCAGTTGGAATGTCAACGTATCCAGTGACAGTGGCTCCTGAACTGGATGCTTTGTAATGACAGGTGCCATCCTATAAAATAATTGTATGAGTAAAATTATATCAGAAATACATGGTAATGATACTTTAACCAATTGCATTCAGTGGTGTATTTTGCACATTTCGAGAATCCACTTACGACGGTCCGGGCATAGATCCAACGACCGGGACCAAGCAGACCTCAAACTTCTTGACCTCAATGAATCCACCCTTGAACTTTTCTTTCATTGAAATTCATCATATTTTATCCACTCAATATTTTATAGCGTCATATTAGGGTCAATAACATCGCTCAGATGCCAGTATTAAATCATGGCCAGAGAAGAACTCGCACGTATGGCCTTATTGTCCCGGACCAATTACCCGGTTTCTCTCGCAGAAACCTGGCATTTTTTTTCAGTTCCATTTTAATGCTTGCTAGTACTTAAGTCTCAACAACCCAGGCTGGAGCACTCACCAAGAGGCTTCGAGCATCTATTTCCCCGTCGGGATATGTACTTCAGCCTGAAAATAACCATTAATCTTCATCCCGCGGGGAGAGATAAAAAAAAGTCCGACTACGCTAGGTTCTGTCCGATGGTCAATACTATAATTGTACAAAGATTCAGCTTTCTAGATCACTAAGAAAGTCTGAAGGAAGGTCTGAAAATACTTTAAAAAAACATTTTCTCCTCTTTTGGAGACTAAATAGAAAATCCGGCTACATTAAATTCTGTCTGATGGTCGATGCTATAGATGTGCAAATATTTAACCTCCTAGGTCAAGTACGGGGCTTCTAAAGGATGTTGAAAAACTTTTCAAGACACCCCATTTTCTCTGCTTCCGGGATTAATCGAAAATCCGGCTCCGTAAGGTTGTGCACCGTACTTGATAATATAAGTGTACAAAGATTCAATCTTCTAGGTCACCGGTGGCTTCTAATGGGTTTGGAAAGACAAAAACGTGCTAAACACGTTAGACAATTATATATTAGTGATATCACATTCAAAATCTTACTTTCAAATAAATGCAAGACTCTTACCTCAGCGGTGTAGGGATAGGACTGTTCTGTGTCGATACCGCCATTTTGCTTGATATATTGGAATGCCTGATCCATCAAGCCCCCTTCACAACCAAAGTTGCCTGAAAAAGGGATTTTTTTGGAATTCATACAGGTTAATTTTAGGCACTACAAAATATAATGAACATTAGTCATAAAGCTATCTCATAGGATTTATTTTACAGCTTGGCATCGCATCCCCAGTGCAGAAAGAGGAATTGGTGAACATGCTTCGAAATTGTTAGTGCTTTTCAGAGCAAAATACTTCAATTGCACCGGAAAAAAATGGCGATGTAGTTCAACTTCGCGATTCTTTGCTGTGGGTTGCGATTATAGACCTGGTGTTACAGTTTGGTGCATTTTGAGTTCACATTTCTGTAAATTCAAGTAGCGTGGGATTTCAAGCTTATAATTAACTTTAAATATTTGTAATTTTCGGTGCATAATAAAATGTAACACTTCCTATGTGCAGATTAAAGTGAAATAAATTCTTTAATATAATGCCGTTTTAATGTATTTCTGGTACAACACGCATGTAACTATTTAATTAAATAGCTTCATTCATTTTTCCAACAATACTCATCTGTTAAAGTTATTCTAAAAGTATAGTGAACCACGATTATAATGACCTCTGTTATAACGCGGATTCGGATATAACACAAATTTAAACATTTCTGCATTTCCTTTTTTCCGTTGCTCCGTGTCGTGTCGAATTTCAAAAGGGACTGAAAAAAGGGTGCTTTTATCTTCACAAAGTAAAATTTCCTATTTTTAAAAATATTTAACAATCAAGAAAATAGCTTGCAAAGAAAGCCTAACTTGGGAATCCATAACCAAAGAAACGATTAGAAACTGCTGGAGTGCAGTGAAGAATCAACGTGAATAAAATTTGAGGAAGTAGACATAAAACTCGCAATTCCGTTCAGTTGTTTATATAATTTGAAAATCGCACTAGGGAAGAAGAAACTGTAGCCACAATTGTAAATTAGTAGATTGACATACTAGAACCAATCTGTCAAGTTATCACTGATGAACAGACATAACACTCACGATTTCGCCCAGCAGGTTGTCTAAACTGAAAATCGCACTAGGGAAGAAGAAACTGTAGCCACAATTGTAAATTAGTAGATTGACATACTAGAACCAATCTGTCAAGTTATCACTGATGAACAGACATAACACTCACGATTTCGCCCAGCAGGTTGTCTAAACTGAAAATCGCATTAGGGAAAGAAGAAACTGTAGCCACAATTGTAAATTAGTGGATTAAAACACTGGAACCAATCTGTCAAGTTATTACTGATGAACAAACAAATAGCTGCTTCAGCAACCAATGAGAGCATTGAAGTGTAAGATGTTTACATATGCGATGTGCTGAATATGTTAGTAATGCATATGAAGTTACAGTCTTCCTACTAAATAAAATAATTAAAATCTGTAGAATGCTGACCTTTGCATTATATAAACGTATTTGTTCAACAGACTAAACGTAGAATATAACAGCATACATTTAGAGAATAAAACAGACAACTATCTGTTAACAGTAGAAGTTGAGCATTAAAATAGCATTTCTCGTTTAGAACGCAGCTACCCTTATAACGCGGGTAATGGATGCCACCGAAAACCTGCTTTATAATAGGAGTTCACATTATTTTCATTTTTCACATTGTTTTTATTTTACTTTAAAATAACGCTACAGAAAAATTTACGACATAAAAATGACAAGATACGACATAAAAATCACTTATAAAGAAAGATATCAAAGTGTAATTGTAGTATTGATTTTAACATCTGGCTCATATTTATGCATGATTAATTACAATTTTATATCACATTGAATGCTAAATGTTAGCTTTTAAATCCGTCATATGGCCCCTAACAAAACATAATTACTATATGACTCCTTAACAAAGCGCAATTCTTAACCGACCCCTTAAACCTTCCCTAAAAAATCACACATTCTATACGGCCCCCTAACAAAACGTCCGGCGAATAGTGAAACCAGCTAAATTTTCAATCAAGAATATTAAATTAATAATTCCCACAAAGCGTCAGGTACAATCAAAGAAATCAACTTTAATTTTGTGAATTATTGAATTATCGCCAACTAGCGATAATCCCTAAAAGTTAATAATATTACACAACATTTGTAGCTACGATCGCCAATTTTTTTGCCAAGCATGACAGACAGTCAGACTTTTAAGAGTGAGCGTCAGTAAATCTTCTGCCCTATCAGCGCTTTGTTAACTTTCGCAGATCACGTTTTTCGCCGAAATGCTGCTCAAACAGTTACGAAATATTTTCTAACAAATTAAATGCAATGCTTAGATTATATTAAAACTAAATTTAATGCTCAATAAAATATAGAATATATTTTTTATTTTAATCCAAAATATTTTTGGTGCTGCCACCTGTTGTCATAATTTAATTCATACCGACTATTTTTATTTTTAATGAACATTTTTAGATATCTATTCCTCCTAATACAGTAGTAAATACAACAACAGATCATATATAATAATGCCACAATCATGGAAAGGTAATTTCTTATTCTATAAATTTGATAAGAGGAGCTGAATGCACATTACTGAGGACTGCAGCTTTGTCTTCAACTTCCTTTGTCTTCAAATCCAAGTTCAATGACCTTTCCGTGATTATGGCATTATTATATAGGATCTGTAGTTGTATTTAATAGCATATTAGAAGAAATGGACATTTAAAAATGGTCATTTAAAAATAAAAATAGTCGGTATGAATTAAATTACGACAACAGATGGCAGCACCAAAAATATTTTGGATTAAAATAAAAATATATTCTGTATTTTATTAAGTATTAAATTTAGTTTTAACATAATCTAAGCATTGCATTTTATCTTTCAGAAAATATTTCGCAACTTTTTGAGCAGAATTTCGGCGAAAAACGTGGTCTGCGAAAGTTAACGAAACTCGGATAGGGCAGAAGATTTACGGACACTCCCCATGTATAGATTTGACTGTTATTGTATATATATTAAATAATAATACATATAGAGGTTCTAAACGGTTCCGCACCTTCTGGTCCGGAGCAATCCACCAAGTTCTGTTCGCTGAGAGATACTAGAGTTCCTGTCTTCTTCTTGTGCTGACCTTCTAAGGATCCGGTTGTGGAGAAGGCCCAACATGATCCGCATTGTTCCTAAATAAATAAATGTTCCAGGTTTAAAAAACATTTTGCTTGTTAATACTTTACGACCCCTAGACACTCTCTAACAAAACGTATCCGTCCTATATTTCAAATCGAGTATGTTAAATTAATTATTTAAACTAAGTGGCTGGGATTTAAAAAAAAATGAATTTAATTTTTCAAAGATATTGAATTTTCACCAACTTAGTGACAATTCCCCCAAAGTCGCCAAATTAGCGATAGTGGATTAAATTTAACGCCAAGCGTTACAGACAGATAGAGATATTGACTTTTCTTATGTATTAAGATACGTGGTAGATCCCTAGCTAAGTTCTGCTCGAAAATGTAACACACAATATTGAAGGTTCTAATGGACACCTTCTACACAAGGCATCCATCAAGTGGCTTTTCACTCCCTTTCTGTATCCCAGAAGCTAAAGGAGGTTGAATGCTGAATTTTGAATTTTCCTACAGGTAGCACAGTGAGACAAGATATTATTAATTTGGTTTTTTATGCCGCAGCAAGTTTTTGTATCAATGTGCCAAAGATAGTACATTTTGTTTTTTACGAAATTTGCACTATTGCATCTAGCCAGACTCTAAAATCGACTAATAAAGTTGGAAGTTTAATATTTAGTATGTTGAGCATTACACTGCTACTTTTAGGGGAAAACACATAAATTTCTTACTTATCAAATTTTAAGTTATCGTAATGACTGTTTGAATTCCTTTAGATGTCATATTTATCGATTTTCTCAGTTTTTACCTCAACTCAAATCAAAATTCTACAGAAAATCAAGCTACACAGTTCAAATTCGGTATACTGAGTGTCCTGTGGATCTATAAAGGAAAAATTATTAATTCAAACTTTTCAAATTTTAAGGAACCTCAATAACTATTCAAAAACTCCCAAATGTCAAATTTATCAAGGGTTTTTTAATCAAAAGGGTGACCTGTAGTCCGATAAAAACAAACTTTTATAAAACAAACCAGGTTCTTCAGCTTTACAAAAAGTATCAGCCATAAAAAGAATTCAGATGAACTATTTCCAAGTTTTACGAACTTCACGAAAAGTATAGAGAGAAAAACTTACTGAGTGTATTTCGTAATAAACTTGGCAAATGTATCACTTTGATCTAAAGTTGTTTCTTACTGTAATGAGCTTAGATGAATTGAATGGAGTTGGGGTGATAAAATTTAAACTGCATATATATTGCACTATATTTATTGTTATACGGTAAATTTGCCAAATTTATTATGAAGCACATCCCCAACTTTCCTCTATACGCTTTTTCCTCAAGTGACTTTTATGAAGTTTGATAAACACTACAATACTTCTTCCTTAAATCATCTCAATCAATGTTTGGCTGACACTTCTTATAAAGTTGAACTTGGCTTTTGTTTTACAAGTTTGTTTTTTTATCAGATTTAATTCATGAAGATTGCTATGAATTGGGGCTGCTACCATAAATCGCCGCGTTTTGAGGCAGTACATCTCTACTGCATCTACTGCATCTACTGCATGTAATATGCATGGTTAAGTTGCTTGGGTGTCACTGTAAAGAATTTATAACAGTTTACCATAAATCTATCAAAACACAAGAGATATTGATTTTTACCGTCCACCATCCACTAAATATTTTCAGCGAAATTTAAACCATTTGAAATATTGTTGATTATAATTTCTATGGTTCTTTGACGGTTTCAGAAGGCTCACAAACGGAGCACCAGTCAAGAAAAAATACAAAAGCAGTAAAATGCACCACTTTCTTTTCCATGATATTTACCTGGTTTTTGATTGCGGTGACCAATCCCTGCTTTCTCCAGTCCACAGAGGCCGGTAATACCAAGTTGTAAGGAGGGACGAAAACGGAGGATGCGTTTAACCTGGATCCTCTGAAACCATTCAATGTCTTAACAAATTCGATATGACTCTGGAACAGATAAATAATTTCAGAACACTTATTATTTTGTTTATGTACGTAGCATGAGCATAGAAAGGCTACTGCAAATACAGTTCATATTTGTAAAAACTACTTCTGTTTTACCTCAGAAGACTCATTTTATGGGTATACTCAATGGTCTTCGTGCTTTTGCGAAATGTTAGTTGGATAAAGACAATTTCGTTAGAGCAGAATAATTATTTCAGAACATTATAATTTTTTTTATTTTATTACCGGGTTTTAAGAATATCACAATTAAAAAATTATAAAAGTTAGAACCATTTTCCTCAGAAATTCGAATTGAAAATTTCGGAGAAAACAATACTTTATACGACAGTATTAGAAATAAAATATGTATAGGCATGATGGATTATACAATTTTGGATCCCCCACATTGCTAAAACATGTTTGGACGCGTTATGAATCATTGATTTTTCTGACACCGCCTATTGTTGAATATTTAGCAGTGACGCCATACAGTTTAGTAACGTCATCCTATAGTTAATTAATAAATTATGCGTTTCTATTTTGAATGTGAGTTTTCAGTATCCCTCAAGAACTACTGCGGACTGTATTTCTTTTTCTGACTTTATATGGAATCTTTCAAATTAAAAACTCAGATCGTAAGATTATGGCCCCAGGCAACAGCAATTTTCTCAACCCTGTAGGGTACTTTACATTTCTAGCATTGAACTGCTTTCTTAATGTGTTCAGAACTCTAATAATAGCTAAAACAAATTTAAAATGTGAAGACACCATCTTAATGCGAATTCACAGAGCATAAATTTGCAAAAGGAAGTATAAACTTTTTAAGATAAATAAAAAAGTTCAAAATTAAAACTATGTGTTGGAAAACTGAGACTATGGGGGGATTTTTCTATTTAAGCTGACCCAAATCCAATTTACACAGAACGTGCTAAGGCCTAATTATCATTTCGTGCCCCTGTCACAAAGATCATCAATACATGCATATAACCAGTACATTATTTCAAATTAGTACATGCACTATCTGTAACATCGACCACCCAAACTGCTACTCATACCTCAGGGTGAGTCAAGTAGTCTGGGTTTCGACTATCTGTAACATGACATGTCTACTCCAGCTATGAAATATCTCTCTCTCAGCTAATGATCTTTCATAGCTTAAAATAGGTCATAAAATGTTAATGCTAAGGGTATTGTCCCTGTAGTACGTGTCCTAAGCAGAAGTTCAAACATTAAAAGCTTTATTAAATTACCTACTGGTCAGCATGATCAAAATAAGGTATACTCACCATATCTGCATATTCGTTGAGTCCTTTCGTGAATGTGTGTTGTCCCAGGTCGTATTCCAAATTGTGGTGAATGATGTCAGCAACGTTTTCTTCCCAGATGAGCCTTCTGGCACCTTCATCCCTGACTGAGTAATGCTTCTCGTACACTCTCTAAAGATTCAGTGAAATTAAGTATGGATAAGACTTGCACATTTATACTTTTATCTTAATGTCTACATGATGTATACTGTAGTATTTTCATTTTGTATGTTATTGAATTGCGTATAACACGCCTGCAGTATTTGCAAACATATTTATTTTGATTGGCTATATGACACCAATAAAAAACTGATACTCGTGAAAATAAAACAATCAATACTTCCTTAAAAAAAGCAGGCATATGATAATTAGGTAACTGCAATTACTTAGAGAACGTTTTATAGTCCTCTTGATTTGGCCAAAAAACAGTGTCTTTGGCGATCTCTTTGAGACTGTTTTTTTTTTTTTTTTGTAGGATGAAGAGGGCTATAAAACGCCTTCGAAACAATTACAGCCACCTAATTGTCATATGCTTGCTCTCTTTAACTCTTTAAGGAAGTATTAGATGTTTCATGGCTATATGAGGTTCATTTTCTCTCATCCCAATTATTCTATTACACAATTATTTTGGATAAACCAATGTTAAGAATGTAAATGCGAGAAAAAGTAAAATTGCTAATATCTGGAGAACGACTCGTGATTAATTTTAAACAATATTGTCAATGAGTTTAAAAGTTACTATCAAAGAGTAAATAAGTTTATATAGTAAGAATAGTTTTAGTAAGTTGCAATTTTAGATCAAAAATAAATTATACAAGAAACTATTTATGTTAAAGTATTGCAAATGATATTATTCCCTATTAAATTAAAATTTATATGTAAAATATCTTATAATTTAAATTTTCTTTATATACATATAATTTTCATAAGTTCTAAAATTATCAAAAAACTAGTGTTTTAATTTTTGAGAGCCTGTTCCTGTTCTGTTCTCTTTAAAAATCGATATCCTTTCATGTTTCCCAATTGTAATAATCTTATACTAAATTCCTTTCCAGCCGTTCAATTTAACGATATTTCATGCATTACACATTACAGTCTGAAAGACATCCTCATACAGATGCATAGATATTGTTAGCAAGTTTAGCTGATAATATAGAAAATATGACATTTTAAAATCATTGTTAGTCAGTATAAATCATATATTCAACCAAAAATATGCCTTTCACGATGAAATAAAAATATATATATATATATATATATATATATATATATATAAGGTTAAACATAAGAATAGTAAATCGCTATAAAAAATTTACTTACTATTCAATTTCATAAATCTATTTAATAAAATATTGTCTACCCTTATTGCTTACTAGTTTTTGACAACTCTGAAGTTTAGCCTAAATGAAAGCAGCTAAAATGAAAGCAGAAGACGTAATTTGCCTTTTAAATACTTCTTACTCTAAAAAAACAAATTATTTTCGTTTCCAGACAACACCAGATACTAATTTTTATGATTATTACATTTTTAAGAAACGTTAGCAGCCCACTGTTAATTATTTGTAAAGAAATTGATTTTTTTCCTTCATTAAACAGTCTAAGTAAAAGAAAAGTATTGTCATGGGACTAAAAATCCAACTCTCGGATATTGATCAATCTACACGCTTTGAGCATCTCTGAACACGAATCAACTATCTTTTCAATAATGTATAATATATGCCTATCTGCCTGTGCGTAGATATCTCACAAGAATTATAAAGTCGAAGGAAAGTTGGTGCAATTAGTTGGATTAATTTCTCGATTAATTTATCTGAAATCCCTCAACATAAAAATTCAAAATACGAAAAAGGTTACACACAATATAGCAAATAAAAATCATTCTCAATCTATTAAAGATCGTTTTTCAAAGTCATCAATTTTCCACTTACTTTGAAGTTTTCCCAGTGGGTATCAAAAGAAGGGTCAAACACAGCAGCAGATTTTACGCAGCCAAACACTGCGAGCATAAGTACAACGCAAGCACCGTTCATCTAAAATTAGAAAACAATTAAAAAACATTTAGAGATAGTTTTATAATGTCGTGATAATTTTAAATGATTACTTCAATACTCAAGTAGAAATTTAGCATATCTGCCATATGATTAACAAAAACCATTAAATGTGGTGCGGAGCCGTATCTCTCCAGTTCGTGAGAATTAGTACAGTTAATGGAAGTTTATAACCTGCTGTTGAATAAAACATTGGAAATTAATGATATTTTAAAATTCCAAATGAGCGTTTGTCTGCTTTTTGTTATAGGTGCGCTTTCCAATAACCATTTTCAATATTTACAAGTTAAAATTAATTTCAAAAGAGAAAAAGAAACCTTTTCGTATTATCACAGAACCCGCATATAGTGGGTGTTCTCAAAGAGAATTTGATTTACAGATAACAGAATTTATGAACAGATTTTGTGCATATTTATATGCTTGTTTACATGTATAACTGATACCTGCAATAGTAACAAAAACCTTGCTGCGTACTACAATTTCTAAAACAAAACTCTATACCGACAAAAAGTCAGTTGTCTATTTTTCTTGTTTGACGACACTAAAATTAGGCAACATTTAAATTGTTTCAATTTTGCCAAATTGGCGATAATTCAATTTCTCTGAAAATTAAATGAAATTTTTTGTTAATCACATTAAATAAAACTGCTGTTTGTGAGAATATGACTTTCTAATGCTTCCTTGAAGAAAACACGCATAGTAAAATTAGGTAACTAAAATTGTTTCAGGGAACTTTTTGAATCTTATTCCTCTAGTCAATAACAGTGTGCTCTTAGCAAACGCTAAAAAAAACTGTTAAGATCATGCTGTTTTTGACTTGAAAATAAATGGGTTCAAAACGCTCTCAAAACAATTGTATTCACTTAATATTACTGAAGGAAGTATTAGGAAGTTAAATTCTTTGTTTTTCGCTACCAATCTGTGCAAATTAAGAATTTCATTGATTTAATTAAAATTGATTTAAAAAAAATGGAAGAAGATATGTATTTTTTGCAAAGTTATACGTGTAAAAAGAAGAATTCGCGTAATATCATTTTATGTAAACTGAAGCAAACCAAACTGCGCATATTCATATGATGATGTATACAAAGGATTTTCTTACTGAATTAATATAAATTGAATTAATATAATTGAACTAATATAAATACTGAATTAATACAATTGCTGATCAAAATTGTTCTCTAGAAATTTAGATAAATTAAAGAATAATGCATCTTTATAAAGAAATAAAATAAAATAAAAAGCGCATTATTAAAGCAGAAGCACTTGTCTTAAATAAATCAAAGAATAATCCAAAAAATAATGCAAATAAAATAAAAGTCATAAAAATTATAAGAACCCAGAAATGTTGAAATAAATTCAAAATATTGTTAATATGAAAACAGTGGTTCGAAGTAGCGCGCTACAAGTAACGAAACTACAGTAGTTACTACTTTTTCTAGTAGTTTGTAGTGTAACGCTCTACTTTTAAAAATAAGTAGTGTAGCGATTAACGTGTTACAATAAATCATTAGTTATTGAAATTTAATATCGAGTTTTGAAGCTACTTTTAACGTTACTTCAGTAAACAAACACTAGGTGTCATTCTACATATCACCCTTTCTTTCTTTGTACGAAATTTAGTGTTCTGCGCAACTATGTACGATTTGCAAAGTCCCGACCGCTTTGGAACAAATAAAAAATGTGTGTTGTTTTAGTTGACAGGATATCTTCAGAGATAATTGCCCTTCTCGTAATACCGAATAAGACAAGATGGAACTCAATACATTCTGCCGTCGAACGCATATGCCGGTTCCTGAAAGAGAACGAGGAGAAACTACATAAGATTTTCGATGCTGCAGGCCTATTGGCTCATGAAGTTGATTTTTGGTGGGATATTCTACTGATCTGGTTGAAATTTTGAGATGCAAATTCTACTATAAATGAACAAACATGTTTTAAATAAATAGTTTTTACTTTTATTTTATTTTATACTTTTTATTTTTTACTATTGTTTAATTTTATTGTTTGCAGAAATGGGTAAAAGCGTAAATATTGATAAGTTGATCACTAAATTTTACTGATTCAGAATAAGTATGTTAAATTACTACAGTATATCCATATCCTTAATTTTTTGTGTAAATTGAAACTGTGGCAAAATTCGTCTTATACTAAAAGTAGTTAAGTAGTGACTACATTTTAAAAGTAGTTTGTAGTCACTACTTTTAAAAAAAAAGTAGTTACAGTTAACTACATTTGTCATAAAGTAGTTGTAGTTCACTACAAAAAAAAAAGTAGTTTTTCGAACCGCTGCATGAAAAATATTTTAAGCTGAAACAAATTTGTTTTGAATAGCTATTAAAATCATATTTTTTGTCATGATAAACATGATTAAATTATTACATTTATATTGGAATTCTAGTGTCCAATTGGGATTGATGTCTGAGGAATACCTAAGTTGGAATTTTTACTGAATACTACGATTTATCGCAGCAGTTTCAATTGACGAAGGGTTGAACCGAACAGATTGTTATGCATTATATATTAATAACACAGGAATGAAGTAGTAGTACAGATAGAAAGATATATCCAATCATTTTTAAGCAAAAATAATTTCATAGCGAGTTTTTAAAGAATTTTTTAGAAATAATTATGTTATATGTCATGCGGTTTATACGTTACTAAGTATTGACTAAATGGACTAAAAAGACGTCGGCTAAGTTTTCGATTTTTGAACGAGAAGAAATCTTTAATACATCATTTGTGATATATCAAACGTTGTTTACACATAAAAAATAACTTTCATGGTGAGTATTGGATACATCACTTTTGATAAATCCAACGATGTTTACACATAAAAAATAACTTTCATGCTGAGTATTTAAAGAAATTAAAAAAAAATAATTCTATAACAAAATAATTTTTCAGACTGTACGTTACAAAATGGATTGCCTAAATGAACTTTAAGTTAATTTTAGAATTTAGAGCTAGGCGAAATATTAAATACATCGCATATGATACATCCAGCTATGTCCAAAAGAAAAATTAACTTTCATGATAAATTTTTAAAGAATATTTTTAAATATTTAAAATAAATGATATAAAAGGTAATTATGCAATATATACGTCAAAAGCGGAGTGACCAAATTCATTGACTTCAAGAGCTAAGCGAAATTTTCAATACATCGCTTTTAATATATTCAACAATTTACACATAAAAGATAGCTTAAGCTTTTAAAATAACTTTTAAAAGAATGTTTTTTAAATGTTTTTAAAGCTTTAAAGGTAATTATGCGATTTATACATTACAAATTAATGGACTAAATGGATTTGACTTCAACTTTTGAATTTAGAGCTCGGAGAAATTTTAAATACATCTCTTTATACACAGGTTTCATTATTTAAAGAGTTAAACAAATATATTTACCTTTAAAACTATGGAGAATTTGGAATTCAAGAAAATGTCGCCAAATATCGGTCATGATTTAGAACCTGATATCTTTGCTTATATACAGACGTTTGACAGTCAGCTGGTTATCGGTTATCTTTAAAACGCGAAGTCATTATGTGTGATCTGATCACGAAACTAAATAGCTATCAGTCAGTTGATTAAAAATTATATTTTTAAGAGTGACTGTTATCGAATTATCCCATGTATGCACTATTTATGAAATTTGTGCAACGATATTATCAGGTTTTGTTGTTGCTCAAAATGATTGCTTTGATAATACCAAATTATTATACTAATGAGTTTATTGAAAATAAATGTAAGCATTAAATATAAATTTAATAAAAATGTATTTTCGTTAAATCTTTTATAATAGTATAATTAATTTTATGACACGTTTGAAATTATTTCTATATATATTTATCAGGCCTGGGTATATAAACTTTATAACACCCAGAAATTTTATTTCTAAAAATATTATGTAAATAAAATTTAGCAATTATCCAGATTCAATAGAAACAGAAAAATCTTAAAAGAACAAACAATAGTTATTTGAAATTAAAAATCTTCGAGGAATTGTTCTCCTAGGAAAAGCAATTGTATCCCAAAATGAAAGTTTGAATTCTGTGGTGTCCAAAAATATATTAAAGACACATTTATTTTTACTTTCCCTATAATATACGTATAATATATAAAAATAAAATATTGTGATTGGGTCGAAATTGGGCCAAATTGAGTCCTGAACTTCGATACATCTACACGTTTTGAGCACCCTTGAATACTAATCAACCATAGTTTTAATGATATCTGCGTGTCTCTCTGTGAGTCTGACGCCGCGATAACACATTTCATACCCAGACCGTCTGACCTACCCGAAAGTGTTAAAGACCCAGGCCACTGGACTCACCCTAAGGTATGAGTACCTGATTGTGTGACCGGGAAACTACCCGAAAGTGTAAAGTTATTGCTTGGAAGACCGGACAGTGCCACCTAATTTAGAATAGAACTCAAGGGGGTGGCAACTGCAGGAGTGCAATCGTTCCTTTAACCCATCACGTCGCAGATGGACTACCGGACCTACAGATTTAACGTGCCAATGCTCCGCGTAGATACTGAGATAGTCTTGGGCGGTGTCGAGGATCGAACCTGGGTACATCGTGTGCGATCTCTACGCCTTAACCACTAAGCTGTATCGGTCCCTACAATAACTCATGAATAAATTGAGCAAATCGTATGGTATTTAATGCGGTTATTTTAATCCAGCGACGTCAGAAAACTATTTATTTTTAGAAAAGTCTGATCAGGGGAAGGCCTTCAATTTTTCAAACATTTATTTTTGGAAATCGAAAAAAAAAATGTTGAATTAAACATTGTTCTAAAAAACAGTCATTTCTTATGGACTTTGTATTTAAAAGCGGATTACATTCTTCACAGAACGTTAGCGCGCGTCATTCTCGAGATAGTGCACGATTAAACTAAAAAATAATTCAAACATAAGTTTATCTCCTATTATCTTATGCATAAACTCTTTGTACATGCTTGTTACCAGAAACAAATAGATACCCGTGCTTAGGAATTATCACAAAACGTTCTCGAGATTTTTAAAAATTTACTTGCCCACATGGTGCTCTATATCTCTCCAACAAATTGAAAACATCGAATTAAATTTGGTACGATTGTTTCGATGGATCAATTTCAGAGGTCTGTTGACTTGGGAAATGCTCGTACTAGAGCAGAGCTGTGAAGGTATGGACGTTCTGGGCCAACAGTAAATTTGGTGCACCCCTCTCTCCTCATCGGAGCTGTTGTATGATTTTATAATAGACTTGTTGCCAATGTTTCTTTCAGGACTTTTTGACCGGGGGGGGGACGAATGACATGTTAGGGGGGCAAGTATTCTATTGGCCCTATATATATATATATATATATATATATATATATATATATATATATATATATATATATATATATATAAATGCTGTGTCACATAAACAGAAACTAGGTTTCATAAAATGTCTCCGTGGGGCGAATACACGTCTCCGGGGGGGGGAGGCATCGCCTCCCCCCGGAGGTATGCCTGAAAGAAACACTGCTATTGCGTTACTGATTACAATACTTCAATACGTCTCTGATTAGAGCGTTCAAGTTTTTGGATATTTTTTTTAAACCGAAAAAAATATTTAAAAAATAAATATGTTTAATCTATTGCTTTTTTCATGAAAAACTTTTTAAGTGTAATTTTTAATTCAGAACCAAAGGGCATTATTTACGCAAAAATAACATGCGCTTTTCTCAAGATATCGCCTTTTTTATTTGAAATGGAAAAGATCCAAAAAATGCTTAAAATGTTCACTATTATCAAAAGATTGTGCTTTGCAAGTGTAGCATAAATAAATAGGCACCATTGTTTACAAGTTATTAGAACGTTCTACAGATATTAGAAAGTGTACTATACCACACAGAGCATGATTTCTCTGAAAATAATCAAGGGAATAGTATAAAACTTTTTTTTGCTTATTGTGATCTGTAGAATTGAAAAGTCTAGCAATTTTCGGAAATATCAAAGTAAAGATTAGCTCTAACTTGAATTTCGGGAAATTTGATAACCTGTGGGAAGAATCATGTGCTGGATTTATTTTTAACTTTCATTACCATACGTGGTCATGTATAGGAAAAACATTGGAATCGAAAATTGGAATTCTAGTTTCCAATTTTTGGCGCTTTTCTGAATGACAACATATAAAATTATTTTGAAGTACCAAATTAACTTATATATCGCGCAAATATAATTTGAAAACTGGAAATATTGCTAATATCTGCAAAGTAATGTATTCCATTACATTAAAATATGTTCAATATAATTTCATCACTTTGGCGTCCTTTTTCTTAACTTTTGCGATATTTTTGGCAATTTGGAGGCATTTTCGTCAATACCCCACTTTAGAAAGTCGTCTACTTGGTAATATTTTGTCAAATTAGTCGCCAGTGTCTCCAAAATTTTTGCCAAGTATTACATATTTGATGATACTTCATATATATTTTTATGATTCATTTTTATGTATTATTTCATGATTTATTTTTATGTATTTTTTAGATACATTTATTTGAAAAACGTGCAATATTTCCAGAACGGTTCAAGCTAGAGCTCTAAAATTTGGGCCATTCAAATAGAAAAATACATACAAAATGGATCAGGACATTTATAATGGTTACATAACATTATAAATGTCCTGATTTATGATTTAAACAAAAATTAATTTGAAAATTTGTTATTAGTATTTAACTGTTTTCACTCTTTGACTATCTTAAAATTTACATGACACATTTATATATATATATATATAAATGTGTCATAAATACCGAAGCATACTAAAAGAAATAAGGATACTTTGCAAATATGAATAGTTAAAAATACGAAATAGTTAAAAGTACCTAGGCCTAATAATGAACAATTCATTATTAGACCTAGGGCTTGTCCAAAGCTTTCATGCATGGATTTTATTTAATATTAATTTATCGATTCCTTTCCATTGATGTGTTTTGTTTGTCTTCACCATGATGACTGGAGGTTTGTATTTATATTTTCCACTTGATTAATGGTTCTCTGTTTGATACTTTTATTTGTAAGGCATTTTGTAATATTGGGGTTTTTTGAGTTGAACATTCTCTCTATTCTTTCATTTGATTTTTAAACTTATTATATAAATATATATATATGAAATTCCAATGATAGATTAGAGATAAGTAGATTAGAGATTACTCATATAACCATAACTTGAAATATAAAATAGCTACGTATATACATATAAAATAGAGATTCATCAATCAAGGGAGAATAAAATGCATATATCCAGTCATCAAGCCATATATAAACAACAAATATCAATGGATATTGATTAATGAATCTCTATATGAGTTACAACTTATCTCTAATCTATGATTGGAATTTCATATAATATCTATATATATATATATGCATCGCCTTATTTTATTACTTTAATACATATTAATTTATATAACTGTTCATACTTGCTTTGTATTATTAACACTTTTAGATTGCTTCAGTGTTTATGAATCTTTTAATATTATATATTGTATATATATATATATATATATACACACACACATATATATATATATACACATACATGCACACACACATATATATATATATATGTCTTAAGGATGCCACAGCATAACATCCCTGCTGTGGCACTTAGGCGCCTAAAGAGAAAAAACCTCGAAGTCGGCCTAAACTAACATGGAGGAGACTAATAGAACTAGAAAGAAATCAAGTGGGACGGGCGAGCTGGTCAGAAGCAAGGACTGCGGAACATGATCGACTAGGGTGGCAACACAAGTTGGAGACCTTTTGTGCCACTAAGCACGATGAATGATGACGATGATGATATATTTCATCTTTTAAACATTACATTGTATTCTCATATTAATATTACAAGGCATCAAGCTGGTATATTTGATTATTTTGTTTGATTATTTTTACATTTATATCTGATCCATTTTTTACATTCTTCTACGTCGGGCCTTGTGTATTATTCTGTAATACGATTTACAGTTATGCACACAAAAACGTAGAAGTTGAGCATTACCGAATCAGGTATGGCCCTAGATAACGTACATGATTTTGGAAATGCTTTTAACTTTTTTCAATTATATTCATTTTCATATAAAATAAATTTTGGGAGCCAGAAAGACCTAGTTCCATGTGCAATTTTTTCTGTTTGAAGCTTTTCATTTTATGCACTATTCATGCATTCATACCATATATGTTTATGCAGGGAACAAAGGGATTAGTACCTTATGTACTTGTATTACATATTGTCATGATCCAATGGGATCAAACATAGTTTTTACATTGAAATAGCTATTTTAAATGGAATTTTTCCCATCACGGAATTGGAATTCAGAGATTCACTCATCCTTAGAAAAGATGCTCTTTTTTAAGAAGCAATTCTACGTGGATTTTACAAGCGTGAGCTAAAAATAGCGAACAGGTGGCAATGATGTCAAATAAAACAAATATACAACTAAAACGAAGAAGGGAAGCGACCCCTTTTGGGAAATAGCTACGCAATATCGGATCCCCATGTTTTTGAGGCGCAAAGGTCCGACCAGAGCTTTCTCTCACTCGATGTTGAAAATGACTACAATTATGCAGCAGCGAATTTTGCTCCCAAGTGCGAAGCTTCGACCGGCGCAAAATGGCGCGAACGCCAATGATTCATCTAATATAATCTAGTATCCAAAATTGCAAAATAACCTTACGTAACCGTCATGACGATCGTGGTCAATAAATATTGTCACTATTTTTAAGACATTAAGTAAAAATATACTGCTCAATCTAAGCTGAAAATTCCAGCAAAGATGAATCAAAAGGCATGTGACTGCTGGGCAAGGGCCCTTAGCCCTAAGCCGAAATGGCGCGACAGTCAACTTACCTCAATGCTTGATTGCAAAGTAGGAATGCAAATGATGACTAAGAATAGTCCTTTTGATCATAATTACAATCGCATCATGTGCCCAACCTTTCATGATATGCCATCTTTGCCACCAAAGCTAATATGCAGTGAAACACCGTTACCGAGGATTCTCCGATGAAAAACCCTGATTAGCTCCTGATGAGTGTCGCAAGTCCATAGTGAGGCCTGGACAAAACCCGAAGCCAATATTCAGGAAATAAGGAATAATCCACGGATAAGAACAAATTCAATTGTGACAGACATTTTGACGATTATACATGAACTTACAAAATAGATCCTGCCTTCTTTGCTGGGTGAGTGAAATTTTAATTAGTTTATGAAATTAGCAAGGGAGTTAAAGAAATGCTCCAATAACTGATGTTTTAAAAATGAATCACATTGATCAGGTAATGAGACGAGAAAGAATAATTATATTGTATATGAATGTTAATTATTTCCCAGTATAAAATAATTACATAGAAAAATGAAATTTATAAGCGTTTACTGTATTTTATGCGTGTATATGATAGAATATAAGCGGACTATGATTTAATATAAATATGTATTGTAAAAGTAATCAAATAGAACTGCATGGAATAATTGAATTGGAATTATAGTAACCTCTACATATAAGTAAGAGGCAGGAGAATATTAATTTTTTATGAAGGATTAATTATTGAATGAGAAAGATTGATTATTTTATTGAGCTTATGAAGACGTGCAACACAAAATAACGATACAATTTTGAGATACAAAGAAAACGATAAACTTTAATTTCTAGTTATGATACTTGTAAATTATCAATGAAGTCTTTTTAGCATTAAGTCAGCTTTCTGCCTGGTGCAGATTGTTCCGTTAGATGTTGGGCTGGAACTTCTGTGAATTATATAAATATTTATCCTTCGAGCTATTATTAGACTTAAAAATATAACAAAAATTAGAGATTGTAATATTTTTGATACTGTGGTCGAACATTGTGTTGTTGGTAAATGGAACCTGGGTAACTTGACAGCATAGGTAGAATAATCAGTTGCAGAATATCATCAACTTACAAGTGAGCCGCCAGATTGGCTTCATCACAAGTAGAGGAGATAGACCCACGAGATGGCTCTCCAAGCTGTTACACCACGTGTGATGGACGCACAACAACAAATGCGGCATTGGAACGTTGGCCAGTCCTCCTCCACACACGTATGCGACGGTCAGCAATACTGAGAAGCGGGATTCGTCGCTAAAAGACAACATACCCCCAATATACTGTCCAGTCTGACACAGCTCGGCACCAATCCAGACAGCGCTACCTATGTTGAGGGGTCAGTGGTAAGCACCTTAATGGACGTCGAGATCTAATACCACCTTCTGCCAGTCACCTCTAAAGAGTATCCCTTGATACAGGATGCATGAAGGATGGCAAATGCCTTCAAATAGCTGATAGCGACGCCATTGGTGTTTACGTGGCTCCTCTCGGGCAGTTGTCTATCTGGGGCGTCTTGAACCTATACGACAGTTACATATGCCTTTTATGATCCACTGTTGCCAACATCGAGCAACTATCATATCGCTCCAACCAAGATGGCGACTGATACGTCTGTTGGACCAACCAGCTTCTTTTAGAACCAGGGGTGGACTGACCATAGGATGGTCTGGTGCAATCACCGGGCCGGGTCCAGCCAAGACATATCATAGGGCAGCAACGATGTCGCCCCCCCCCCCCGAAAAAGGAGCTTTCGACGGACGCTACCCCTCCCTCCCAATTCGGCGATCGGCCGCAGGGTCTGTGAGGCCAAGGGCAAAATCGACTAGTGTCTGCCCGTTGCGTTGAATTGCTGTGGAAAGGACTTTCGGATTCAAATATTTGCTAGCAACTCCAATATATAGCGCTTTGGCTATAATTTATAGTATTGAACCGCCGTAAATTGGAATTGAAACGGAGTTTTGCTGTTTATGCCTATTCCCTATACCAATTTCGTGCACGTTACTTTTAATCTTTCACATCGCATCTTTAAATTGTTAGTCTTCTTTTCCTGATAATTATTGAAATTATAAAGTCAAAAAACGATAAGAAAGATGGAAAATCCTGGGGAAAAAATAGATTTTCAACAGAAAGTAGCGAACATTTGTTGTTTATGTGATTATCAGTGCTTATCAATGGCAGCTCTTATTGAACACATACTTAAAAATCTGATGTGGGCAACACATGACTTTCCTTATATAATGTAATGAATTTACTACATTTACAGTAAAAAAAATAGCTTTTTCTTATAGTAGATAATAATATTCTTTCCAAGATATTGAATTTTCGACAATTGGTCGTCATTTTCATTGATTTAGCGTCCTTTTTATCTATTTGGCGAGATTTTCGTTAATTTGACAACATTCCAAAAAATCGCCACGTTGGCGACATTCCGCCAAATTCGTCGCCAAAATCTCGCCAGGCGTTATGGACGAAGAAATAAGTTATTCTTACAGCAGATAAATGACTATTGGCGTTCAAATACAAAAGTATCACTCAAAGTATATTTTTTCATGAATGGAACGAGCTAGATCCACGAGAATGATGTCACCAAATTTATTGTATGGCATTAAATATGAAAAGTGAATATGTTTCTCGATAGGAAATATTTTTTTTTTATTTTATATGACTTTTTGATAATTTTTTTGAAAAAAGTGCAATATCTCGAGAACGGTTCATGTTAGCGTTCTAAAATTTATGTCAATCGTTTTCTAATGAAAAATTACATAAGAAATGTCTATTTGAGTAACTTTATTAGTGGTTTTGATTTTTTGACGATTTCTTCAAAATTTCATTCGAAGATTTAGGGGGGTTCTGAACATTCGATTGCGTATAAGAACAATAGACTTCCAGCGTTTACGGATTGTGATTTTTGTACCAAATTTGATTCGAATCGGCCCATTCGTTCGTGAGTTATCGTCTCCACAGACTCACTGACACACACACACACACAGACATCCCTTCAAAAATGTTTGATTCGTGATTAGGTATGCTTAAAACGTGCTCTCCCGTCGAAAACTCGAATTCGAATTTTCGACCCCGTCACAATACTTTCCTTATACATTATGTATATAAGGAAAGTAAAAATCTGTAGGAAAAAGTAATCCATTGTTTTGTTTTTCTATTTATTCATTTTTGACTGTAACATGTAATGTTCCATATATTTAGCTTCCATTAAAAAAAAAGCAAGGTATCGGAACAAAAACTAACAGATAATGTAGAGTTACATGTCATTTTTTGTTTTTCTTCGACAATTTTAGAGATTTTTGGAAAATATTTAAAAATCTATTAAATTATTTACTTTTGTTGCTCAAAACATTCGAAATTCTTAGACCGTTAGCTCACTTTAAAAAAGGTGGGATAAAACCATAAAATTCTAAGTATTGGCTTTGTATTACAAGCAACTTATATACTTACAAATTCGGGCAGATTTTAATAGTATAGATAGCTTTAGTGATTTTATTTTCCATATGGCATTTATTTTAAAGTAACGAGTAACATTTTAGGATATGGGTATCCTTTATTTTAGTAATTAATTGCCTTGAAAATGTCCTAAAATTTACTAAGCATTCTATTCTGAAATTTCAATTTTGGCACTATTAGTCCTGCAGTAGTGCCAAGTTATTCTGCATTATTATGTATTATCCTAATATGTATAAATATATTGTTTTGATGGATATGCATTCAAAATTTATTGTTAGTAATCATTTAATCTTTGCATATCTCAATTATACATTTCCACATGTGATGCCTGTAAAATAAAATTTTTTTGATATTTAAATATATTTGTTTTAACAATTTTATTGAAAACAATTTTATTATTACAATAAAATTTATTTCATACTATTGTAGTTCAAAGTGTTAAAACCTATAAGTGCATGATAGTATTATTAACATAAATGAAATGTGTGCTCGTTACACCCCTGGAGCAATAACCAGGTCGCACCGGTTTATGAAATTTGACACACAGTGGTGAAACGTCAAGAGAGACAAGGTGAGCAGTGTTTACCCAAATAATTTATGATCCAGTACTTTTATTTTAATTATTTATAATTCGAAATAAATGTATGACATGTTTCATGTGCAAATAAATTAAGGGAAATATCGACAAATTTTAAAGTTTAGAACCTGTTTCATTTTTTCCCTGTTAGTATAGAGAGAAAGAGTCGATTGTTCAGGAGAGACATATTCCAAAGTCTCTCTCCCTGTCAATTTTCTATTAAGAACCGAAAGAGTGTGCATGCGTCTTTGAAACCCTAACTAATCAATTTCCACTATACTAAGGTCTTTACTAATCAGGTTCTATACTGGGTACAGGGTTGGACTGGGTTAGCCAGTTCAACCCTGCACTCAGCAATTTTTCATATGATAAAAATATTGTTAAATATTTGCTATTCAGCAGAAAAAAAAAATCATACAACGAAAAAACTTTATAAATCAATCAGTTGGTGAATTTGAAGAATTAAAGTGCCATACAGATGCCAGCGTTTTAACTTTTGAAGAAGACCAAGTTAACAACTTCAATTTCTGATGTGTGTCAGCATTTGTGAACATGGCATCATTTGAGCAAAACTGATTTCGGCATATTAATCAATTGAAAATTTTTTCATGAACTGAAAGATATGGAAAAGGTAAATTAATAATTTAAAAATAAGAGCTGTGAAGATATCTTCGAGGAGAGCAAGCAAAATTCAGAAATTAGCACAGTCGTCACATGGAAAAAGAGAGATGACGTCACCCTCCCAAGGACTAACTGTACTCCGGTTTGCTTCAGTTTGGAGAGTTTAGAAAATATGGAAACTAGAAGGAATAATCATAATGGCCACACCAGGAGTAGGAGTATTTGAAAAATATATGTTTTTAATGAAGATATAATATTAATATAGCAACACTAAGGGAGTCATAGAGTATAGTGTCACATAGAACTACTGAACTTATTTATAGCAATATATATATATATATATATATATATCTTTTTGGTCTTTTATCTAAGAAATAACACATCTGCTTCATCTTATATAGAAAATAATTTTTTTTAAATAAAAAATTATTTTCTCCTTTATTCACCCACTTGTACCAAATTAAAATACAAAATATAGTTTCAATAAAATGTTATTTGTATTGGTACTTGCTAATGTAATGTGTAGTTTTGGATACTGAAAATGTGCTGCTATTAGAGCATAACAAACACCATAAAATATTTAAATGTTTCAAAATACATAAAAATATGGAATATTATAGTTCTTCGAATAGATTTAAAAGTCCCAAAAAGTTGGTTTTGAATATTTTCTGTGCTTTTACATTTTTTATAATTTTATTAGATCCTTTAACATTAATTTCTGAGTTTAGAATTTTAATGGATCAAGTACAACTAAAGAATTGTTTAATTCAGTGGTGTATTATCCTATTATACACAGGGCCGGTTCAAGGATATTTTTGTGTGTGGGCAAGACAGTTTGGGGCTGCCCTTCATATATATATATATATATATATATATATATATATCTATAATACAAATATATAATAAAAATTTCCTTAATGTTTCCTTTATAATTCCTTCCTTCTTAATGTGACGCAACAAGCCCATTTTCCATTGGTTAATCTTTATCCAATGGCATGATTCACATCCTCGTAAGGGCCCGCTCGGCCCCCTTGTCTTGGCGCCCCTAAATTTATGATTTTGTGACCTTTTGGGTTCACGTGTTGTAAAACTCGGCGCCATCCAGACTGGCATACTGCCAGTCTGGATGGCCATTTTGTTTGCCATTTTGTGATGTTTGCCATTTTGTACACAATAAATTACACATATAAACTTGTCTCATTAAAGTGTGAGATCTATTTCTGGTCTCACACTATCAAATTTTATTCTCATCTAAATTTAGAGCTTTAATTAGCGGTTTAGAAAATGTAATGCCTTACATTTCTTTCTACATGCATACATGCATAATGCAGCTGTAATGTATAATACATAACTGAATTTTGGACTTTAAATAAAGTCCAAAATTTCCCTGCACACAAATGATGTATAGGAAAATAATGATGGGGTCGAAAACTCGAATTTTTGACGGATTAATATGCGATTTTGACATCCTTTAACCCATATCAATTATTTTTAAAGGGATGTCTGTGCGTGAGTGTAATGTATATATGGGTGTGAATAGGAGTCTAGAGAGACAAAATTTCTAGAACGAATGGAGTGAAGTGAACAAAATTTATGATTTTAAAGGGAAATGAACATTCGGAAGGTCGCAAAATTTCAAACTTCTTTTAAATCGTAAGAAAAAACGGCATTCAAAAATATTAAATAAACAATCATATTATATGAAAGTTTACATGAATAACATCTATGTTTGGGAGTTTTGTGTAGGGGAAACGAAGCGTTATGAAAAATGTAAACCTTTTGGACACTTATAATAATAATATCAATATTTTAATATTCAAAACTTTTTTCTAGAAAAAAAAAGTGTCTGTCCCAGCGAGTGTTTTTATTATTCTTGTTTTCATTTTAAACAAGATATAAATAGTAAACGACAAAAATACGTACTAGGAAATTTAGTATCAAAATCTATATTTATTATTAAGAAAAGCTTTTATAGTTCTCGAGTAATAGTCTTGCAAAATTGAAGAAGATAGAAATTTTTCCATTTTTCAAGTTAGTAAGATCTCAAAAACTAAAACTAGCTTTGAACAATAAGCATAAATTTGTAGCTCTGTGAAAGTCCTACAAATGTATATAATTGGATTTCGGATCGAACTCTATTTTTTTTTTGGCGGGGGGGCTTAAACTTTGAAACATAAATATGAGTTTTTTCCATGTTTCATACTTTCACTCGAAATATCTTTCAAAGTATAAAAGATCGATAGAATTATATTAAGTGATAAAAATATGTATGAGAAAATTTAGTTTCTAAATTTATATGTATATTTAAAAAAGCTTTTATAGTTTTCGAGTAATCATCTTGTCAAGTGGAAGAAGTTTGAAAATTTGAAATATTACTTTCCTTATATACATAATGTATAAGGAAAGTATTGTGACGGGGTCGAAAATTCGAATTCGAGTTTTCGACGGGAGAGCACATTTCAAGCATCTCTGATCACGAATCAAACATTTTTGAAGTGATGTCTGTGTGTGTGTGAAAGTATGAGTTGTGTGTGTGTGTGTGTGTGTCAGTGAATCTGTGTAGACGATAACTGACGAACGAATGGACCGATTCGAACGAAATTTGGTACAAAAATCACAATCCGTACACACTGGAAGCTTATTGTTTTTATACGCAATCGAATCTTCAGAACCCCCCTAAATTTTCAAGTGAAATTTTGAAAAAATCGCCAAAAAATCAAAACCGCTAATAAAGTTACGCAAATAAACATTTCTTATGTAATTTTTCATTAAAAAACGATTAACATAAATTTTAGAACGCTAACATGAACCATTCTCGAGATATTGCACATTTTTCAAAACAATTATCAAAAAGTTATATAAAATAAAAAAAAATATTTCCTATTGAGAAAAATGTCCACTTTTCATATGTAATACCATGCGATAAATTGGGTGACATCATTCTTGTGGATCTAGCTCGTTCCATTCATGAAAAAAGATACTTTGAGTAATACTTTTGTATTTGAACGCCAATAGTCATTTATCTGCTGTAAGAATAACTTATTTCTCCCTCCATAACGCTTGGCGAGATATTGGCGACGAATTTGACGGAATATCGCCAACTTGGCGACATTTTTAATTGTTGCCAAATTAACGAAAATCTCGCCGATAAAAATGGCGCTAAATCAATGAAAATGACGACTAATTGAAGAAAATTCAATATCTTGGAAAGAATATAAGTATCTACTATAAGAATAACATTTTTTAAACTGTAAAAGTAGTAAATTCATTGTATTATATTAGGAAAGTCATGTATTGCCCACATAAGATTTTTTCAAGTTTGTAATGCTTATATCTTAAAAACTAAAAGTGATAACTATAAACAATTAGCATGAATTTATTGCTCTTTACGAATCCTACAAGTGTATATAATTGGATTTTAGGTCACTTTCTTGGTTTTTGAAGTACAGTGGTTATAATTTCGATATTTTAACATATCGAAATTATAACTACTATACTTCAAAAATCAAGTTTTCCAATGGATGGGAAAGCTGTAATATTTGAAATGCCACGATTGTTGCAGATCAGTCTGGTTACTTACTCTTTTGTGAAATATTGGTGCACAAGCACGAGATATTTTGCTTTGTTTAAAAAAAATTAGGAAGTCGAATAAATATGGGGATTCTAAAGATGTTTAATGATTGGTGAGGTTTGAACAGAATAGGTGTAAATATACGTATTCAATTATTTATATTCAAGTATTTATGTGCCGCCAGACACGTTTATAGATTAACTCGAATGTAAAATCTCCTCAGTAAGTTTAATTTTTATACTGCAAATCAAGTTAATAAAATAATCGAATATATTAAAGTGGAGTCTATGGTCGAAGTTTTCAGATGAAATCGGGGTGAAAATTAAAAGCGCTAGCTAGTTACAAAAAGTTAATTTGTATTACTAGTAATTTGTATTGCTTTGAAAGCCTATAAACGAAACAAATGAGCCTGAAATAATCGAATAAACTTATTGATCTTTACTGGAGTTTTATCTTACAAAATATTATTCACGCAAAGCAATTTCGGTTCCATCGGACTACAGTCACCGCCGATTATATTTTTCTGAATTTATCAGGAATCAAAAGTAACTTACTCATTATGTAGTGTCATAAAAGTTGCCCTCATCAATTTTTTAATAAAATTTGGACTTTTAATTGCATAAATCTTATTATTTGTATATCTTAGCAGTAAAACATTATAAGCAAATCAAAGAAATGATTTTATGAATAAATTAGGAAAGAGGAGAGATGAAGGAAAAGCATTTCAATCACTACGAAGCTAAGATATAATATAACAGGACAATTCAGAATTTTGCCGGTTATTACCAGCAATTTATTTAAATAGCTAATCTTTAATATTAAATTTAAAATGCAAAAATATTTAAATTTGTTGGTTTTTGATTTCGCAGATAAAAATCTGGGATTCTATTTCGAAGCAGTTTGTGACTGTCCATTGTAGCCCCTCTAAAATCTGATTAAAATACAGAAGGGACATAGAATATAACCACTATACTTCAAAGATCAAGTTTTCTAATGGGTGAGAAAGCTGTAATATTTGAAATGGCACGATTGTTGCAGATCAGTCTGGTTACTTATTCTTTTGTGAAATATTAGTGCACAAGCACAAGATATCTTGTTTTGTTTAAAAATAAATTAGAAAGTTAAATGAACTTGGGGATTCTAAAGATGTTTAATGATTAGTGAGGTTTGAACAGAATAGGTGGAAATATACATATGGAAATATACATATGGAAATATACGTGGAAATGTACATAATAATGGAATACTATCCAAATTACAAAAACTTTTACACTTTGACTAATTTCCTCCTTCCCGGTCGTCCATCTCGCTGCTCTAAGTCCTCTGGACGAGCCGGACGGCCTGGGGCTTTCACTTTGACTAATTTCCGGCCGTCCAAATAGCTGCTCTTAGTCCTCTGGACGAGTCGGACGGTCTGGGTCTTCAACTTTGACTAATTTAACATTTGCTTTATTGAATCACTGGAACGAATTATCCGGTGTTAACTGGGACGTAAATAAACCCCCGTTACTACATTTACAAATAACAATACTCAATTTTCTTCAAATCCTAAACCAACGTCAAATTAGCAGTATGCTATCCGCAAAGCGAAAAAAAAATAAACGCTCTCCGTGATGCTAGATCGTTACGGTAGCTGTTAAATCGTATGATTAGCTGTTAGATCATATCGATGGTTGGAGGTCCTGTAACTGTTAAATCGAGAATAAAGCTGCTAGGTCATATCGGTAGCTGGAGATTATCTGATTTTGGAATTTAAAAATTCGTTAAAAATCGAATGTAAATTTTGGTAAAAGGCCTTCGAGATGCATTAGTTCAGGTATAGATGGGACTGTGTGAAAAAATTCTATGAGATAGATTTCGGTCTTCACTGTGGACAAACAAACAGATAGATTCTGCTTTTCATTATTATAGATTCACTGGGGGTTTAGACGATTGAAATGTAATGTTTAAAATGTCCCTGAGTTTGCGATAAGTGAATGAAAATATATAAAAAAATGTTCGGAGATACAAAACCTAATCCAAAAGCAGGAAAAATATATTGAATAGAAAAGGGGACAACAATTATGAAAGAAAGGTGGAGGGGGTAAAAAATAAAAATATTCTAATTTTCTGCCGAAAGATAAAGTGCATAACAAAACTAAGAGAGAGGGGAAAATCATATTTGCAATCATTAGCGAACAAGGCGGTAAAATACGCAATATTTATTTTCGTAATTTTGAAAAAAATAATAAAAGAAAACATCTGAAAAGAATTTAGAGATACATGGGCCCAACAGAAACACAGGAAAATATCCAAATGCTTCCAAATTCATTAAAAAAAGGACGGAGGGGGGAGGGGTAGAAATTAAAAAATATGAACTTTCGAGTGAGGTAATAAAAATAGGGTGTATTAAGAATAAAAAATAAATTCCATTCGTTGGAAAAGAGGAAAGTCAATGTTTCATTTTTTCTCGGTTTTGAAAAGAAAATGGACAAAAAAAATACCACATATCATACAATGCAACTTTATATAAGAATAATAATAAATCGAATGTTGATTAGAACATGGGGATATTAAATGAATTGTTTGAGTAGAAATAAAAAAAAATCAGTTATTTGCCGCTGAAATTCCTCATAGAACAGCCACGAGGCATATTATTTTGGATAAAAACATGAAAAATTATTCTTTTATCAATATTATTCTGGGACTAATACCAAAGACTAAATTCAGTACCAAATTAATTTTATTTGTTGAAACACATTAAAAATCGACAAAAAATGAAGTCAATTAAGAAATTTTGCAAAAATATTTTAAATAATTGAAAGAAAAAGTTACCCGAATAGTTAGAACTTAAAAGACAGCCATATTTGTCGATGGATTTGTGAATCTCTCACGGCAGCATAACACAACACTTTGAACACTAAGAAAAGAAGTAGCTTTTTACTTGTAGTCATTGTGTTTGTTATTTATATGGCCTCCAGCTAGGCTCAATTCCTAAATCAGCTAAAACGGTAGACGACGAAAAGAATGACCATCTGGACTAAACTCCTCCCTCCCGTCCTTTTAGAAGTGCGATCATAGAGGCCACATCCATGTGTTTGCAATTTGAATTTGAAACTAGAAAAAAATTCTGAGAATCGGTCCTTGGGTTTTTCCCAGTTTTTGGGGGAAAACAAAGTCCCCTAAGGGATTGCAGGCAGCACCCAGCTTCAAGTTGTTTAAAATCTGGTAATCTCCCCAGTGTTTGAGCGCACGTACTTTCAAGCAGAACTGCACATTGCTTCGAAAAAGATATAATTATGGGAGAAAAACGATTTTATCCTTTCTATATTTTAATACTATCTCTAAAAAAGTAAATTCATTTATATTAAAGTGGCACAAAATTGGCTCATTTTCAAAATATTTTTTTAATACGACCACAAAAGTCATTCTTACACCTAATTTCACTTCCAAATGGCCGCCCCTAATTCGTCCGCTGTGGGCAATTGCCCACGCCTTAAACCGGGCCTGATTATACATATTTAACCAAAGATAAAAAATCAATATTTTTAAACTGATTTAAACAGGGACGGGAAAGAATCTTTCAATTATATATCATAGATGGCGCCACTGAACGTTTATTAAATATATTCGTGTTAAAAATATAAAGGCCATATAATTTTAAAAGTAAAACGCAGAAATTAAAAATTTCAAGCTACACTACGTACAAACATTTGCATGCAACTATTATCAACTACTCTGTGAACGAACTTTTTAATTAAAGAAATGCATTAAAATCTGGGAAATAACGTTTATACAATCTCTAAATAATCAACGTGGAGTCGACATTAAAATCTCAGAAGCTGATTCTCGAAATTTTGTCTTCTTGCATTCATTTTTATATTTATTTGGAGTATCTGCAAGATGAACAATCACATACTATGGAAAGTTCAAAATCTTTCTTAGTGTATATGTTACCGGCAATGTATGAAAGCCAGCATTCTATAGAATACCTAGGCATTTTATAGAATACCGAAAACTGGTCGGCAATCTGTGAAACGATTAATATTTCACACATTTTCTAGGCAGTTTATAGAATGCCAAATGACAAACCGGCAAAGTATGAAATACATCTCCGATTCATTCCTTTTTTCATACTTTGCCTAAATAGCATTTGTCATTCTATAGAATGCCTAGGTATTATATGCAATGCCTAGGGAAAGTATATAATTATTTTCATATTTCATACTTTGCCTAAAAACGGCGGTATTCTATAAAATGCCTAGATATTCTATAGAATGCCGGTATTTCATACCCTGCCGGTAACATATACATGACAGTAAAGTAGCAGTCAAAACATACATCGCCAAATGAGCGATTTTGTGCCAAATATGTTTTCCAACCTGCAAAAATTCTTTCGTTTCAACTCCATGAGCATGCGCAGTATAGGTTTTCATATCCGCCATAGCAATTCAACACAACGGGCAGATACTAGTCAAAATCGTCGATGGGGTGGTGTTCGGAAGCTACATGGCTAGAGCCGGGAGTACCCCTTCAAGTCTAGTTAGCAAATTCCCAACTGATGACATTGTGCGACATCAATGCATACAACAGCCGCCGGCGGCGAGAATGAATCCTATTTTTGCAACCACCCCTTTTTAAACACCCGAAGAATGTAGTGGAAGCTTCCAGCACAATGTAGTGGAAGCTTCCAGCACAATGTAGTGGAAGTTTCAGTGGGAGCACGATGAGTCATTCTCATACGCGTTTCATGAGCCCTATAACAATATTGGCAGTTACAGTTTAATCATTTTTATAACTCTTAGAACGACATTTTCACGCCGAGCTTCGCAACTGTAGCTCAATTTTTTACGTGTGTATATGTTTTGCAACAGTGTATTTGTACAGAATAGGGTTCAATCGCCCCAAATTCACATTGGCATAATTTGAAACAACTCTATGCAATGAATTTTTATGCCAAAGTGTGCAACACTTTTCTCCGTAACTAATTTTCTAGAAAAAACGGTATGATATTCTGCTTATTTAAATTTGCTGTAGCCTTATTTGGCGTAGCTTTCTAGATTCCGTTGACAACATGCCTAAATTATAATTAAACGAACGAAATTATTTATTATATAGTGTATACTTTTATAATATTATTGGCAGATATAAAAAATATGCAAAAAGAAAAGAAAAATTCACTTTTAATTCTTTTCAACCGTATACTCTGTGTGAGTGTGAAGACCCAGACCGTCAGACTCATCCAGATGACTTGAGTATCTAATTGGACGGCCGGGAAGAGATCCGGCGACAACACCAGAATAAACACAACTAAACAAAACAGCAAACAAACAAAGCAGTAATCAAAAACAAAACATAACACCAAAACAACACAGCAAACCAAAATAAAAGGGAAGGCGGCACCACCGGGGAGGAGCAGGTAAAAACCAAGGGGATCAACAACCAGAGAAAAAGTTAAAAGCAGCAATGGCTCTCAGGCTATTCAAGTGATTTTGTTGGACCGTATACTCTGTGAGATAATCGAATGTTATCCAGTTTGAGCTTAATTAAACTACGTTTAAATCAAATCACTACCCTCGATAAATAGAGTAATTATGCAGCATACAGCTGTTTCGAGGACACGCTGGATTCCCTTCGTTAGTTGAAGAAAACCAACAAACTCGAAGTCAAAAAGACGAAATGAATACAAAAACAATGGAAGAGGTATGTATACCCAGTCGGGGATTACGAGTCCACAACTTCCCCTGCATTGGAATTTCTGTAAAACGTATTCATTGTAATCTACACCAGATTTCTAAATTTGAGAAAAATCGTAAATGGGTGAGTATCACTGGTTATCGCAGACAAACCGAATAAACAGAGCAGATAGACCAAAACAGTCCGAAGAGTTTTAGTTCGACAATTAACACTTTGAATTCGCACTTCTCTCTTTTTGTTCTATGTAGAACTAAATTACATATTATTTCTTTGAAATTCTAACACGAACGAGTTATCTTTTATTTTCAATTAAAAAGCCGTCAGGAGTAAAACGAACGAAATCATTTGTTATATATTATTATATACTATGTACTTTCATAATATTATTGGTAGATATAAAAAATATTCAAAAAAAAAATTCACTTTTAACTCTTTTCAACCATATACTCTGAGATAATCGAATGTTATCCAGCTAGTATTACCTGATTAGTATATTTATATTAACCAACATGATTAGTATATTTATATTCAACATAAGTACGTATCAAATCATCCCAATAGTCCTCCCCAGGATCGAGCTAGAATTTTCCAGAAGAGTAAAAATACTCCCTTACTTGATTTGAAGGAGTATTTTTCTTTTCAGAGGAGTAATGTTTAACAAATGTACAATTACCCTCCAATTTCCAGATATTTATTAAATTTATTGTATTTTGTGTAAAAAAATGAATGCACTATACTCTTTATTTGTGTTAATAAATAAAATACATTATATATCTGATAGCGCAATTAATATATCTTATAAACATTATGAAATGAGTTTTAAAATGTTTAATTTACGATTCTAAAGAAAGTTTTTTTTTCTTTTTTCTTTACAAAATCGGTGCTTTAAAATACGCATTACTTAATTCATAAAGCGTATTTCCTTATTTTATAGCCTGAAACACACGTATAGAGGCGTTATCTCGATCCTCTCTCTATTGGGGAGGTTTGATATAATTGCAGCTGGTCATTGTAAATGGTAACTGTTATAGTTTGAAGAACAGTAATTAATTGTAAGCATTTATTTTATGAAAATAAAAGTGCATTTCATAATTATAACTTTAAAAGTTATTTAAATAAACTTTATATTAAAAGGGAAAAAAATGTATCAAACTTCTGCTACTCACAATATAAATTGATGCGCATATAAAATAGGGAAAAGCAAGCAATCCTTTTAGAAAAGCTTGATATTATTTTTTGAAATTACTCCACGAATAAGCACTTTCGAGTTTAACATTTTTTATTTATTCGCACTGAAGAAGGTAAATCAATTGTTTTCAAAACGATCCTCTACTGCTTAACATTTAATTTGCGCCGCAATTTACTTTATGATTACATTTTTCATGAAATCATTTATTTTAGTTTGGAAAATTTTGAACAAAAATGTCTGTAGGTCGATATTCTGGTACCATATATTCTATGAAAAGAAAATTCTGCTTTATTTTCAACAAACATCAGTTCATAAAATTGTAAAATGAGATACGTCTGCTTAATGCCTCACGATAATAACAAAATAACATTTTTACAGATTTTATTTTGAATTAACTTGCAAGTTGTAAAACATTTAGACAACCTGATTAGTATATTTATATTCAACATAAATTTTGAATAATTTTTTTTTTTTTTTTGGAAAAGCCTTTAACCCATACGTTTTCAACCACTATGTTATGGCGCACATGTGTACCACGCAAAATCCGCAGCTGGGCCATGAGTGCTGAGAGAGTGTCAGGAAGATGCAAGTAAAAAACATCGATATAAACAGATATTTTATAATTGAATCGATTAATTTGAATCGGAAATAAATCATTTCCGCTTCATAAAATTTTTCAGGGAAAATAATATAATATTTTGAAGTATTTTACTCTTATTGGAATGAATTTTTATTTACTGCATCAAATTTCTCATTTTCTGCTAAAAATCATTTTTCTATCATTTCTTTTTGAAAATTTTATACATGACCTGGTTTCAGACCAAATGTGATCTAGAGAGTGGAATAAATGGTTTGAAATGTCATATGTAGTCCCCTGAATTATGCTTTGCTGTACCCAGTTTACCAACAAAAAACGGTGTTTCACTTTTGTTAGAGTTCATCGGCAACTCACAGTCAGTAATTGTATTAGCAGTTAAAAAAGTAATATAAGCAGTAACTTTTCGAGTTTTTGTGGTAAAAACCAGGAATACACTGCTATTTAATTTATAAAAGAACAAAGAATTTTCCAGAACGCCTCTTAGCTGTGGAATTAGCTGATTATTAAACAAGCTTTAAAAAGTCTTATAGTTTCAACTTGATTTTTAATAAAGCCAATGTCAACTAATCAATATAAATAAAATTGAAAATATATCTGTCTGTCTGTCTGTCTATCTGTTTGTCCCATCATCACGGGAGAACGGCTGAACCGAATTTTATGAAATCTTGTAGGTAGCCTGGAAATAGCCTCACTTAAAATTTAGTCCATGTTTGGAGTTTCTACGACCAGTGGTTCTCGAGATATTAGTAAAAAACGAAACTTTTGTTTGTCTCATCATCACGGGAGAATGGCTAAATCGAATTTAATGAAATTTTTTGAATAGCCTTAAAATAGCCCCCCATAAATTTAGTCCAAGTTTCGAGTTTCTAAGACCAGGAATTGTCGAGATATTAATGACAAACGAAACTTTTTCCTAGGAGTTTTACTCTCTAACTCCGTGGTTTATCCAAACAACAAGTTTGAAAATCGTTTGAAAGTGAGTTAAAACTTTATCTCTGAGTTTGGTGGGCTAATTTTTGCGCTAATTAGTCACTTTCTGAAAGCATGAATTGTTTGAAACATGAATTAAATGGAAAATCTATCTCCATGGTTAATTTTCACAAACTTTTACTCAATAATGAAAAGTATAAAGAAATCAAAATGGGTATTTAATTTTGCAGTTTATGAGGAAGATTCTATCTTATATCATGTTTCTTAAAAACGCAATTAAATTAAATCTGTCTGTTAATTTTAATTATTATTTTTTTCGATTTGAATAATAAATAAATGGATATAAAAATATATTTTAGAAAAGAACGGTTAGATTTTTCTTTTTATTATATTAATTTCAGACTGCGTACATCACTTTCATTTATTTTGTCAAAGAGTTTTAAGCTTTTATATTGTGTTTAGCTAATAAACTCATATATTGTGTTTACCTCATAAATTCATTCATCCGATTGTTGAAACAGAAAAAGAATAGAACGGGTATATCTTCTAATACAATTTCAGTATATACAAACGGGATCAGGATGTTTAATTTTTCAGATCTGCAAATTCAGAAGCTACGAATTTGGCGGATTATCGCTAACTTGAAAACTTTTCTTAAAATTTACCAAATTGATGGAAATGTCGCCAAATTTATAGAAACGACGCAAATCAAAGAAATTAAATTTGTTTTTTTAGAAGAGAGTACTGAAATGATGTTTCGGTAGTATTTGTCGGTTAGTCCATCCATCTACTTAGTAACACATTTAGCGAATTTTTAAAATATCACCAAATTGATAAAAATGTTTGTAAATCCATAAAAATATCATGAAATTGATAAAATTGCGCTTAATAAATAAAATTAATTGTGTTTTGTTAGGGGATAGTATTATGATTATGTTTCGGCAATTTGTCGCAAAATGGGACTATCAGTTCTACAGTCCCACTTGCCGATAAATTTGGCGATTTTCTAAATTATCGCTAATTGAAGAAAATGTCTCCAAACCTTCCATGGAGATCGCATTATTCAGGCGATATGATTTCCATCAATTTATTTGAAGCACAAATGATATTATGTCGTTTTAGAAATGGATGTAAATCCAATGTGTTATGCGGCATACGATTTCTATTAAATCTTTTCCGATTTGAATAATAAAGATATGTATATAAATAAAATGTCATTGACATTGATTAATAATATCAATTGCATGGATAATACCAATTACGGTCTTCAGGTTTAAACATTATTATTATTCATATTTTAGGGGATTATTGATGCCGGGATTATTAATATTTTCAAATTATTATGCCATTGTTTTATTATGACAAAAATTGTTAAACTCATATATTGTGCGTTGTACGAGTAATCTTCTACAAATGCACGGGTATATCTTCTAATCTACGAGTATATAAGTAGTACAGGTATATTGGCATATATTTTGATATATATTGGCATATATCGAAATCAATTACGACCTTCTGGTATAAAAATTACGGGGATTATTGATATTTTCAATTTATTGCGTCATCTGTTTTATTTTGGCAAAGATTTTTGAGACTCATATTGTAATACGGATACTCTTCTACTAATACACTGGCATATTTTCTAATCTGCGACAATATAAGTAGTACGGGGATTGAAGAGGTGCGTTTTGAGGTATTTATGTTTCCTTTATTGTTCCAATCTATATGCTTGTCGTCCATATAACACAAGTTTATAGATAAAATCTATCTTGTGTTTCAGAAACAAGCATTTTTGTGTTCATTTCGAAAAGATATATGGACCCGACGAGAATTTTTTCGAAATGAACTTTTCGCAAGCCTAATCTCGTAAGCCTAAATCTCCTCCATGTGCAAGCTTTTTTGCTTGATTTTTTTGTTTTCTTATTTGCATTCCTCATTTTTGAAATTTGTTGACTGTCTTTGTCCTTATGACTTGCATTATGCTTTATTATTTCCTCTTTTTGTCTTAATTTCTTTGTATTTGTAGAAAATTTTGGAATAGTGTATTATGAGTTACTACATACATTCTAACTTTGGATTTAATAATTTATTTATATATATATATATATATATATATATATATATATATATATATATATATATTCCCACATAATTTTAGTACTTTCATTCTGGCATATATTGGAGTCAATTACGAGTTCATTGATATTTTCAATTTATACATGTAATGTACTAATACAGGTTATATCTTCCAATATTCGAGTATATAAGTAGTACGGGTCCCATACAATTTTAATGCTTTCATTTTGCATATATTGATTCAATTCCTTTTTATTTTGTAAATTTGCTTACAAAAGGGGTCAGGATGTTTAAATCTTCAGATCTGCCCATGAAGATAATTTTGTATAGCGAGAACAGAGATTCTTAAACTTCTTTTTAGGAGCATTGTATAAAATATTTTGATTAAAAATGCCATTTAGTATACTATAGGAATTTGCACATGATTGTGAATTTTAAGTTTCTTTATATTATATACTCCGTATGAAGAGCGGGTATGCTGCTAGTCTATATAAATAAAATTGAAAATATGTCTGTCTGTCTGTCCCATCATCATGGGAGAACGACTGAACCGAATTTGATGAAATTACGTGGTAGCCTTGAAATAACCCCCACTTAAAATTTAGTCTATAATTCGAGTTTCTACGACCAGTGGTTCTCGAGATATTAGTGAAAAACGAAAGTTTCGTTTGTCTCATCATCACGGGAGAACCGCAGAACCGAATTTAATCAAATTTTGTGGATAGCCTTAAAATAGCCCCCCTTTAAATTTTATCCATGTTTCGAGTTTCTGAAACTAGGGGTTGTCGAGATATTAATGAAAAACGAAACTTTTTCCTAGGCGTTCTACTCTCTAAGTCCCTGGTACCTCCAAACGAAAAGGTTGGAAATCGTTTGTTTAAAACGTGAAAGTGAATTAAAACTTTATCTCTGAGTTTGGAGAAAAATTTTTGCGCTGATTAGTCACTTTCTGAAAGCATGAATTGTTTGAAACCATGAATGTTTGAAACTTGAATTTAAATGGAAAATCTATCAGCATGGTTTATTTTTTTCAATCTTTTAATCAACAATGAAAAGTATTAAGAAATCAAAATGGTTATTTAATTATTAGAATTCGATGAGAACTTATATCATGTTGCTCGATAACGTAATTAATTGTTTGTTAATGTTTATTATTGTTTTTTCGATTTGAATAATAAATAAATGGATATAAAATTATATTTTATAAATGAACGGTTGATTTTTCTTTTAATTATATTAATTGCGGACTGCGTACATCACTTTCATTTATTTTGGCAAAGAATTTTCAAGCTTATATATTGTGTTTAGCTAATATACTCATATACTGTGTTTAGCCAATAAATTCATTTAACAGATTGTTGAAACAGAAAAAGTGTAGAACGGTTATATATTCTAATACAATTTTAGTGTTTTCATTTAGTATATATAGACGGGATCAGGATGTTTTATTCAGATGTGCAAATTCAGAGCTACAAATTTGGCAGGATATCGCTAACTTGGCAACTTTTCTTAAACTTTGCCAATTGATAAAAACGACCAAATCAATGAAATTTATCTTGTTTTGTTAGAAGAGAGCACCGAAATGATATTTCGTTAGCATTTGTCTGCCAGTCCAACCATCCTACATAGTAACACATGTAGCGAATTTTTAAAATGTCACTAAATGTATAAAAATGTTTGTAAATCCATAAAAATATCTTGAAATTGATAAAATTGCGTTAAATAAATGAAATTAATAGTGTTTTGTTAGGGGATAGTATTGTGATAATATTTTGTCAATTTGTCGCCAAGTGGGACTGTCAGTTCTATGATCCCACTTGGCGATAATTTTGACGATTTTTTAAAATGTCGCCAAACCTTTAATAGACATAGCATTCAGACGATATTTTGTCCACCAATTAATTTGAAGCAAATGATACCATCTATCGTTTAGCAACGGATTTAAATCCAATGTGTTTATGCGGCATGCGATTTTTATTAAAACTTTTCAGACTTGAATAATTAAGATATGTATATAAAATAAATTTCATTTCCATTGCATGTTTGACTGGATAATATCAATTACGGTCTTCGGGTTTAAACATTATTATTATTGATATTTTCGGGGATTATTGATTCAGAGATTATCGATATTTGCAAGTGTTGTGCCATTGTTTTATTGCGGCAAATTGATTGTGCCATTGTTTTATTGCGGCAAAATTGTTGATTGTCACATATTGAGCGTTGTACAAGTAATTTTCTAGGAATGCACGGGTATGTCTTCTAATCTACGAGAATATAAGTAGTACAGGTATATTGACATATATTGGAATCAAGTATGGCCTTCTGGTATAAAGAATACGGGGATTATTGAGATTTTCAATTTATTACGTCATCTGTTTTATTTTGGCATAGATTTTTGAGACTCATATCGTAAAACGGGTAATCTTCTATTAACACTTCGACATATCTTCGAATTTACGACATTATAAGCAGTACGGTTATATCTTCCCTTATAATTTTAGCACTTTCATTTTGGCATATATTGGAATCAACTTCCTTCAGGTTTAAAGATTACGGGTTTATGGATATTTTCAATTTATACATGTAATCTACTAATACAGATTATATCTTCTAATATTCGCGTATATAAGTAGTACGGGTCCCATACAATTTTAATGCTTTCATTTTGCATATATTGATTCAAATCCTTATTTTTTTTTTGTAAATTTGTTTACAAAAGGATGTTTTAACTTCAGATCTGAGAAGATAATTTTGTATAGCGCGAACAGAGTTTCTTAAACTTCTTTTTAGGAGCATTAAATTAAATATTTTAACGGAATATTTTGATTAAAATTTCATGTAGTATACTATGGGAATTTGCACATGAATAGTGAATTTAAGTTTCTTTATATTATATACTCCGTACGAAGAACGGGTATGCTGCTAGTATCTGATATAAATTTATGGTCATATCGAATTGTGTAGGGAGGTATAAATCTCTAGCAAACTCTCCAGAATTTGAACTCTCAATTTATTAAATTGTATAACTGTCATAATAAAATAATAAAGGAAGAGAGAGAGTGTTGAAGACCCAGACCACACGACCAACCCAAGGGTTTACGGTAGCAAGATGTGTGGCCGGAAGAAAAGGAACGAACATTGTTCCTAGAGTTCAGATTGTATGCACTAAAAATTTGCAAAGTATGCACTTAAAATCAAAGGAGCATTCAGCATTTTGTAAGGGAGGGGTCAAGAATCGTGAGGGGTTCACAGTGCTAGATTTCGCTTTTCGATATGGAAACTAGATAATAAAACTAGAGTAATTAATAATGAGCTGGCTTGTAATGTAAAATGCAGCGCAAATCAAGCTAAATAAACAACGTTGCATTTTATGTTGTAAACCATACTTAATTATTGATTGGGCGAAAAGTCACTTAACTAAAGCAATTCAATAAGTAACACACACTGTGTGCAACAAATGATAAAACCTTAGCAACATATTTAAGCACAAATAAAATAATAATGCAGCAAGCAGCTGTTTCGAGGGTACGTTACATCCCCTTTATCAGTTCAAGAGCGTCAACAAACCCGAAGTCAAAAACACGAAATAGGCTCTGTCTGAGCATGCGCGAGAATTCTGCCGCCGCGTCGAGCTAAATCACGAGATGCAGTAGAGAACTTTGTTTTGTAGAACTCTAATAACTTTTGAACGATGAGGTTGTAGCCTCAACAGGGAACCTTTTCCCATATTATAGTTAGCGGGATTTATTCCCCAATTATATCTTTCCTTGTTGAGTTTTAAATAAAAAATAAAGAAACAAGGTGGTCCGCCATTTTCATGTAGAATAATCGCTTACATTCTCAACAGGCTCCCAATGAGATAGTACCATCAGTCTGCCCCTGAGATACAGTATCACAAAGTATCTTATATAGAGTATTGGCGACACTTCTAAAATATATCTTCCCCAGTCCTGGTAGGTGTATTCTGCAGAAAATTTAAACTAAGTAGAATATTTTGTGATTAACGTTTTTAAAACACAACTTATTCGAAATTAGAGATTTAAATAGAATTTTTTCCCCCAATGATGAGAGAGAGAAACCTATGATAAAGTAGTCTAAATTTATAAGGAGAATAGTAGTAAATGATATCCAGAGGTAAAAGTGTTTATAATGTTCTACAATTGACTCTCAAGTATGGTGTGATATCTATCAGAAGGTGTTGCGACAGGTATCTTTGTTTCCAAAGAGGAAAATTTAAGGTATAACCTTACATGGTGTAAAGACCAAATTAATTGAGCGCTAATCAGGCAATCCATGTGGTATTTCTGATTCCAGTTGATGGACAATTTAATGGAACATCGAAGTTCAAGACTCGATCTAAATTTATGAATATGTTTCACTTTTAAGAAATATATCGCGAGTGGGTGACATTTGGCCTGGAGGTTGACCTGCAAGTTGGATGTAGTGTAAGACTAATGTCGAAATTGAAATTTTCCCAGGACTCTACTATTCACTGCTGCAATTTCAATGAGGTGTTATATCAAACAAGATGCTATCAAGCATTAAAAAATCTGATGTGGGCAGCAGCACATGACTTTCCTTATATAATGCAATGAATTTACTACTTTTACAGAAAAAAAAATCTGATGTGGGCAGCACATGACTTTCCTTATATAATGCAAAGAATTTACTACTTTTACAGTAAAAAAAAAAGAGATTATTTTTATAGTAGATATTTCATATTTTTTCCAAGATATTGAATTTTCGTCAATGAGTCGTCATTTTCATTGATTTAGCGTCATTTTTATCCATTTGGCGAGTTTTTAGTTAATTAAGCAACATTTAAAAACAGTCGCCAAGTTGGCGACATTCCACCAAATTCATCACCAAAATCTTGCCAAGCGTTACGGACGGAGAAATAAGTTATTCTTACAGCAGATAAATGACTATTGGCATTCAAATACAAAAGCATTACTCAAAGTATCTTTTTTAATGAATGGAACGAGCTAGATCCACGAGAATGATGTCACCAAATTTATCGCACGATATTACATATGAAAAGTGAACATGTTTCTCAATAGGTAATATATTTTTTTTTATTTTATATGAATCTTTGATAATTTTTTTGCAAAATGTGCAATATCTCGAGAACGGTTCATGCTAGCATTCTAAAGTTTATGTCAATCGCTTTCTAAGGAAAAATTACATAAGAAATGTCTATTTGCGTAACTTTATTAGAGGTTTTGATTTTTTGACGATTTTTTCAAAATTTCACTCGAAAATTTCGGGGGGTTCTGAACATTCGATTGCGTATAAAAACAATAGGCTTCCAGTGTTTACGGATTGTGATTTTTGTACTAAATTTCGTTTGAATCGGTCCATTTGTTCGTCAGTTATCGTCTCCACAGACTCACTGACACACACACACATACTTTCACACACACACACACACATACAGACATCACTTCAAGAATGTTTGATTCGTGATCAGGGATGCTTGAAATGTGCTCTCCCGTCGAAAACTCGAATTCGAATTTTCGACTCCGTCACAATACTTTCCTTATACATTATGTATATAAGGAAAGTAATAGGTTAATCTTATAGTAGATACTTATATTCTATCAAAGATATTGAATTTTCGTCAATTAGTCGTCATTTTTATCCATATGGCGAGATTTTCGTTAATTTGACAACATTTAAAAAAGTCGCCAAGCTAGCGACATTCCGCCAAACTTTATGGACGGAAAAATAAGTTATTCTTACAGCAGATAAATGACTACTAGTGTTCAAATACAAAAGTATTACTCACAGTATCTTTTCCACGAGAATTATGTCACCAAATTTATCGCATGATATTACATATGAAAAGTGAACATGTTTCTCAACAGTTAATATATTTTTTTTTAATTTATGGGATTTTTTGATAAATGTATTTGATAAATGTGCAATATCTCGAGAACGGTTCATGCTAGCCGTCTAAAGTTTATGTCAATCGTTTTCTAAGGGAAAATTACATAAGAAATGTCTATTTGCGTAACTTCATTAAAGGTTTTGATTTTTTGATGATTTTTTCAAAATTTTACTCAAAAATTTAAGGGGGTTCTGAACATTAGATTGCGTCTAAAAACAATAGGCTTCCAGTATTCACGGATTGTGATTTTTGTACCAAATTTCATTCGAATCCCTCCATTCGTTCGTGAGATATCGTCTCCACAGACTCACTGACACATATACTTTCACACACACACACACACATACTTTCACACACACAGACATCACCTCAAAAATGTTGGATTCGTGATCAGTGATGCTTGAAACGTGCTCTCCCATCAAAAACTCGAATTCAAATTTTCGACCTGGTCACAATACTTTTCTTATACATTATGTATATAAGAAAAGAAAAAATGCAGAGGATTGAGAAGGTCGGTCAGAGAACAAATTAGAAGTTGCAATTTAATTTGAAATTAAAGAACATGAACAAAGAACATGGAATTCAAATATAGGACAGTTAACCATCAGAGTAGCTCAATGAATAAACATCGTCTATCTAGGAAATGGGTGGTTTGACTTACCGAAGCATAAGTCCTTTATAATGGCACTCAAGCAACTTAACCCTTAATGCAGTCAATGCCAGATATCTAAAAGACACAGAAATTAGCCCAGGACCGTACTACTGATGGCTGCGATTTGATCTAATATTGGGAAAGGGATACAAGTTTCACTTCCTAGAAAAAAATATAATTGTCTCAGCTTAAAGAAACAATTATCTTTTAATCTGTATTTGAAGAGAATATAAATGTTTTTTCTTTAAATAAGGAAGTCTTATAGTATTTTCCTCAAGTTTAGAATTTTTTAACAAATATTTATATTTTAACTGTCCTTCTATATATAGTTTATTTCCTTCATTATCTAGACAACTGGATGTTAGTGGTTCGATATCTCGCTTTACACATGACTTATTATCGACGTTGACGAGCTGTAATAAGAGCAAAACCAGTTAGGCGAGTCAACTGCTTGCATTTGAACAAAGAAAACTTAAAAATAACGAAAAATATAAAAATGATTTTAAACAAAATTTTAAGTACAAATTTCAATAATTAGCAATTTTTATATACACAACATTTTACGACGGAACAAAACTATAAAAATATGGGGCCTCTAAACTCATTATAAAGTATGTTTTTTAAAGAAATTAAACAGCTGCTGGATTCGAAAATTTTGCAAAAATATCTGCTGTAGATATTCTTTTTTTTTTATGTGAATAACATCTATGATTGGAGTATCTCTGGCGAAAATCAGAACATTACGTAAATTGTAAATAATTTAGACACTTATATCAACGAACCTAGCAGATAAAAAGGTAAACAATTTTTATTGTTTTACAGGAAGTAGGGTTCTATTTATGAATACATAAAAATAATTTAAATATTTTGAACGTTTTTTTCCGAAAACTAAATGTTTTTGCTGAGCAAGTTCTTTCTTTACTTTTCTTACTTTCACTTGAAATTTCTTCTAACTATAAAAGATAGATATAAACAGTAAACAACAAAAATGTTCAGTAGGAAAATCCAGTTTTTGGATTAATAAGCTATTTTTACAGCGCTCTAATAGTTTTTGAGAAATCATCTTGTTAAATTCAAGAAGATTGAAAACCTTGTTTTTCAAGTTTGCAAGGCTTATATCTTAAAAACTATAGCTGTAAACGATACTAAGTAATTTGTAGCTCTTCGAAAGTCCTACAAGGATATGTAATATATAATTGGATTTTGGATCATGTTCTTAGTTTTTGAAATATAGTGGTTATAATTTCGATATTTAAATGTGTTGAACTATTTTGAAAAAGTGGTTCTAATTTTGATATTTTAATATTTTAAACTATTCTGAAAATATCTAAAGGTGTTATTCATGTAAAACCTGTGATAAATGAGAAAATGATGAAAAGAAATTCCATACAACGTTCTAAAAAAAATTCCATGGCGCATTTCAAATAAAATTTGACACAATTATTATAATCGTGAATACTGGAATTATATTGATTTTAAATGATCAAAAACAAAATGTTCAGAAGGCCATTAAGTTTTTGGATGTTTTTCTTTTAAATCAGGACAATGAAGCATTTCAATTAAACAATCATTTTAAAGATAATTTATTATTAGAAAATGAATAAATAGCTCTCATTTCAGAATGCTGGCATGAACCTTCAAGATATTTCCTTTTTTTTATTTTAAATTTTACTAAAAATGTTTCATAAAATCAAAAACTCATTTCGTTTTTCATAGGCATTATTATGGGAAGAAATTAGTAGCACTAATTTATGGATTTCTTTTCACGAGAAAAAACACATTCTGCTATAATGTTGCCTTTTGATGAAATAAAAATTGCTAAATTATATTTTTTATTGTAAAACTTGTCAATGACAAAGTGATGTGAATTTTTCACGTAACTATAAGTGTTTGCAGATCCTTCAGAAGCCCCCTGGTAACCTAAAAGGCTGCACATTTACAGTATCGAGCATAGGACAGAACCTAATGGAGTCAGATATTTTGTTTATCTTCCAATGGTGGGGAAAAAATTGGATGATTGAAAAATCTTTTGAGATCCTTCTTCCTCTCCTCCCTTGCCTAAATGGATCGCATAAATGGAAAATATTTTTATATTTAAACTAAATACAAGGATATGTACAAATACAGTTTTTAGTGATACTGCTGCAGAGCTCTTCATTTTATTAATAATGTTTGAAAATACCTTTTTTGCAAACATCACATAATATTTATAAACAGTTAAGGTGATGCAAACAGATATCATAAGTGGAAATATTTTCACATTTAAATGAAATACAAATGCAGTTTTCCACAATACTGCTACAAAATAGCCAGTCTTTTCATTAAAATACATCTGGAAAATAGTTTTATGTATATAGTAAGAAATAATTATAAAAATTTTAGTCAATGGAAATATATTGTAAAAGTGGGAGAAAAATAACTTTTGATGCAGCTGGAATTGCTGCTTGGGAGCACCAATTTCACAATCAGAGGGATAAAGATTTTCCAGATATAAGAATGGGAAAAATCTGATCTCAAAATGCTTGTAATATAAATAAACAGATTATTTCTCGCAAACTTTGCTATGTTGTAATTGAGTATGGATTCTCATTTTGATTTTAGTTTATTGATTGTGCGTGTGAATCATTGTAATGTGAGAGTATTTTTTTGTGAAGTTTGGGTTTTAGAGGGATGTAGCGGTACATAATTAATTTATTGTTTTAATTTGGTTAAAAGAATGGCTGGGTCAAAACATTTTCTTTCTGTGAAAGAATATACTCGTATGATAATTGAACCGGACAGTAAGGAAAGTAATGCAAAAGCAATGAATGTTGTCAAGATTCATGGAACTTTAGTATTTTTTATGAGCACAGTTTTGATAAATGTAAAGTTTGTAATATGTTGGTCTGTGTATGTAACTATGTTTCGAAATATATCATATATAAAAGGTGTATTAATTAGTGAAAATAACTATTTTCTTGTAAAAATTGTGCATAAACTCTATTAGTCATACAAAGTTTTGGGTATAATCATCGGGATATTTTTCCTGCATAAGAGACAGAGTTGGGCAGTATCGAAAATACATGTATTTGAAATACATTTTCAAAATACATTTGTATTTTAAACTGAAAAAAGTAAAGTATTCTGGCAATGTATTGAAGATATATTTTCAAAGTATTTTGTATTTTTAAAATACTCAAAATACATTTCTTCAGATTTCGAACTATTGTGTGAACTACCGCAGCACTGATGAACAATTCGCAAGAGAGAAAGCGGCTAATCTGTATTTTGTCTAGTCCTTGATTTCATTTCTAGGAGTTAATCTAAACATCTATTTTCAAGCAGGGGCTGCTAAAGGTATTAATTAGTGGAATGTTTAGTATCTGTGGACTGTAGTAGCCTTTAAAAATATAGTTTCTGTGGACTGTAGCAGTCTTTAAAAGATGTAGTTTCTGTTATAAACTTTATGTTCATATTGGATTTATGTAATGATGCTGTTTGATAGATGGCTTCTTCCTGTCTATGCATTTAAAGAAAAAGGGCAAGAAGAATGCTTAAAGTTGCATTCTTTGTGTAAATAGTAATATATGCAATTTGAGCTCTACAGTGCATTCTATTTTAAGTCAATTAAAGAGATGTGATGCAATTAGTTATTGTAAAGACACAAGAAAAGATGGAAGATACTGCTGCTCGCTACGCAAATGCATTTAGATAATCAATTGATTAAGATATGAACAGTGTTGAAGACCCAGACCGTCCGACTCATCCAGAGGACTTGAACAACAAATCGGACGGCCAGGAAGGATATGAACAGTGTGCAGTATTAGATATGTTGAACAGTGTGCAGTATTAGATGGCAAATATTTTAAAGTAATATTGATGATAATGGTAAAGTGACGCAGAATGCCAATTATGGAAACCAAAGTATGTCATTATAAATGGGATTTTCGAAGCCACAAAAAACTATAAAACACATCTAAAGGTAAGATTTTAGTTTTATACAGTAGTACCTCGATTTGACAAATATTTATATTAGTCCTTTGGCAATTGTTTAATCGAGGTTGCATTTTATGGTTGGCAAAAATTTGCCATACTATATTTTTTTCAGAAAAATGTTTCCTTGAAACATTTATTTCTTGAGATCTGCTATAGATAGAACTGAGATGATTACTAATTTGAAGTTAGTATCATATTTCTAAGGAGTTGGAGGTTCACAATGGATTTCAAATTTCAGTTTTTTTTCATTTCTGGTTAAAAAATTGTCACTATAGATAGAGATTAGATGATAACTGATGATATGGATTTTGCATTAAATTCTAAAGGAAGTTAGGGGGTCACTAAGAATTTTTACTTCCAATTTTTTTTCCACTTCAGGTTCAAGAATTTTCCTTAATCTAATTCTCAGAATTGGCTGGAGATAGAGATAATGACTGATATGGATTCAGCATAAAATTCTGGAGCGGATCAAAAGTTAACTAAGAATTTCCACCTCCAGTTCTTTTTCTGGTTCTAAAAATTCCTTAAAAAACTTTAAACTTATTTCTTAAGATTGGATATATATAGATACAGCTTAGATGATAATTGATATGTATTCAAGTCGATTTTTAGAGATAATAGTGGGATTAACTAAGGCACTGTTTTGCAAACTTTTCTGGTAGCAGAACCTTTTTGAAATTTCATTTTATGGCAGAACTCCAAAATGAGAAAAGTTCTTTGTGATCCAAATTATGTATTCAAATGTTACTCACTTTTCAAATTTTTATGAAAATTTGCAAGAATTTATTATGTAATGAACCCCTGGAATACGGTCGCAGAAGCTCAGGGGTTTTTGAAAAACACTGTACTAAAGGTTTACATTTAAAGTTTTGGAGGTGTTAGTTCCGGTTTTTATGTAAATTTATATGACTGTACGAAATATGTATGCAAAAGATAATTAAAATGCTTTATAGTTCTGTCCAAATATATAGTTGCCACCATATGAAGATTTCTATATAAATTTCTTGTTTTTACTTTCCCAACAATACATGGTAACATATAGGGAAAGTATTAGAATTATATCGAAAATCACAACTTGAGTTTTCAACAGATCTACATGTTTTGAGACATCTAGAACACAAAAACACGATTTTAGTGCGATGTCTCTCTCTCTCTGTGTTGTGTGTGTCTGTTCAATGCATATATCCACTCTAACTCTAAAACAAATTAAATTTCATAAAATTTTATAAGTCACTTGTGGATTACCCTAGTGTTGATTAGATTTCGGTATGATTCGGAATAAAAAAAAAAGTCTTTTTTTTTTTTTTTTTTGCAAAATTGCCCATAAAAATCAATAAAATCTAAAATAAAGGACCATGTATGCTCAAATGTATCAATTAAGACCAACCCTATTACTCTAGGGCTAGCCATTTTCGAGATATATATTTTTTTGCATTTTTATGACATTGGTTTTGAAACTTTTTCCCTATATATTACCTAGTTACTAAATGAAAACAAAAATTGATATAAAAGTACAAATTCAGTGTAATTTCAAATAATTATGCAGGTTATTTTGTGCAATTGAATCCAATTATTAAAGAAAGACCAAATGAATTTGAGTCTGTAGGGAAAGTCATGTGCTTCTCGCATCACATTTTTTATTATATCTTTCTCTGTTATATAAAATGTCTCAATAAATTTATTTACGTTTCATTTGCTTATACTTTATTAATATGGAGGGAACTTTCGTATTAACAGCATGCCAGTGATAAATCGCTGATATGAACTGAAGTGAAGTGACCAAACATCTTTAGTTGCTTTGCAAAACTTTTTTTAGAACCACAGTTCAGTGTTCAGTGCATAATTGCATTAGATACTCGTGTTCTATTTCCTCTGTTTTTACGCCGAAGTAAACTTTTACGCAACGCTTGATTGTTATGAATCTGTGTAACTTATCTCAAAATGAAACGGAGTCTGTCAGCTATTTCCAGAAATACAGCATACTACTGGAAAATCGATATTACAGTCTGAATCACAAATACAATTTCATTGATCCTGAAACTGGCATGCACACACAGAATATAGAATGCATCTGGGGAAGTGCAAAATGGCGAAACAAAAAACATCGAGGAACATCTCGCCATCACCCCCGAGTCCTAATATGTGGAATTTATGTGGAGGAAAAAACAAGCCTCATATGATAATATGTTTGATGCCATCCTAAGGGTAATTGCTAAACATTTTCCACCCGAAACAAAACATGGTTGATATTCGCCAATGGCATGAGGTTAATACTAAAGTACCATTTGGAGATTTAAAAATTTAAAGAGTGTAGTCTTTTATGTCATACTTGTACAATACTTTTTAAAATGCCAATATTAATATTTAACAAATATGAGGTTTGTTTATTTTCAATAAAATATATAGATAAATGTTGCTTTGCATTGAAAATTCAATTTAATCCAATACACAGCAATGTTTAATTCTTTAAAATGTATTTTGTATTTTGAATGTATTTTGAAAATACATGTATTTTGTATTTGGAATTTTTAAATTTTGAAAGTATTTTATATTTTGTATTTTGTGCCTGAAAACCTATGTATTTTGTATCAAAAATACATTTTCAATATATTTTGCCCAACTCTGGTAACAGATAACTATTTTAATCAAGTTAAGTAATAATTTTCAATAAGTTACATTTTTAATATTTCGATAAAATATACTTTGTGTGGAATGCATACATCAAATAGAAAATAAGCATTTCTTTTGTTCCTGAAAAAAGAAAATTAGAATGCTGCGTTGAATGGGTGATTTTTAATGAAATCTTCTTGGGAGTTAGGCTTAGTCCAAAAAATGTGCCGTCTTTTGGGAACAATTCGGAAGTGAACCACTCAGTCTTTTAGGCCACTGCTATACTGGAATGCTATTGTCAGCAAAGGGTTAATAATTATCCAAAATAGGAAAATATGCAAAATAGAAAAGTATATGGTATAAAACTTTCAAATGTGCAATAATTACTGAGAGTACAGGCTGCAGTGGCATAATTTATGATTAGATTTAGGAATAAATTATGCTTATTTTTAGAAACTTGTATCAGCACTACTAATATGGCACATTTTCCACAGTAATCATATTACTACAGTAGTGAAAAAAGATCATAGTTTTCCCTAAACAATTATATGTATTTTCTATATTAAAATTTTTTTAACATATATTTATCACTATTTTAAGCTCTAATATTTTAGAATGCATGAGGATGAATATAAAATACAAAATACAATAATCACAATATGGATGCATACATGCAATCTGGCTCATGTTCACTGCACATCCAACTTACATTGATGTGGATGATTCGGTTAACACCCATTGAGATAACACCCTATAGATATCCACTAGATATCTGTAGATTGTATTTGGAGTAACGTCTGGATTTCTAATATAAATCTATTAAACAAAAACTACTAGATTTTGCATGAGCTTTGATCCAGATTACATATGTTGCATGTAATCTAGATACAACTTGCTGTGAAGGAAATGTCGATCCCAATTTGTTTCACGAGAAAATGATGTTTTACATATTACATACAGAAATGATCTTTCCCCAGTATGTGTAAGCATATGTTGATTGTAAATTTCTTTCTCAGTAAATGATTTCTGGCATGTTTCACGTTAGAAAGAGTTTCTGACAAGTATGTGTAAGAAAATATCAATCTAACATATTTTTCAAAAAAATTATTTCTGACATATTTCAGATACACAGTTTCTAACTAGTATGTGTAAGCAAATGTTGTTCTAAACCTATTTTTTGAGTAAATAATTTCTGACATATTTAACATACAAATGTTTTCTCACCTGTATGTTCAGTATGTGTAAGCAAATGTCGAGCTAAACTTATTTTCCAAGTAAAAGATTTCTGACATATTTTACATACAAATGGTTTTGCACCAATATGTGTAAACAAATGTTGCTCTAAATTTGTTTTCCGAGTAAATGATTTCTGACATATTTCACATAAAAATTGTTTCTTACCAGCATGTGTAAGGACATGGCGTTCTAAACTTGATTTCTGAGTAAATGCTTTTTGACATATTTCGCATACAAACGGTTTTTCACCAGTATGTGTAAGCAAGTGTCGCTTTAAACAAGTTTCCCAAGTAAATGATTTCATACATAATTCACATTCAAATGGTTTTTTACCAGTATGTGTAAGTAAATGTTGTTCTAAAGTTGCTGTCTGTGTAAATGATTTTTGACATATTTTGCACCCGAATGGTTTCTCACCAGCATGTTCAGTATGTGTAAGCAAGTGTCGTTCTAAACATATTTTCCAAGTAAATGATTTCGAACATATTTTGCATACAAATGGTTTCTTACCAGTATGTGCAAGTAAATGTTGATCTAAATTTGCTTTCCGAGTAAATGATTTCTGACATATTTCACATACAAATGGTTTCTCACCAGTATGCGTAAGCAAATGTTTATCTAAACTTGTTCTCCATCTAAATGAATTCTGACATATTTTACATATAAATGGTTTCTCACTGGTATGTGTAAGCAAATGTTGTCTAAAACTTTCTTTCCATGTAAATGATTTCTGACATATTTCGCATATAAATGGTTTCTCACCTGTATGTGTGAGCAAATGTTGATCTAAACAGTTTTTCCAAGTAAATGATTTCTGACAAATTTTGCATACAAATGGTTTTTCATCAGTATGTGTAAGCAAATGTCGATTTAAACTTTTTTTCCAAGTAAATAATTTCTGACATATATTGCATACAAATGACTTTCTACCAGTATGTGTAAGCAAATGTTGATCACAATTTGTTTTCCGAGAAAATGATTTTTGACATATTTCACATAGAAATAGTTTCTTAGTATGTGTAAGATAATGTCGACTGAAGCTTTTTTTCTCAGCAAATGATTTCTGGCATATTTCACATATGAAGGGTTTCTCACCAGTATGTGTTCTAACATTTTGATCTAACATATTTTTTGAGAAAATTACTTCTGACATATTTGAGATACAAATGGTTTCTCACCAGTATGTGTAAGTATATTTTGATCACAATATTCTTTTCGAGAAAATGATTGCTGACATAATTGGCAAACAAATGGTTTCTATATAAAATGTGTAATCAGGTGATGATTTAAGTTTTTGAGTATAAATGATCTGTAGCATAGTGCATAAAACTTTGTAAATTAATATACACTTTTGCACAAATCTTTTCAAACATATATTACACTTGCAAGTTGTATGAAGAAATCATGAGTGATTAGTTTATCCCTTTTTCAACATAAGACAGTAATGTATTTGTGATCTTCATTCTTATTTACTCTTTACGTATATATGTGACTGACAAAATATTTTTATGATCTAGAATTTTATACTTTACTAAATTAAATCATGGAATTGTAGAATAATAACAATGTAAAATATATGTTTATTATACACAGTAAAAGAAGGAGAATTCTGCCTTTAGAAAGTCAAGCCTTATTTCTTTGTAGAAGCTTTGGAATTTATGATATAAACTATGTACAGATGGTCCTGACAATAGAATCCTATGTGTGTGAATCACCACGCATCAATCAATGTACAGAATAATAGAGTGGGCAATGATGTAACATTTGTTGCAAATTAAAAAATATTTATAAAAATAGTTTCATAAAAATCCTGGATCTATTGATTGTCACTACATTATGGGTAAATTTTCCAAACACACTTTCTGAAACGACTGGATTAGTATGAGTGCAGTGACAAGGTTTATTACGTTATAAGTTTTAGAGAACATCACGGACTCAAAGAAAATGAATTAAAAATGTTTTACAAAGAATTAAATGTGCATATTACGAGGAATCACAAGAAAATTTTGCAACACGTTACTGCTGGTCCTGTATCAAATAATGCAGATTATTTTTTTAATTGCTTTAAAGAAAACTAATATATACAAGCGTTAACGATTACAATATTTCAGTATTCATGAATCTAAGAATCATCCATGGTTAGATAGAACGATTCATATGAATGATTCCCTGCCCAGCTGACTACTGGCAGCACCAAGCTTATATTGAGACAAGTTTCCAAAATTAAGTATAGGTGGAGCCGGGGAGCGGTTAGCCAATGAATGTTAAGCAGAAAAAAATAAGAATAGATGAGTTTCATGTGACGTATTGTTCGCGATTCCCCTGCACAGCGGCCATGTTCTTTGTAACATCGATCTATCCGTATATTACAGATGATTTTTAGAAATTTACAATCCTTTAGTGCATAATTTCAGTAGGATATATCAAGATTTATCTTCTCTTAGGATTATTTAGCCCAAATATTCATAGAAAGATGTGTTTTGATGACATAAATTTCATATTGCCGCTACAAGCATATATGCACAATATTTGATTTTGAAAGTTTACTAAAGGAATTGGGTAAGTTACATTTAAAATTACTTTGTTGACATCTACCCTTTCATTATGTAATCATATATGTGCCATCAAAGTTTGTTTATTTAATTGATCTATTTTTATTTCATGCACTTAAAACACCCATATTGCAAGTCTTATTAGTATATTGAGTTGTAAACTTGTACAGTAATATAGCAGCTGGATCATTTATATATAAAAAAGATCAGTTGTTCTGCTGCTGTATTAGTTATTATTGACGATATGCAAGAGAAAACAGGCATAATTATGTATAACATAAGTTAACTCTGTAGAAGTGATCGATTTGTTTTTTTCTTGGGTACATATTTCCATTGAATATCTCTATTAATATTCTTATAGTTATTGATATACCACATAAAGTTAGCAATAGTAGGCTGAAAATTGTTTAAATTTGCTCTTATAATGCTTCTCCAAACTGCAATAAACCAAATCACACAATAACTTGTAAAAAGTTTGCATATTCAGCTTTATTTAATGCAATTTTGTCTTTGATTAGAAATAACAAACAGATTATGCAATGTTATTTATATTAAACTGGTGAGTGAAAAGCTCTTTTGGCAAGTGAACTCTGAAGTGAAATTTCTTGCCCTGCATATAGATTATGAAACTTGGGAAAGTGAAAAAACCTGCTTGTAGTGAGCATTTTGCATCGCAAAGTGCAGTCGGTCAAGTTCATTTATAATCTTCGGACTTTTTTCTATATCCCAAACAGTTTTATCCCCTTTAGCGGGCATTGGCTTCCATGGAAATCTCCGACAGAAACATTGCACCTGCTGCAGCAGGTGCAATGTTCATTAAGAATCTTTTAATTAGTTTTTGGGGATTTAAAGTCTCTTCCAGTTCAATTTTAACTCTTTTAGTTAAATCATTAATTTCATCTTATTTATATACTGCAATTAGTGCAATAATTGGATGTAATTTTAATACATTGTCATATTTCTGAAGATAATGGTATATGCAGGGTGTCCCAAAAGCAGTGACCTCGGCTTTTATTCCTTAAATATTGATCTTAGTCATGTATAATAAATTACAAAATTGTGTAAAAAAAGGTACAAAATTTCATGAAATCGATTAAAATTTTCAAGGGAATTAAATTTTAAGAAATACAAAATTTAAATTTTTATACGGTTTCTGTACAAAAACATTTCCAATGAGTAAAATGTGCCCCATACACTAATAAGGCGATGTGCAAAATTTCAGCATTTTATCATAAAAAGTCCCAGAGATATGAAAAGACAAAAACGCTCGATGCATCGACATGGACTCTCAGAGGGGAAAAATTATGTCGGCAGATCGCGTTTTATACACAAATTACGAAAGAAAACAATGATTACATAAATAAATTATAATTTTGCTATTTATTGGTACAAAAGTACCTACATTGTGAAGAAATAATAACTTTACACAAAGATTACAAAGCTTGTTCAAAATGTTTTCCATCCATGCCAAAGATCCATTAAAGATAAGAGGCAGATATTATTTGCCTATGATGCATTTCTGCGTTGTGTCATTCGCACTCTTGCTATAAACATTTATATTTTAATTTGTGATTAATCCCTCACCAACTTTGTTTAAACATATCTCTGGGACTTTTATGATAAAATGATACTTTTCATGATAAAATTCTGAAATTTTGTACATCACCTTTTTAGTGTATGGGGTACATTTTACTCATTGGAAATGTTTTTGTACGGGGGCTGTATAAAATTTTAAATTTTGTACCTCTTAAAATTTAATTCCCTTGAAAATTTTGATCGATTTTATAAAATTCCGTACCTTTTTTTACGCAACTTTGTAATTTATTGTATATATCTAAGATCAATATTTAAGGAATAAAAGCCGAGGTCAACGTTTTTGTGACACCCTATATATATATATATATATATATATATATATATATATATATATATATATATATATATATATATATAAAGAATATTATATAAAATTCCAATGATAGATAAGAATAGTATAAGAGTAATATCATAAGTAATATAAGCTAAGGTAATAAGTATAATAAAAACATTTAGTTTGCTTCAGTATTTATGAATCTTTTAATATATATATATATATATATAAGATTTAAAAGGAAAAAAGAAAATATATAGGTGGAATGATTGTGTTTACAGGGTTGCAGAAAGGTCAAGGGGGATTGCGACCCCTATTTCCTGGTTAGAAACTAGCTTTGACTTCATGAAAACGCTCCCAGAGACTCTGCACGCCCGAAACAACAATCGATCATGCCCGTGGGGAAAAAATGGCCGAATCCCAGACAACATAAAAATGATCAAAATAACAAAAATTGGAAATTTTACTAACCAGCAAGACGAGAATCATGGAAGAGTTGCATAAAGCGTATAAACTTTGAATAGGAAAGCATACATAAAAAAGTCGCGTCTAACTTATAGAGCCATCTGGATGTGCATCAATCAGATAATCCTAGGTAAGAGTTGAGTTGTATTGTATGATGTCGGATAAATTAACATAATTTTTATCACTATAATTTCTGCAAAAAACATCATAATAGTGCTATACAAAGCGGAAGGGTTATGATTGTTCCCGAGTTCCGTTGATTAAATGCATCATGCATTTATTAAATTCTGTAATAGATGAGTTTAATAATCTGTATCTGTTCAAGTGATATATATATATATATATATATATATATATATATATATATATATATATATATATATTTGCAATCCGTTGAATTATTTTTAATTTGTTTTTCCCAACTTTTCTTAACTTTAATTTTCTGTTGTACCAAAAGCCAGCAATAATCACGAATCCTTTACTGAAACTTTCTTTTGATTCTTGAAATCAAGTTTTTAGGTCTTTTTAACCTCTTTTACGATAGTAAAACAATCTTTATTGTTAGAGTTATTTAAATAGATTGATGCATCATCAATTGTCACAATGTATTTCCATCTGTCACCGGTTAGATGATTTTCACAAATAATTCTATAAAGTGTTCTGCGCTCAGTCACATGTCTAGGCAAAAGGTGGTGAACATTATTCTTTTTAGATTTTTAAAGATTTAAATGTTTATTTACTATCTTGTTTGCAGTCGCTGCAGAGGTATTTAAAGGCAGTGCAATAGTTCTCTGAGTCAGTGATTTTTCTTTTGAAATAAGATAATTTATTGTTGAAATAGTTGTAAATGTACTCATCTTCTTTGGGTATTTATTCGTTATTCATTTACCAGTTAAAAGCAATGCTTGACGCTTTTTTCCTTTAATATTCTTATTATTGTTTATTTTTATTTAGAAATGCGAATTCCATCGTTTTCACCGCATTTTTTAATTGCATAAAACTAATATTTCTCTTTGGAAAGAGTAAAATCTTATCCTTTAATTCAAAGTTTATTTACGTGTGCCATTTTTAAAAGATACTAGTTTTAACTACAGCAGACGATAATTTAGCTTTTATAAAATGAGCTATTACTAGAATTTTTTTTTGGAATAAATTTAAGAATTGTTACTTTTTGCAATAAAATGTTTCTAAAAATGTGTAAAACGAATCTGTAAAAACTAGAAATTTAATTTTTACTTTCCCTATATACATAGTATAATGTATAGGAAAAGTATTGTGACTGGGTCGAAAATTCGAATTCAAGTTGTCAACTGAAGAGCACGTTTCAAGCGTCCCTAAAGGCGAAAACTCCAATCGAACATTTTTGAGGTGATATCCGTGTGTGTTAGTGTGTGTGTGTGTGTGTGTGTGTGTGTGTTAGAGTTAATGTGCGTAGTGTTAGTTTGTACCTGTGAGTCTGTGGAAGCGATATCTCACGAACGAATGGAGCGTTTTGAACAAAATTTGGTACAAATATTGCAATCGGTGAATACCGAAAGCTTATTGACATAAAACCCAATTGAATAATCGAAGACCCCCAAATTTTCGAATGAAATTGTGAAAAAATCAAAACTTTTAATAATGTTACGTAAATTATCATTTTTTATGTAATTTTTTTCATCAGAAAATGAATGACATAAACTTTAGAAGCTTATCATGAACCGTTCTCAAGATATTGCGATGAATATACGTCATTTGTTCACCATGAAATAAATAAATAAATTACATTTATAGCGAAAGCCATATGCTGTCCACATCAAATATTTTGTGATGTATTTCTTATGATTGGATCATGAATTTGTCATTATTTAAAATTTCTATAGCATTATTTCCCATGAATAACAGTGATAATTTTTGGAATAATGACAGTAACAAAGCCAATGCTGGCAAATGATATTTGAAATTAGACTACGGGTTTAAATGGTATTTAAAATTCTTCATGTGTCACAACTAAAACTTTAAATGATTTAATTACTAGGAGATAACTAAGAACTTTTACTCCAATAACATACTACAGCAATTTGCGCACAGAGGTCTGGGTTTGGGCTGGCGTAATACATATTTTGTTGGTGTCGGCATAATCTGATTGCGATGGTCTGTATTTGATGGTGTCATGATAATTTTGTTGCAATGATTTGAGTAGTACATTTTTGATGGTGCTGCGATGATTTGAATATTACATTTTTGATGGCGCAAACATAATTTGGTGCCATGATCTGAATGTGGCGTGTTTAATGATGCCAGCATAATTTTGCTGAGATGGTCTAAATCTGATATCTGTGAAATGATTCAAAATTACATATAATCGTATCAATGAGCCTAAATTTATATGAATATTAAACTAACTATTTCTCGTATAAATAGCTAAATAATACTCGCATTAAAGTCAAACTGTCTGTTCTCGAATGAATTTCTAATTACCTATACTTAAATGAATATCAACTTACCTATATGCATATGATTGCAGTGTTGATAAAAACTGTAAATCGAATTACCAATAAACACACATTTTATTACTTACACAAGTTCAACAACAATACAACGTGTGAAAGATGAAAATATCTTAACACACCCTTTTATTTCTAATTGTAAAACATCAAATTCACATCAATAATGCGGCTGGAGTACGGGGTCGTTTTGGAGCTACAGGAAATTTGGAACCTGCCTGAAGACAGTACTGTGAAGTGGCATCACAATGTGTGCCGTAAGGGCAGCAATGGATTCTGTCACTACAGCAAGTTGCTGATGGATATGGACAACATCCATACTGTCCGTTAGGCAAGATACAGCAAGTGTTGCCATCCGGACAGTAAGAGGCTCCTCCTGGACAATACACTACTTCGACCTGCTCTGCTTTGTTCATGAGAAAAGATTTCACCTTTGGTTCAGGATCTACTGTTTTGCGAAAAACAAAAGGAATCAGTTGGTTTTTCTTGTCATCGCATGTTCCCTTGGCCAGGTCACAAACTGTGTTTGCTGGACAACAGTGCAGGCCGTCAGAGCAACAGACAGCATTTGGTTCTGGGCAGCAGCCGTACAGATCAGGAATAGGGCCTGGACAACATGTTTGATCTAAAAATTAGACAAATAAAATTTTAGAAACTGAGCAATCTTATTTTACATGGCTGTAGCCCACCTATCTATATATACTAATTGCAAAATGTCTGTCCGCCAAGCTGTCACGCCTATTTTAGGCATTTTCCGAATAGAGAGACTTGCAAATTTGTACATGGGCCAATCGTTTGATAAAACACCAGGAAAAATCGAATTTTCTTTTTTTAAATGTTTAATAGAGGGAAGGGGGGGGGGGGTGCTTACCACAAAAGTTCAGAAAGGTAGATATTGTGTGTGAAAGGAAAAAAGTGTACAATTTTAAATGAGATAGAAGCTTGTAATTTGGTATACGAGTCAACTGTTTGATAAAACCCCCGGAAAAAATCGAATGTTTTAAAAATGTTTATTAGTGGTGGTAGGAGGGGAGGGGGGTTGCTCTACACCAAAATATTCGAATTGCGAAATGATAGAAAATGATACTTTGTGACGAAATAGAAACTTCATATTTGATGTAATGGTAGATTGTTCGAAAGAAATAAAATGTACAATTTTAGTTTTTTATTATTTGCTACTTAGGTGCCACCCACCAAAATGTTCGATTTGCCGAATGAATGATAAACGCCTTCTTTTAAATGAGATAGAGACTTGAAATTTGATAGATTTACGTATACGATTACCCCCCTCCCCCCTCCCCCGGGGAAAACCAAACATTTTAGTAATGTTTTGTAGAAGGGTGCTGTACAGGAGAGCTTTCGAAAGGTTAAATGATAGAAACACGTGCTTCTCAATGAGATAGAGATTTTAAATTTTTTGTTATTGTAGATTATCCGAAAAAAAAGCTTATAATTTTGGTTTTCCAATATTTGTTACATTAGAGATGCCGCACACTAAAATGTTCGATTTGCAGAGCAAATGAGAAACACCTCCTTTTTAGTGAGATAGAGAGAGAGAGAATTTGGCGCACAGGTTAACAATTCAATGCGACACATTCGAACATTTTTGTTTCAAAAATATAAATTTGAGGAGGAGAGGATGATTCATACAAAACGTTCGAAATATGAACTATTTGAAAAAAGCACTTATAAGCAGTGTTTCTTTCAGGACTTTTTGGCCCGGAGGGTGGGCGAATGAAACTTTAGGGGGGCAAATTTCCTATTTGCTGAATACAAATATATCTAAATATGCTGTCACATAAATAGAAACTAGGTTAATAAAATGTCTCCGGGGGGGGGGGCAATCATCTCCGGAGGGCTTCCCCTGTAGGTATGCTGAAAGAAACATTGCTTACAAGTGAGGTAGAAATTTGAGATTTGGTAACAGTGTAGATAATATGATGGAAAATAGAAAACATATTGCAATATTTGTATTTTTGGAGTTGCACACTCTGAAATATTTGAGTGGCCGAATTAATGAGTACTAACTTGTGAGATAGAGATTAGAAATTGGGTCATGGTTGCACAGTTTAAAATGCCTTACTTTAAAAATCGAATTATTTAAAAATTCGCTATCCTGCTTATTATGTATACAACGATCGATGTACAACGTGTATCCAACTAGTATATTCTATTCTTATAGCATAACTGAATTCCTATAGCATAATTATTTTAATCATCTCTTTGGAACAATATTTCCAACGTCTTGCAATAGAATGTTGACCGAAAAAAATGGCGTTTTGGAAAAAACATCGAGGGCTTGCAAACGTAGTATACATATAAATCCAATTCAATGTAGAACGTGACGTTACGCGACAACAAATAAAATAGCACAACATAAATTGTTATGCAAATAAAATAGTAACAAACCAAATGACCATTTTGGAAAAACTTAGTATTCCCTTTTTTTTATTGAAAATAAGTTATTTTGGGGTTTAACTTTTTGGTTTACGCATCTTTCATGGCTTCAAGTCCAGTGGTTCTCGGAGCACCATTAGACCCCGCCCACTTAAACTTCTCCCCTTTATTTAATATCTTTAATATATAAAGCAAGGAGATTACAGGATCTATGAATACCCACCCATTCCTAAAAGATAACCTTATAGAAGGGAAGGGAGATTTCTCGAGAAAATTTGCCTCATTTCCCAAATTCTGCGACTTGATTGCGATTCTGAATGATGATTCGTCACAATTCATATCCACGAGCCACGCCCGTTTTTTTAAATTGCTTTTTCTGCAATTTGTCTTTTTATTACTATTTCCCAGCCGTCCTTAGATTGGAGTGTAAAGACAGCACTGGACTGTCCTGTGAACTCATTAAATAATTAACTTCCTGGCTATAACTACGGCTTTGGAAAAGGCCAGGGCCATAGCTAGACAGAAGTCAGAAAAATAAGCGGTCGTAGCCAGGACATTTTTATTAATTACATTTTTTTTAAACTAGCAGATAGTATCTTAGAAAAACTTTTTTTTTCTTTTTTTTCTTCAAATGGCCATGCACTAGACTTTTCGTTATTCGCCCTATATTCGGCCGGAATTGTGAACCATTTCATCGTCCTAAGACGTTGCCCCAGGCGCACCAGAGGGGGGCGGAACACACTGCGCCCACATCACACAACATCCATGTCTTACGTGGGACTCGAACCCACAACGCGGCGGCCGAACGATCGCTTGGAAACGCTCGCCCTGACCGTTCGGTCACCACGCCGACTTTTAGAAAAACTAAGAAATTACTTTCTTCTTACTTACCAGCTGGACATGTATCTGGAGGACAATCGCCGAATACTAGGTACGCCTGGACGCATACAATTAGTGCGAAAAGAACACGCATTTTCAGTCTGAAAAAATGCAATTTTTAATTAATCCGGTCAATCTTAGTAGAGTTGTTTCATAAAAATATATTTTTATTCCAAATTTATGTTGCATCGAATATGAAGGAAATTTAAAAAATCTTATTCATATTTTTAAAATTATTATTGAAAAATAATATACAATAAGATCAAAATCGGATTAAAAATTGGTCCGAGGTCGGGGACCTCGGGCGTATTGGGATTCAGCGAGAAATTGAAGTAAATACAAAATAGTGTTAGTTGATGCAGGTGAGGTACAGGTTAGTTGGTACAAATGAATTTAAAAAATGAGCTAAGAACACTTATGATACTAGGGGCTTGCTAACCCCAGGGAGCTCATCACGCTTTTTAAGAAATCTAATGAGTTAACAATTATGAAAATCCATTATTAATTTATTACGATTTGAGGAGAATGATCTCTAGCTCTATTAACATTCTAACCATCTAAATAACCGATAACCGCAAAGTTTGTTTTCATTTGGAAGTCGTTTTGGATGAAATGTTGCTATGTTTGTTGGAGAGAAAAATTGTCTTTATAACTTGGCTGGCTTAAAGGCGCTACTCTCCCTTTTGAGGAAACTAATTTTATTTTTTCCTTCACTAGTGCTTTTAATAGTTTGATTATTATTGTAGTTTAGATGATAGTGTTAGCTGATACAGCTTCCGAAGTCACCTACTTTATTATTTTTATTCTTATTCTTCTAAGTTGCAGTTCTAAGTTTGGGTACTTTGATAAGTAATTTATTCGCAAGTTATCTGAATATGCTTTCCAATTCCAGCCTTATTTACTTGTAATTTTAAGGCACTTTGATCGAATTTCATTTAATTGATACACTGTAAAACATTTGCAAGCATGTTACTGAAAGTTTCAGGGGAATCGGCTGCGCTCGTAGCTGGAAGAAACGTTCCTGATATATATATATGCAGCATAGCGCTTTACAAGTTGTATTATAAATTATTTTTTGCTTTTAGCTTTTTAATCAATTCACCAAAAATTATACCAATTTTTCAAGTTTTATATATATATATATATATATATATATATATATATATATATATATATATATATATAATAATAATAGTTTGAAAGTCCAATGAAAGAAAAGTGAGAAGCTGTAACTCGAAAAACCTAACTTTCTAACAAGCTTACAAAATAAAAGTATAAATCTGCAAATCTACAATCAAATGGAAAAAAAAAATATATAAGAAAAGAAATTTCGAATCATCAAGTTAAAGAAATCATCAAAAAGCAATGGTATGGAAACGATAAAAGAAAAACAAATGAAATTACACGTGTAAGCATTAATGCTAAACACGTGGGCAAGGGCTAAGCCTAAATCATGGATTTGTTCACTTCTCCAAAACTCTTCTTTAAGTCCAAGTATTTTGTTAAAGCAAACACAAAAATGTATGTTTCTGAAGAAATAGATAGATTATATCTATAAACTATTTCTACTTGGAAGACATACATAAAGATGAAAAAATAAAAGGAAATAAGAATACCTGGAATATCACACCCAAAGCACGAACCTGTCGAACCTGGGAACCAAGAATGAAGAGACCAGTGTTGCCATTCTCAAAGGAAAAAGAAATGATCAACTGTTGCCATTCGTAAAAAATAAATAACAGTAATGCGAAAAGGCAAGAATAAGTGATAATATACATTCAGAGCAACAATAAGGAGGGGCTAATAATAGAAAGGCTACTGTTTAAAAGTGGATGTAAAAATAAAATATTATTAAATAAGAGTATGTAGATGTCAGGCTAATATAAAAAACTATGAATAGAATTCATAAAAATCCAGCTAATCTACATTTTTTAACTATACCATTTACAAAATAAGAGGGATATTTATATAAATTGCTGGTAATTTAGATTATATATATATATATATATATATATATATATATATATATATATATATATATATATATATATATATATATATATATATATATATATATATATATATATATATATATATATATATATATATATATAAATGAAATATAATGAAATATAATGAAAGAGAAGAACAGCAATGTATCAAAAGTAGCCAGGGGGGATTGTGACCCCCACTTCCCGGTTAAGCCAGCTTTCTGTCATGACGACACTCCCGGTAGCTGATACACTGCCGAAAACCAAGTGATCAATACTTAAAACACAAAATATATAGCCAAACGTACAGAAATAGCAAAATTCCTATTACAACAAAAATTGCAACTCATATAGCAGCATATCAAACAACTAACAGATAATAACACAAACGAACCCCGTACATACATTATAACCTGAATGTAAGCATCAACTAAGTGTCTTCTCTTACCATTATGTATAAAAACACCCGGCCATCTCGTTTCCAATATGTCCATGACAGTGCCATTTTTCTGTCTGCTTAAACTTCATGTGTGCTTTTATTTAAATATAAGCTGTAACATTCCGTTAACGGAATTTTACAGCTGTGTGTGAGTCCACATATGTGTCCACATATTTCAGTATGTGTCCACATATGTGCAGAATGTGTCCACATATTTCAGTATTTGAAAAAAAAGAATAATGTTTTACAATTATTTTTAATAAAATATTTTTTCAAAATTAGCACAATTAAATATGTATTTAACATTAAAATAATTTATTAATAATAATTTATTTAACATTAAATTATTTTTAATAATTTAATGATAAATAATTTAGATGATTTTATTAAATAAATTATATAATTTTTAAATAAAATTAAGAAAATATATAATTTTGTTAAATATATTATATAATTTTTTTAATAATTTATTTAACATTAAATTATTTAAAATTTAATTGCTAAATCTTTAAAATATGATCATAATATGATTATATTATGCTCAAGGAGAATTGATTGACTTAAGATCAGATACTTCCCATAAAGGGGAATTTAGTAAAAGATGTCATGCAGAATTTTGCATAAGGCGACAGCAAGTACTATATCAGCTCAATCATTGGTAATCAAAATTCCCTAAAAACCTATACAAAACTGTATTTTTATCATTACTGGTAATGAATATGAAACACAAGCCGCATCTTTCAATAGAGACTTTAACGGAGTAAACTCTGCAGATTAGTATTTCAAACATTTTGCAGATATTGTTTTTCTATGTAAAAATATGCAATCACATTTGTACATTAAATTGGTTTTACAGGCTGCAGTTGTGGTAAATGTGATGTTAATTTTCGTTATTTTTATTTTCCCTGCAATAATGCATGGTAATATATAGGCAAAATATTGGAATCATACCTAAAATCACAACTCGAGTTTTCGACGGATCTACACGTTTCGAGACCTCTAGAATACGAAAAAACTATTTTTAGCATGACGTCTGTGTGTCTGCCTGTGTGCCTGTCTGTCTGTATGTATATGTATCCAGTCTAACTAAAAAACTACTAGACCGAATTTCATAAAATTTGGTAGGTTAGTCACTTGGGTGAGATCCTGATGCTGATTAGTTTTTGGTGGGATTCGTGAAAACAGAACCCGCCTTTTTTTGCCGAATGGCCGGTAAAAATTTCATGTATCCACTCTAGCTAAAATATTAACTGAACAAATTTCACAAAATTTGGTAGATAAGTTACTTGTAGGATATTCTGGTGCTGATTAGATTTTGGTATGACTCGGAAAAGAACAACCTGCCTTTCTTTACGAAATGGCAAACAAAAATTTGATGTATCCACCCTAGCTAAAATACTAATTGACCAAATTTCACAAAATTTGGTAGATAAGTTACTTGTGGGATACTCTAGTGTTGATTAGATTTTGGTGCGATTCGCAAAAGAAACACCCTCCTTTTTTTTACGAAATGGCCCGCAAAAATCTAAATAAAAAAAAAAGATTACGTATGCTCAAATGTATTAATGAAATTCTTGTTTTATACGCAGTTTTAGACGAGGAAAAGAATATAACACACTTCATTATGCTTTAGGACTAACCGTTCTCAAGATATTTGAGATTTCTTGCATTTTTGTTAAGCCGATTTCGGAAAAATATCCATGTATCAAATAAAAATAAAAATTGAATTAAAAATGCAAATTTAATGTTATTTGGTGCAATTAAATTCAATCTAACGAATTATTAAAGAAATAAAGAAAATATGAATTTGAGTCCGCAGGCAAAGTCATGTGCTGCCCACATCAGATTTTTTTTATTTTGCTTTATAAGCAAGTATATGAAGTGAATTGTTCAAATGATAGTTAGTGGTAAATAAAGTACTGTTGATCACTAAAAATTACAGTTTTGGGGAGTTTAGAATTTTTTTTTTTTTTTAGGGGTCGTAATGAGGAAAAGTTTCAGAAGCAGTGACATTGACACGTACAGACAGACACATAGACAGACGTCAAAATGGTGGAGTCATGTCCTAAAGTGTCCGAAACTTGCAGATCCATCGAAAACTCGAATTTCGATTTTCAACTCTTTTCTAATACTTTCCCTGTACCCGTATTTCACACTTCTGTAGGAAAAGGGAAATTTCGGTTAAGCATATATCTATAGAATTTTTGAGAACACCAAAAAGGAAGAGCACAACCAACTTACCTAAAACTTTCGACGTATATGCTCAAGCAAAATTCTTACGGAAATATTGATAAACTCTGTCACGCCTTGTATAAATACAATGGAAAGTAGCGACCGCCTTGTGATTCCATATCTGTGAGTCTTTCAACGCCTTTTATCAGGACATCACGTGTTCCCCTTTTCTACCTGCTGATAACCAACGAATCTTGCAAAGAGTTATGGAAACATTTTCACCCCTTTATGACTTTCTATATAGTAAGGCTCGGATACGAAGTCAGAGATCGGCTAATAATAGGGTACATTATCAGCCTAAGAATATGGGACATGGTCGGCAAAGGAATAAGAGACATAATCAGACCAGGAATAGGGGACATGATCGGCAAAGGGATAGGGGACACGATCAGACCGGGAATAGGGGACATGATCGGCTCAGGAATATGGGACATGATCAGCTGAGAAATAGGGGACATGGTCGGCAAAGGGATAGGGACATGATCAGGCTAGGAATAGGGGACATGATCGGCTCAGGAATAGGGCACATGATCAGCTCAGGAATAGGGAACATGATCGGCAAAGGGATGGGGACATGATCAGGCCAGGGACGTGATCAGGCCGGGAATAGGGGACATGAGCGGCCTAGGAATAGGAGATATGCTCGGCCCTTTCAACTTTGGCCCATCGTATACATTATCGATAGGGAAAATATAAAAGTAACGGGCCTGGCTTAATGGGAAATCTCCAGAAATCCCGTTGACTGTATCTGGGCACATATTATACGTACAGCTCAAATTGCTGCTAAAGTGATAAAATTATAATAATTTTGTTAAAAGCAGCATACGATACAAAAACAAATATTTTTGTATTGCATGCTGCTTATGAAGTTATTTCAGTTTTATAAAACATAATAACATAGATGGACCAAATGAAACCATCGACGCCCATAAGTTGTTGTCAACTTGAAAAAAAATCCGATGTGAGCAAGCAGCACATGACTTTCTCTGCAGGCTCAAAGTCATTTTCTCTTTATTTCTTTAAAACTCATTACATTGAGTTTAATTGCACAAAATAACACTGAATTTGAATACGGACCTACATATTTAACGTGCCCGTACTCCAAGTAAACACAGGGACATTTTGAGCTGAGCCTAGAATCGAACTACGATCGTCAGAGTGCAATCCCCACTCGCTAACCACTGGGCTGTCCCACCCTATAAATTTCGTCTTACCGGTTTCTGGCTTATAGGAATATGACAAGTACGAAGTACACTGGAGCAAAATACAGTCAACTCATAAGTTAAATTGGTATAATGCCATTCGACGAATTGAAAAAGTTCAGTTATGAGCAGTGCAAAATAAACATAAATTCATAAGATCAAATATAAGATACCAAAAGCAAAATAAATTTAACAAAAAATTAAATATTTATCATAAAATCAAAATAATATTCATGAAACATTTATCAAAAAATTAAATATTTATACCACTATCTACATACCTGGATATTTAAATATTTAGGTACGCAGCTAGTGGTTTAACTTGCATAGAATCGAGGGTAAGACGCCAGGCAAAACTAAATTTTTGAACGGGGTCAAAATTGCAAATGAAATCCCGATTGAGATAAATAAACAAGGGTTCATAAAGTAAAATGTTCAGAAGGTTATTACAACGCATTAAAGTAAAATTCTTAATCAAACAGAGGAACAAAATGGTCATTGAGAACAAACAGTTTGGGATAAAGAAGTGGATAATTGTTTATTTTTACATAAAATTACTGGTATATTCAGTTAATCTAATACCAACAGTCCTTTTAAAACTACCAATGTAAAATTTATAAATATTGTCAGGTGGAATAAGGGGGAACAAAGTAAACCCCAAAGTAAATTCAAGATAGAACTGAACAAGACACTAAAGGATTTTAGGATTAAATAGAAGAACAGTCATGTACGGTAAATTAGTGGCTAAAGGGGTGAAAGATGAATTGGGATAAATACATTTAGAATGAACATCAGAGTAAATTTTACAAATAAAATTATAAGTACAGATAGTATCATATCTGAGACAGTAAATAAACTTATTTTCAAAATTAAAGTTCCTGTTCAAAGATGAATTATAAAAAGAATATTACCGCGTACTTTGACAAGCATTGTCGGTGTCATCGTGTTATAGTCCCTGATGATACGACTTTTTGATAAGTATTTATTGTTTTCCATGTACGCGTTTTGTTCGCTTCTGGTGTCGATTCATATTAAGTAGATAATGCTCTACAACTGCTTAATTTGCATTTTCGTCTCTTTCTCTCGTTTAAGTGCCGAGTTTATTATCCTAACTTTTTAAATTATCCGAGAAGAGTGCTGTGTTATTTCCATTCGACTGGACATGGTCATTTTACAGGGTATATAGACGGGCGCGGTAGCCCAATGGTTAGCGCGCGGGAATTGCACTCGGTAAGCTCGGGTTCGATTCTCGCCAATGCCAAAACTGCCGCCGTGTTCACGCGGAGTACGATCACGTTAAACATGTGGGTCCGTAAATCCTCCCGAGAGGTTGGTGTAGGGGAAGGAGGGTACAGTCCCTGTGGATGCCTCCTCCACTGAGTTCCGGTCTAAATTGGGTAGCACTCCCCGGCCGTCCAAACAGTTACCTTACACCTTTCTGGTAGGTCGGATGGTCTGGGTTTCAACAACAACAACAGGGTATATAGACTTGGGGTGTACACTCGTGGATCTTTTCGTACAAAGTTATTGGGCTTTACCCTGTACAACTGAAGCCTGAAACAACCCACGTGACCGAGCGGAGGTTAAAGTGTGAATGAAAGTCAAGTAGAAGGAGTAACTGCTGGTAAGATTTCCGATAACGATAAATCACATAGTTAATCACACGATTTAAATGCCGTTATCATACAAATTTCTGGAGAAACCTCGGATAAGTGAGATAACAAGAACCTGTTTAACCTTATTATATTCAGATAAAACAATTTTCTCTTTTCTTTGCCGTTGCTTATGCAAACAGAGATTGCCAGGTGTACAAACAATGTGGCTTGGATACATTTTATCACTCTTGAAAAACTACGATAAGAAGAACAAGGCATCGAACTAAATGATAAGAAATATCATATATTTTTACTTTCTCTATGCAATACTTTCGTATGCTATTACATGGAGGAAAGTAACTATTTTTCAAAAATATTGGAATTTCAAATTTTGCTTATTTTAAGAAAAAAGCTCATTTTAAGAGCTACTGAATCCATTTTGAACACTTTCAGAAAATCTGTCTATGGGTAAGTAGTAGGGAGAGGGGTGTCTGTTAGATGTGGATATGATAATCCAAGAATGAATGGTTGTATCACAGAAAACTTTTATGCCTATGAGCTATTATATGGTGGAAAGTTTTTATTCTTTTTTTGAAAATATTTGAATTTGAAATTTTCACTAGAAAGCTTATTTTAAGACTTACTGAATCCATGCTGAACACTTTTATAAAAAATTTCTTTGTGGGTGGATATGAAGGGTGGTGTCTGTGAGGTGTGTGAACGATAATTCAAGAATGAATGGTCGCACCGACATAAAATTGTATGCCTGAAATTTCGAAAAATTCGAGTTGCAATAGTGTAAAATGCCGCAAAAATTATCTAACTTAAGATGTTTATGAAAAAATCTGACGTGGGCAACACATGACTTTCCTTATATAATGCAATGAATTTACTACTTTTACAATAAAAAAATAGGTTTTTCTTATAGTAGATATTTATATTCTTTCCAAGATCTTGAATTTTCGTCAGTTAGACGTTATTTTCATTGATTTAGTGTCAGTTTTATCCATTTGGCGAGATTTTCGTTAATCTGACAACATTTAAAAAAGTCGCCGAGTTGGCATCATTCCGCCAAATTCGGCGCCAAAATCTCGCCAAGCGTTATGGATGGAGAAATAAGTTATTCTCATAGCAGATTGAACTATTGTTTTTCAAATACAAAAGTATTACTCAAAGTATCTTTTCTCATGAATTGGAACGATCTAGATCCACGAGAATGATGTCACCCAATGTATCGCATGGTATTACATATGAAAAGTGAACATGTTTCTCAACAGTTAATATGTTTTTAATTTATGGGATTATTGTTAAATTTATTTTAAAAATGTGAAATATCTCGAGAACGGTTCATGCTAGCGTTCTAAAGTTTATGTCAATCGTTTTCTAAGGAAAAATTGCATAAGAAATGTCTATTTGCATAACTTTATTAAAGGTTTTGATTTTTTGATGATTTTTTCAAAATTTCACTCGAAATCTTAGGGGGATTCTGAACATTCGATTACGTTTAAAAACAATACTGTTCCAGTATTCATGGATTGTGATTTTTGTACCAAATTTCATTCGAATCGCTCTATTTGTTCGTGAGATATCGTCTCCACAGACTCACTGACATACACACTTTCACACACACACACACACAGACATCACCTCAAAAATGTTTGATTCGTGATAAGGGATGTTTGAAACGTGTTCTCCCGTCGAAAACTCGAATTCGAATTTTCGACTCCGTCACAATACTTTCCTTATACATTATGTATATAAGGAAAGTAATAAATTAACGCAAATTATTTCACGATGGCAAGGTTAATTGTTCTTGAATAATTGTGTCCACAACTCCCAGCTATAAACCCATACACAATATTATTTCAAAAGCGATGTGTTTTTAAGAGATCCTAGATCTTGTGTTTGTGTAAAAATCTCAGTTTTGAAAATTTTCGAGAAAGTTTTGAAGCAAAATTTTCGACATATTTTCTTAAAAGAAAAAAAAAAGTCAAGTGAAAATGAATTTAATTTGTGTCTAAGCCGAAAAATTTGTGTGCCGAAAAGTGAGTTAAATGGATATAACATTTGTAGCCTATAATAAAAGAATTTTTATGCTATCTAAATAAAACTACCTAATATTTATTACAGATGTGTTTTGTGACCAATATGTGATGTGTTACTTGCGAATTGGTAGAGTACGCTTTCTTAACATTTCGTTCATTCCGCTCCTATCTTATCTTTTATGAAAATCTTTAGTTGTGTTCGAAACTGTCAATCGTTCAGAACTATTTCATCAATTATTAAACGGTGAGTTCAATGTGCAAAGTTAGACAATTAGGACATAAATCCATAAAAGTTCACTTTAAATGTTTCCATTATTTCCAATCGAGTCTGAATATTTTAATGTCCTTCCAATAATAGTGATGAGGACGACATGCGACTGCTCAAATTAACCCAAGTTCATGGAGGTAAAGGAGTTAAATATCTCGATGTTGGGAAAACGCCAAAATCATTTAGGACAATCATTTAGGTGTTGCTTGTGTTTTTACAGTACTCACGCAATGTGTGTATTTCTGTGGCAAAATGATCGTATCGCATTACATTTAAATTATTTGAACTTTTAATGACGCAAAAATAAACTATAACTACAAATTATAGATTTCAAATTATTCTATTACTAGCCGTCTTCGGCGACCAGCCTGTTCGATACCCTTGAAAATTCTGACCGTGGCAAACTCTCTGGCGCGACCTACCAGAAAGGTGTAAGGCAACTATTTGGACGGCCAGGAAGTGCCACTCAATTTAGACTGGAACCCAGTGGGGGAGGCATTCACAGGGACCGTACCCTCCTTCCCCTACCACCAACCTCTCCGAAGGACTTACGGACCCACATGTTTAACATGATCGTACTTCGCGTGAACACGGAGGCAGTTTTGGCAGTGGCGGGAATCGAACCCGGGCCTACCGAGTGCAATTCCCGCGCGCTAACTTCCCGAGCGCTAATTTAAATTTTATAATGACCATATGCTAAGCTCTTAATTCCATCATCCTCATTCCATCGTTCCATCGTTCCATCATTTAAAATACCCATAAAATTAAAATATCCATTTAAAATATCCATAAATTAAAATATCCATTTAAAATATCCATAAATTAAAATATCCATTTAAAATATCCATTTTTAAATTACTAATGAATTATTAATGAATTATTTTTAACTCTCTCGTTGTCTAAATCAAAACCTTACAAACTGCAGACGATTTTCAGGACAGTCTCAAAAAAACCACCAAACAACCGCGCTCAAACCGTCGCTATAGAAACGCCGTGCTTTTGCTGAAAGTGGGAAGTCGATCTCGAGAAATTGAAAATCCTTAGTTTATTAAAATAGGGATCATGCGGCTAATTATAATTATTTCTTAACCAGATTGGGCTTGTAAGAATGCCCGATCTTTGAGCTTTTTAAAAATGTAAATTATTAGTCGAAAATCTCGATACTTCTTCGGATGCGAGGATTTAAAAGCGAAAGTTCGTTTTTTTTAGCCGAAAGTGACTTTTGTTAAGTGTGTTTTTGTTTTTTTTTAGCCGAAAGTGACTTTATTCTAATCTTTAAAAAACATTAGAATTTGTCCCCGAGATTTGAAATTGATATATTTTTACTCGCAATTGTCTGCTCTTTCCGGTCGTGTAATTCGTTTTTTTCTACCACGTCTGGATGGTGGACAAAAAAGGGAAAAACGGTCAAAATCGCATGAAACATTAAATAACAACAACAAAAAGAATTAAAATTTTAAAAATCGGTTTTGACGTGTCCCCCCCCCCGGGTCTTCGATTGCCAAATTTTGTAGCTCACCGACGTGCGGTCGCTGAACCTATAATGTATAACACACACACACACACACACAGACAGACAGACATTGCCTTTTATTATATAGATTTCCAAACTTTTTGTCATTGGGAGTCTTGGATCCTTTTCTCTAACTCCATGTTCATGTTACTATTTTTTAATATCAGAAAGTTCAAAGCGTATAGATATTTTTCTTATAGGGAATCGCTAAGATTCTACCAAAATTCCAACGCAACCACCAATGATCATTTCTGTAACAAAGCATTACGCCCAATTGCACCGGTTGATAGTTATGAACGCAGACTAGCTGAATTGCTCACTGAAAGATAGCGATGTGACAGTTAATAATGCTTTACAAAAATTTGTTTCAAGGAAAGCTACTAAAGGAAATGAAAATAAAGAAAGCGAAGAAACCACATGCACAAAATTAAATTACTGTCTTCGATTTTAAATAAATCTCGCATTCTAAAACTAAGTAAGATAAGAGCATTTAGGCTCTAGCGCAGACATACTGACAGAACGAAACACAGTCAAAAGTATAAGAATTGAAGTTCTTACAGCAGAATGAAATATTGCCGTCGGAAAACTGAATAGTTTAAGAAAAAGAACTTAATAGATAGTACACAGTGACTTCATAATTTGAGATGTTTGCTATAACCAGGTTAATAGACCGTTCCAAGTGCTGCTCAAAATCTACATTGAGACAGAAGTAGACGAAACATTGTGATTGGACGATATGATAACCTTGTTCCACGGTATTGTATTTTTTTGCGTGTGTTAATTTTGAAAGTGCATGAAGCCATAGCTACTTAAAGTTGTATATCATTTCAATGTGCTTCTTTTGGTTTACGAAATATGTAAAGAAAATCTGATGTGGGCAGCACATGACTTTCCTTATATAATGCAATGAATTTACTACTTTTACAGTTAAAAAATTTTTATTCTTGTAGTAGATATTTATGTTCTTTCTGAGATATTGTATTTTCTTCAAATAGTGGTCATTTTCATTGATTTAGCGTCATTTTTATCCATTTAGCGAGATTTTCGTTAATGTGAAAACATTTTAAAATGTCGTCAAGTTGGCGACATTCCGCTAAATTCGTCGCCAAAATCTCGCCAAGCGTTATGGACGGAGAAATAAGTTATTCTTACAGCAAATAAATGACTATTGGCGTTTAAATACAAGAGTATTACTCAAAGTATCCTTCCTCGTGAATGGAATGAGTTAGGTCCGCGAGAATGATGTCACCAAATTTATCGTATGATATTACATATGAAAAGTGAGCATGCTTCTTAACAGTTAATATATATTTTTTTAATTTATGGGATTTTTTGATAAATTTATTTTAAAAATGTGCAATATATCGAGAACGGTTCATGCTAGCGTTCTAAAGTTTATGTCAATCGTTTTCTAAGGAAAAATTACATAAGAAATGTCTATTTGCGTAACTTTATTAAAGGTTTTGAGTTTTTGATAATTTATCAAAATTTCACTCGAAAATTTAGGGGGTTTCTGAACATTCGATTGTGTTTTAAAATAATTGGCTTTCAGTATTCACGGATTGTGATTTTTGTACCAAATTTCATTCAAATCGCTCCATTTGTTCGTGAGATATCGTCTCCACAGACTCACTGACACACACACACACACACACACACATTTTCACACACATACACACTTTCACACACATACTTTCACACACACACACACACAGACATCACTTCAAAAATGTTGATTCGTGATCCGGGATGTTTGAAACGTGCTGTCCCGTCGAAAACTCGAATTCGAATTTTCGACCCCGTCACAATACTTTCCTTATACATTATGTATATAAGGAAAGTAACATGAAAGGAAATCCCAACTTCAAACTTTTATGTTTAAATAGGGAAATCGAAGTACAAAGCGCCACAATCGTATGCTAAAGCTTAGTTCCGCATTTTCAAATTATCCACCCAGTTTCTTCTTCAAAATCCACTGTTTATTATTTAGCTTTAGCATTTCGACCATCTTTGAAACACATGTTTCCTGATTCAACGTCGATCAGTGACGCGGAAGGCCAAAAAGTATACTAAGCCAGACAGCCTTCTTTCAAATCAGACGCCAAACGTTGTTTTATCGCCAGCTGTAACAAAGCGTCACGCTGTATAAGACCGATTAATACTGTCCGGTGCGTTTGTATTCACAGTTTTTTAATCTGATGTTTTTAATTTCGCATATTTACGTTATTTCTTGTCATTAAAGCGCTTAAAGTTATTGAAGTTTAAAGTACTTTTCATGTTAATCAGGTGAGTTAAATGGCCTGAAATTTTATGTGAGCAATTTTTTACTTAATCAAAGATGGCTAATGTTTACTTTTATCAATCGTACTTCTTTTTAAACATGTTAAAGTCAGGTGTCTTGAAACTTCGTCCTCTTAAAATTTCTTTGTATGGTTTAAAAGAAATATCTTGTTTAATAGTCTAAAAATTCAAAACACAGTATTTAACAAAGTTGTATCAGATGATAAAATGAATTTATGGATATATATGAATAAGTTATATAGTTATCAATAATTCAGACTGTAATGAAAATTCTAGAATTAGCTACATGGCTAATTGTGTCAGAGTAAAGTTGTGTATAATCAAGGAATTTTCAAGTTTTTGAAAGGTATTTTGATATGGGTTTAAACCAATGGCATAACATCTGTGCAAACGGAGCCTGTAATGCAGGGAAGCATGGTGTAAGACGGGGTCTACAAAAAGGAACTTCAAGTTATTATTAGATCAGCAAAATAGTGAAAAGGAAGCCAGTAAATTAATATTGCAGGAATGTCCAACTTATTGAGTAATTCCATTGGCATTGCCATGGTTTTAATGAGATGTATATTTCCCAGAAAGTGTTAAGGGTTTCCAATAGTCCCTAAAGAGCGTTGCTGGGTATTGAGAGACGAAGAGAAACTCGTTAGGGACCGTATTATAGAAACTAGACTATCCGATGGTTTGAACTTGTTTGGTAATTTTAGAAATCGCATAGTTCATACACTTCATGATGACCTTAATATTGCAGTTTCTTATACTTCATAAAATTCTTAAAAGCTGCTTATTTTTTAATAATCCGAAATGTTGTATATTTGTCGAAATGTGTGATTGCAGCTTGTAAAAAGTCTCTCATTTTGAGAAGCTGGAGGAAGTCTAATCTTGAAGCATGCTCCCTGAAGCATGCTAATCTTGAAGCATGTTCTGGGGTTCAAGCGAATTTGTGAAAATGTAGCGATTGAATTTGTGAACGTGTTTCATTTGAAGTGCCATCAAATAAGAATTTCCATTAATGTTCATCCTATACCATCACGGTGAGTTCACTCTCAATGAATTTTGGTAGGAATGGTACGAAAGTCTGTAGAAATTCGTCTGTAGAAAGTCTGTAAGAAAGCGACTGTAGAAATTCAGAGAATTATATGTGCGTTTCAAATTGCTGTTAATGTAACAACACTAAAATGACTTCGTTAAAGGCATATACAGCACAAATTAATAGTGTCAATGGGTTTCAAAGGCCAAAAAGTACCGTCTTCGTCAGGATAAGCAAGAAGTTCAACATGCACGTCTTAGAGTTCGACGTTGCCGATTCAACTCTCACGAGTGAAGGTTGCTTTTTTTGTGTGTCCTGACGATGAAATCCGTTTCTTACCTTTAAGATCGGTCGAAACTATTGATTTTGTGTTGCATGTTGCTTTTAATATGTTATTTATTATTTTAATATGTTTTATGCTGTTTTACTTTTATTAAGGGAATGCAATTTAACACAGCATTCCTCAGCAAAAAGTGGCTATGTTAAAAAATTCGTTTAGTTAAAAATATATTTTGTTTTAAACAAAGCGCTAATAAAATGAGAAAGTATTCATATTTATGTATCACTTAATGCCATTAAAGATAATGTACACGCCACCATGCTCTATTCATGTTAAATTATCAATTGTTCAATAAATTACGATTCTTGCTTTTGTACCAGAAATATAAATGGATGTCTCTCAATTCATGCTAAAGGCATATGTTAATTTAAATTCTTCAGATAATTTATAAATTTCATTTATGTAGTGCACAACTTTTATAATGAAGAAGAAAGAATGCCGTTTTAACCCAAAACGCTGCAAATTCTATTGAATGTGCCATTTATCAATAAACTGGGTTACAAAATAATTTTCATTGCTTCACCATTGTTAAAATTTCACAGAAATATCCTATTTTTGCTTTTTTTCTGTTGAGATAACTGTAAAGGTGAGGTAATATATATATATGCTAACAAGGGGCATATATTAGGTCAAGAATAATGCTAATAACAGCATCGGTAGCAGATATAAGATCGGTGTAATATTATATGGGTTGTTAATGAAATTCAATGCATTGTTTACTCAGTTTACGCTGTCTCGGCGTTTTTAACACTTTCCAATATAGTTGGAAAGTGTTTATGACTTTGTTCATTCCGTCTGTCTGTTTGTCCGTTCGTACGATAACTGCCGTAAAAATGACCTCATCAAAATGAAATTTTAGTATGTCGTTGAGACGGTCTGTGGGATATATGGGAATGTAAATGAATAATATCACCTAATTAGTTTTGAATGGAACTCGGGTTGGAAAAGTGAAATACATTGAACTTTATGGGACTTAATTTTTCAAACATATTTTAAGTGAAGTTAAAATTCACAAATTGTTTCGAATATTTTAGAAAATGTTGAAGTTATCTCATAAAATATATAAAAACAATTTCAGCAACATGTATATGTCCGGCAGTTTTTTAAATAAAAATAAAAATAGTAATTGCATTCATATTATATGAAGAGATTACGTGACCCACTTCAAAATAAAATATGGCATCCATCTTTTTTTCCCAGTGTAAAAATCGTGATTTTGAAAGTTCTTTTAAAATTATATTTAGTGTTGTATCCGTCCTAAAATCGCTTTATGTTTGCCTATTTTCTGTGAATCTATATTCTATGCCAACGCAATTGTAATATTTTTTAGATTAAATGATCATCAAACGTTGATTATTTCTACAACGAAGCCTAATTTTAATGGATGCAGAATGTAAACAAATGACTGTAAAATGAATTGTACAAGAATTGCTGAATTTTTTTCAAGCAAAATTATTTAGCTCTGGAGTCTGGAATAAAAGTGATATGAATGAAATATTCATTGTTTTTACATAAACAGCCAGACTATTTATATTTCGATGACGTCATTTGAATAAATTCCATTTTTTTTATGAAGTTTTAAGTTTTCAAATATAATAAATAATTGTAGTACTGTGATACTTTAAAATATATCAGCGCTGAATGTATTGCATTTTAGAGATGTTTAAATAAAATTGCATCTTAGTTGAGAAGTGTTTCATAATCAATGCTTTATGCATGATTGATCTTTCTCCTTGAGTATTACTGCGACTATTTGTGTTTGTTTCGACCTCGGATTGTAAATATTTGTAGTTCTTATCTTGCATCACTGCAGCTGGAATGGGGAGATTATTGAAAATAGTTGCTTTACAGTCCGTTACAAAAGTATAAGACCACGAGACTTTTTGTTATTTAGGTAATTAATGAAATATTTTTTATTCAAAATCAAAACTACTCCATGTCAGAACAAGTTTTAAATAAAATTTATCAACGTATATGTACGAAATTCATTAGAAAAAAAATATAGCAGCAATATAACAAAAAGTGGCACAAATACGTGTTACAAAATTATAAGACCACATGTCAAAAAAGAAAATTTTAGCAAATTAGTAAGATGTTGCTCCACCATTTTTCTGAATAACTTGAAACACACAATTTGGCATCGGTTTAATTAAATTTTTAAAGACAGATTCCGGAATATTGTCCCATTTCTCCATAATGGCGACTTCCAATTCATATGCGAATGATATTGTTTGTTGTTTTCGTATACTTGGCGAGAGAAATAATCCCACAGGTTTTCTATGAGGTTTAGGTCAGGGCTAAGGCTCGGCCAATATATAACATCAATTTTTTCTCTTTTGAGTCATGCTTTTGTTGATTTAGATGCATGACTGGGAGCATTATCTTGTTGGAACTTCCATTTCGGTCCTCCTAAAAGTGGCCCGAAGGGTGTCAGACCTCCGTATAGCATTTGTTGATAACTGTCCGAGTTCTTTTTATCCTAAACTCTTTGCAGATCGCATTTTCCTGCATATGAGAAAGCGCCCTACACCATAACGGAACTGCCTCTCATCTGCCTACTGAAGAACTCACGAGATTCTTGCCTTAAGCCATGCCAGTAGTAGTTATTGCCGTCCGGACCGTATAAGTTAAATTTTTTTTCGTCCGAAAATATTATATTTTTCCATGTAGAGTTCCAGGACATGACATTCTTTGCCCACCTCAGACGTCTTCTTTATGATGTTTAAGAAGTCGTGGTTTGCTTCTTAGTTTCCAAAGTTTAACATCAACATTCGACTTCAAACTTCGCCACACAGTTACATGAGACACTTGTTTACTTGTCTGCTGTGTTATTTTACGAGTGGACTGGTATTTTTTTGTTGCAATCTGGAAAATTTGTCTATTATCACGAGCTGATAAAATGCTTTTTGCGGCCAGATCTTTTCTGCTTTCCATACAATTCTATTTTACTCAAAAAATTATGAATAGCCGTTTTAGAACGATTAAGAATCTTATTTATTTTACGTTCCGACTGTCCTTTCCCATTGTAGAACCAAACTTTTCGCACTTCCACTTCAGATAAATCACTTTCATGAGGCATTTTAACAATCCAACGAATCAAACAGTTCAATTCTGAATTTCTGCCTTTTTGCCTTCTTTCCAACCTTCCCAGATGGTTTAGGTTACAGTTAAACTCCGAAGTTAAACAAAAATCGTCTGCATTATTAGAAAATCTAAAGTGGTCTTATATTTATGTGACACCGTGATTTCGAAAAATCGTTTGGCACGAAAATAATATTCGATCTGTTTTCTTTTTCTAAGCCAAATCAACACTGCAAAATTGTTTCGTTTCATACACCTTCTTTGAAATTCACATTCAATGTTGTCTTTGTTGAGAAAGGGTGGAATTTTGAGTGGTCTTATAATTTTGAAACAGACTGCAGATATCCAGATAATTTACGATAGTTCTGTGGACAGAAGTTTAACCTTTCGACGCTCGCATGGCGTACTGAGTACGCCATTTAGAGTTGAAGCTCCAATGTCTCACTCGATGGTATATATGTACCGAAACTCCACCCAACCCCTCGGTGCACAAAAGGTAGCGTGATTAATTAAATTAAGAAACGAAGATGCATGCTCTTGATTTATTCATTTTGTAATATTAAAATTGAGTATTTTTAGTGAAAAAGTACAATATACTAAACTTTGCTTAGAGAAATACAGTTAAGGAAAATAAGAAAATTTTGATACAGATATGGAAAACGAGCAATGCGGAGGGGATAAACTCATTGGCGTACTGCTCCACAGTCGAAGAGTTAAAATTGGCCGACATTGTAAAATGGATAACCTACAAAGTAAAATAGATTACTACTACTACTATTACTACAAATATTAACTTATACTTCACTCACTCATTAGTAGATTCCCTTCATATTAGGGAATCTGCTAATTTTTTCTACACTGTGACCATGTTGCAGATTCAAAGTAACAATCATAGGAGTAGATTATATTGGTGACGTCAGTTCCTTCCAGCCTGTTTGAAGTCATAACTTTGTTCTGTTTTGAGTCATATTTGTTATGACTTAAAATAGTGACAGCGTTTCACGAAATACTTTTTAGATTACAACTTAGATAGTAATAGTTATGTAAGTATGATCAGGAATATTAACAAACTCGTAGGGCTAACTTTAAGGAAGTCCTTGAAAAGTGTTCAGCACAGAGTAACCAAAATCGTGAAGGCGGTTTCTTTAACGTATATGAATTGAAAATATTTTTGTTCTGTTGTATAAGAACATCTGGAAAGAAATAAAGCACATGCAAGTATTGTCTGTGTAAATGCATGCAACTTGTTTTGAAATTCAAATGCCCTAAAACAGTAGCGGCCTTGTTTAACTTAATATCGTCCTTGAAGCCGATTTATATATTATATAAACACCTTAACGATTTGATTCTGAAAATATGTTTTTATCTTACATTGCAAAGTTTTCGATAGTTTGACACCCTTTCAAGACAAGTGCGTATGAGGATTGATGATAACACGCGGGTTGATGATAACATCTCCTAACAATTATTAGTTTTCGCCATCGAAAAGAGGTTCAATTGATTGCTTATTTGCGTCATATACACCCAATCCTTTGATCTCGTTCGCATATTTTTTTCAAACATGACGTCATGCCAGAGAGGTTTAAATGCTATTAAAAATGGTTTCTGATGTCAAAAAGCAATAAATTTTGCAGATTGCTTAAAGAACTGTGCCTACTGCAGTCAGAAACACTGTTTTTGTAATTTTATATTTCATGAACACATTCATTTTAATAATTTTTTACTAAGATGCACAGGAAAAAAATCTCGCATCCAGAAAGTAAAGCGACACAAATCGAAAGTCACTGATTTTGAGTTAAAAGGGCACATACACATAAGTAGATCGATAAAATATATTTCTTTTTTACATTTTCTAAAAGTGCAATGTCAAAAAAATATCCTGTTCATATTTGATAAAGGAATGCTGCATGACGCTGAGATAGCGATTATACCGACATTAACACTCAAGATGGTGTTGCGAAATTATTAAGTGCGATTTTCTCGAAATAAGTTCTTGAAGATAAGTTGTCACGATATCTCAACTAAATTTTGATTGCATTATTTGAAATTTAACAGATTCTTTCCAGATAGTAACATATAGTTAACTCCGTAGTCAATTTTCGATTAAGGCTTTCCTTGCAAATTTATTGCAAAAAATCTGATGTGGGCTACACATGACTTTTCTTATATAATGCAATGAATTTACTACTTTTACAGTAAAAAATAGGTTTTTCTTATAGCAGATCCTTATATTCTTTCCAAGATATTGAATTTCCGACAATTAGTCGTCATTTTCATTCATTTATCGTCAGTTTTATCCATTTGGCGAGATTTTCGTTGAGTTAGCAACATTTAAAAAAGTCGCCAAGTTGGCGACATTCCGCCAAATGTGTCGCCAAAATTTTGCCAAGCTTTATGGACGGAGAAGTAAGTTATTCTTATAGCAGATAAATGACTATTGGCGTTCAAATAGTGCAAAACTATTACTTAAATTACCTTTTCTCATGAATGGAACGAGCTAGATCCACGAGAATGATGTCACCAAATTTATCGCATGATATTATATCTGAAAAGTGAACATGTTTCTCAACAGTTAATAATTCTTTTTTAATTTATGTGATTTTTTGAAAAATTTATTTGAAAAATGTGCGATATCTCGAGAACGGTTCAGGCTAGCGTTCTAAAGTTTATGTCAATCATTTTCTAAGGAAAAATTACATAAGAAATGTCTATTTGCGTAACTTCATTAAAGTTTTTGATTTTTGATGATTTTTTCAAAATTTCACTTGAAAATTTAGGGGGGTTCTGAACATTCGATTACGTTTAAAAACAATAGGCTTCCAGTATTCACGGATTGTGATTTTGTACCAAATTTAATTCGAATCGCTACATTCGTTCGTGAGATATCGTCTCCATAGACTCACTGACACACACACACATACTTTCACACACACACACACACACATACTTTCACACACACACAGACATCACCTCAAAAATGTTTGATTCGTGATCAGGGATGCTTGAAACGTGCTCTCCCGTCGAAAATTCGAATTCGAATTTTCGACCCCGTCACAATACTTTCCTTATACATTATGTATATAAGGAAAGTAAAATTAACGATTTTTTGAGTGCCAAAAATCATTAATTTTCGTTTCCATGACCGCACTTTTGTCTCGCGTTGTACACCAGAAAATACTGCGTGTAGTCCTAAACATTATCTTTTGCTTTTATTTTTTAATTTGAGCTGAAACCCGTAGAAAGTATCCTGCCAAACACGAAGGAAATACGTCTGAGAAGAATCTCTGCTATTTGCAGAATTTAGCATTTTTCCTTTTTTCAAATTCTCGCTAGATTTTATTATTGAATTTTATTTTCATTATATGTACCTTTAAATTAAAAAAAAAGCGTTTAAATTTTTTTTATGAATTTTGGGTATCGTAGATATATGGTTCCCCTTAATAACAAAATAAGATGTGTATGGTTTGATTCTATTTCTACAGAAAGTTACATAGATGTATTTCAAACTATCTTCAAATAATTCTAAATACATAATCCTTGAATATAGCATAAGTTAGTTTAAGTTGTTCCGTTTTTATGATATCCTGGCAAATTGCACTTTTTGAGTTGTCTGCATTTTCTTTGAAAATGTTTTAAACAAACTTACGTCAAAATTTTTAATGTGGCGATGATAGATAATTTTATCATATTTTGAATCTATAAATTTAAGCCTGTCAAATGGACTGCAATTTTTATGCTAATGCGATATTCATTTGCGCCGCTTGGTATGTATTCCTTAGAAGTTCACAAATTGGAAATTTAGCTGCGATGTAAGCTTGAAATTTGGCTTGACTTATTGAATTAGCGAAACTTGAAACATGACTTATTGAATTAGCAAAATAATCCCGGGATTGTCTCGTCTTTAAGAATAAGGGATAGAATTGTACATAAATGCACATATACCTCGGTTATAAAGAGGGTTTACGGAGACATCAAACCAACCACATTAGAAGGACAGCCACGTTATAAACAAGGAGTGCTATTTTAATGCTCAACTTTCAGTGTTGAAGTCTGTTTTACTATGTTCTAAATGTATAATTTTATGTTCTTCATTTAGTTGTCTGTTAAACAAAGATGTTTACAGAAAGAAAAAGTCGATATTCTATAGATTTTAATTTATTATTACTGTTGTACGTGCAAACATATTCTACTTTAATATTTTCTTTGGCTACTGTAACAGCTGTTTATTCATAAATGATAATTTGACAGATTAGTTGTTGTGCATTAGTATCAATGCACTTATTACTTTCCTTATATACATAATGTATAAGGAAAATATTGTGACGGGGTCGAAAATTCGAATTCGAGTTTCCGACAGGAGAGCACGTTTCAAGCATCCCTGATCACGAATCAAACATTTTTGAAGTGATGCCTGCGTGTGTGTGTGAAAGTATGTGTGTGTGTGTATGTGTGTATGTATGTGTGTGTGTGTATGTGTGTGTGTGTGTGTATGTGTGTGTGTGTGTGTGTGTATGTGTGTGTGTGTATGTGTGTGTCAGTGAGTCTGTGGAGACGATAACTGACGAACAAATGGACCGATTCGAACGAAATTCGGTACAAAAATCACAATCTATAAACACTGGAAGCCTATTGTTTTTATACGCAATCGAATGTTCAGAACCCCCCTAAATTTTCGAGGGAAATTTTGAAAAAATCGTCAAAAAATCAAAACCGCTAATAAAGTTGCGCAAATAGATATATCTTAAGCAATTTTTTATTAGAAAACGATTGACATAAATTTTAAAACACTAACATGAACCGTTCTCGAGATATTGCACATTTTTCAAAAAAATTATTAAAAAGTCATATAAAAAAAATATTTCCTATTGAGAAACATGTTCACTTTTCATATGTAATACCATGCGATAAATTTGGTGACATCATTTTCGTGGAACTAGCTCGTTCCATTCAAGAAAAAAGATACTTTGAATAATACTTTTGTATTTGAATGCCAATAGTCATTTATCTGCTGTAAGAATAACTTATTTCTCCGTCCATAACGCTTGGCGATATTTTTGCGACGAATTTGGCGGAATATCGCCAACTTGGCGAAATTTTTATTTGTTGCCAAATTAACAAAAATCTCGCCAAATGGATAAAAATGACGCCAAATCAATGAAAATTACGACTAATTGAAGGAATTTCATTATCTTGGAAAGAATATAAGTATCTACTATAAGAATAACATTTTTTTAACTGTAAAAGTAGTAAATTCATTGCATTATATTAGAAAAGTCATGTGTTGCCCAAATCATATTTTTTACAATTGACTCTATAATTTCTTCTTATACTGGAGCGAAGTTCAATTTAGATAAACTGCTTGGCTAATCGCATGTCTCTCTGTCTACTTCCCTAACTTTTATTCACTTGAATTCTTTTTTAAAACATTTTCTCCAGCAGCTTCTAATCGTTTCCCTGGTTATAGATTACCAGGCTAGGCCTACTTTCTACGCTATTTTCTTCAGTGTTAAGGACTTTAAAAAAATCAGAAATTTCATTTTCGGAAGATAAAACCGGAAGAAAAGTTCCGTTCTGAAATTTTGACAACGAGGTGGGGGGCGACGGAAAAAGACGGGAAGACATAATAATGTCAGCTTTATGTACAAATCCGTATGGTATAACCGATGGCGTTATAGCCAGGGTTAACTGTATTGTCATACAAGCCCATCTCGCAAAGTTATTGCATCTAATCAATTCACAGTTTACTAAAATAATATCAAGTGTTTTTGAACATATATTGCTAGTCTGGATAGCAAAATTTTTTTGAGTAATGAACTGTCTAGAGAACAACACAAGTTGACCCCTAGCTATACGTGAACACTATTTGGTTGCCTTGAATGGACCTAACGCAAAAATAATAACTAGATCCCAATCTATTTTTATTACGAGTTACGGAAAAATGCTTAAACTGGCAAAAATTTGATTATTACCTGAACTAATTATTCGATTTCGAGGATTGACCTATTATGTCACTCAGCATATAAAGCGAAACACAAAAATATAAAAAGTAATTATTCTTCTTCTACCCAGACCGTCCGATCTCCCTGAAAATGTAAACTATCTGTTTGGGCGGTCGGGAAGTGCTACTCAATTTAGAGCGAAACGTAGTGGAAGCTGCATCCACAAGAACCGTGTCCTCCTCCTACCACCAACCTCTCCGAAGAGCTTACGGACCCACATATTTAACATGCCTGTACTTCGCGTGAATACGGAGATAGTTTGGATAAAGCCAAGAATCGAATTAGGGCCGTTTGAGTGCAATCCCTGCACGCTAACCACTGGACTGTTCCACCCCCCGCAAAAAGTAATTGAAACAAAGTAAAATATATTTACTTTCTGCTTTATCCAAAACAGTATTCTACATAATTATAGCAATAACGGAAGCCAATTTAAACAATTTCAGTGTTGCCAATTAACAAATGTCTAGAATATAAAAAAATCAGTATTTTCAAAATAAATGTTTAACATAGCGTAACAAACCCAAATGTTGAATGATATTTTTAGTGTATTGCGATCCTATATAAAATTTGTAAGTCTCATTGCACTTTAGTCATTATTATGGAAGAGCAGACTCTACTCTATGTCAAATCAAAATAATTAACAAAATATTTTTCTTTCAAATTATGAAAATTTTTTTATTGTTAAGTAGTTGATGAAATAAGAATGTAACATATTTTTTTTTTGCAGTAAATATTCACCAAAATAGTAATAATCACATATTTCTCATTATTTTGGAATGTTTCACATATAGACATTCCTAAATAAATATTGTTTGTGCATTAGTACATACCTTCCTCTTCAATGTATTCATCAGTATTAAACCTTCAAATATCACTTTAAAATGTGTTACTGTCCTTTTTCTCCATCAAAGTCATAGAAATATGTGGGTGAATCATTTTTAAAGATCTATTTTTTTAACGATTTTTTAAACAAATCCTTTAAAAAGTGAATGCAGGGGGGGGGGGATATCCAAATATTCAATTGCGTTTAACATCAATAAGATTTCAGTATTAACTGATTATAAAAATCTTAATCAAAATATTTTCGAAAATTTTCGTTCGTGAGGCATTTCATCCACAGATTCACGGACACGCGCACGCGCATACACACACACTGGCATACACACATCATTTTAAAAACGTTCATTTCGAGTTCAGGGACGCTGGAAAGGTGCTCTTCCGTCGAATACTCGAATTCGTATTGTACCTATCTCTCTATTAAAAAAAAGTAGCCGCCACCGCTGTTTGACAAGTTTCTCGTTTCTGGAGATTCTTTGCTTTGTACCTCAAAAACATTGCATATAAAAATATAAAATTTGGTACACTTGTAGAAGAAGCTTTGAGGAATACCCTGAAATAAACCGATTTTTAATGTATATTGCAGTTTAAGAAATATTTGATGTCAAAATAAAAAACAAAATATTTGAGCTGCGAGTTCGCGTCCTGGATAGACTAACAATAGGCAAGACCACGAATTTTTGCAGGAAGGTACCTGAATGGGTGAATTTTTGTAGGAAGGAGCCCCTTGTTTTTAATTTCGGTGTAGTTTTTGAGTTATTTTACCTGTTATGCACTTCTGAAGTGAACTTTTCTTTTCATATCGGGACGTCCAGCTCTGTCTCGTACCTTAAAACTATAGCATACAAAAATACGAAATTTGGTACATTTATAGGGAAATAATAGGTAACACGATAAAATAAACCGTTTGTCGATTTAAACTTTAGTTTGGGATGAAATAGCTCACAAAACGAGCTCATGATCCAGGAATTCAGGTTTTTGGATAGGATTCCTGGGCTAAGAAAAATCCCTGCTTTTCCCTCCTGCGGAAAATAGGCAGGGATAGAAAATCGATTTTTAAAAGTAAAATTTTTAGGAAAGATAGATATGAAGCGAGCTCTGCGAGTACAGCGATTAGGAGGCGAAGCCTCCCAAAGGGGGTTGAGCGAGCAGGGGGCAGAGCCCCCTAGTATATGAAAATAAAATAAAATGGATATTTTCTAGTCGAATTTTTATAGAAGCAAACTTTTTGTGTCACAGCCATCTGATGCAGTGTGATTGCATTTGATTCATAACAAACGACTGCAATTTGATGATATTTCTTCATATTATTTTTTATTTATGGTAATTTTTATGAATAATTATTAAATACAGCTACTGAAATCTCTGAATAGGCACTTTTCATTTATGGTAATTTTTATGAATCTAATTGCTAAATACAGCTACTGAAAGCTCTGAATAGGTAAATTTTCACTTATGGTAATTTTTAGGTATATCCACCTTCAGGTACTCTATAAGAATAAAGAAAAAAAATACACAAGACAGCGCATATGGTTTAAGCAAAAATTATTCAAAAGACGTACTTATAACATATTTCCTTTATTTGTCAGAAAACACAAATCATAACTTCAAGTAATCCTTTGAAGGAGTAAAATTACATTCACATTTCTAACAGTATTAGATCTCTGTTGGTGTTTTCTTAAAAACTAAGCTGTACAACGTATAAATATCTGCAACTAAACGTAACAACACGCACATATTTGTGTACAGAACTCTCAAATGTACAAGGAGATGAATTAAAGTTAAGTTCGTACTACCAAGTACACTTTGAAATGGATGCATGATATTACCAAAATATGAAGTTGAAAGGTAAGTATACAAAAAGAATAGAAATAGAGAAATATTTTTAATATTAAGGAATAATAGAAATAGTAATGAACAAAATTGTTCACGTATTAAAAATATATAAATTAATTTCACTTGGACATATAATTTACAGATAGTGTTTTGTACAAAAATAAAATAAAAATAAAATAAAATAAATGATACAGTCGCCACCGTTTCTAATGAACTTTATATTAGAGCTTTGTCTTGGCCGAAATTTCGTGCTTGTATCCTGCTCTATAATACTGCTGCCAAAAAGCATTTTCTAAAGAATAATATTGCTTTGGCTAAAATTTCGTATTTGTACCCAACTCGATAATACCAAAGACCAAATGTAGATCGAGCCAGAAAGCTTTTTCCAAAGTAGAAACTAAGCTCAGACCGATTCGAATGTATGTTTTCTTAAATGTATTATAACCACAAATCTGTATAGTTTTTTTTCAACGACTTAAGTGTATTTGATATTTCTAAATATTTCTATATATACATATAGCTGAAATTTACAAACAAAATATAAATTCTATAAAATGAATTTACACAGTTTTAACATTGACCAAATTACGACTGAACCATGTCAAAATTAAAAAAATTGAATCAGAATCTGACCTGTACCAAAGCCCAAAAGCACATAGTCTGAGCCAGTGTAAATTTCCGCCTCAAGTGACCGTAACATTGTTTTTTACATCCAATATTTTCATATCAGTTTAATTTTTAATTTCGCAGTACACAATGAGAACAAATACCAATTGCTAATTGTTTATGGAAAATGTTACATAAACGGAGGCGAATGTAATTAATGAATATAATAAAAAAGTAATTAACAAATATAATTATTTATTTGAAATAATATTAGCGTATCATAAATATATATACAGATAAAATAGTTAAAATATTGTTTGTAAACGAAAGTTTGAGCTATATATGGTATGGCCAGTCGGCCCCAGTACTTTAGTTTTGCAAACAAAATTTTAGGAAATTCTGTTTGTAACAGTAGGTCAAAAAATTGTAATCAAAAATAAATATTTTAAATTAAGTGAAAATAAATTACTTCTAACAAAATTCGATGTTTCTTATTTCATATATTTTAATACAATTTATACAACACAGTGAAATGCAAAAACATATTTACTTAAAAAATCGAATAAAATATACTGTGTGTAACTGTTTTCATTAATGGTGAGAAATGGAATGTACTTATACAATCAATAAAATCGAACAAATTATACATTAAAAAATGTCAATATTTTCTTTCTGCTGGCACTTGAACAACCAATAATAATCAGAATAAAACATCAAATATATTAACTGACAGCTCTCAAATTTTGCTGTTCATAACAAAATAAATAATACTTAATGATTTGTTATGAATATCTATACAAGTACTTTCAAAGTTTTTCTATCGTAAACTTTGAATTTATACATTTAGGTGATACTAAATTCTTTGCAAGCAGAGGAATCCTGTCAAAGCTTCAACTATCACACAGAGTGTAGAAATTATTTACATGGATTTACAAGCTGTTTGAAGACAATCAGAATCTTTAACGGATCAATAAATATTCTATTTATGACTTCTTAAATTGCGTTTCTAAAGAACATCTCACGATGTTTTACAGACGTCATGTAGATCAGAAGTTCCCAACCCGTAGCTTGCGGGCCACAGAGGATTTTCGACAAACTCTATCAGGGTAGGTAAGGTAGTTAGGGTAGTTTGGTTTTTCAAACACTTCGAATTTTTAACCCAGGATCTTACTTTGAGAGGATTATCATTTGTTCTGAACATTTAACTGCGAAAAAGTTGTCGAACAGCAATGTCTTTGAAGTTCTTTTCATCTTCATGTAGAGAAAATCAACGGCAAAGTTAAAAGTTCCATGAATGTTTCAATTTATATGTATTTATTGTGAAAAGTGTTTGTATTTTATCATCTTTAAGGATAACCCTACTTTCGCGAAATATTAGAAATACTTGTACAATTCTTTATCTTTTCACATATATCGGTTTCCATGTGACACCAAGTGTCCGCGCTGTATATATGATTAAGAATATACTTCATAATGTGATTTAGTTATTATATCCGCTGGAATGTACCACGATGTCTGTAGAATATGATGATGATGATGAAAACCCTCCATTTACTTGTGTTTCAAATATAGTTCACGTAAGAAATGGTGTTATCTAATGTTTTTTTTTATGTATTTTCAGTGATAATGTCTGTATAATAGGCTTCTCGCAACTTGTATAAGGTTGGAAACCGCTGATATAGCCCATTGTTGCGAATGGTTTTACATGACTTGTCATGTCCACTAAACATGACGTCACAAAACGTCACAAGCTGTGCATATTCGCTTTAATAAGTTAAGTATACATTGAAGCTCGATGTAACACACAAAAATGATTGCCTTTAATACAAGTCGGCCGAAAATGAAGTCGGTTTCGACATCAAATTCCTGTCCTGCATTGTAACATAATACTTTAAAAAATTGCAATAAATTTGGAAGATTTGTTTAGAAGAAATCATTTTATCAACATTTGATTCAATTGATTTTGTTTCTGTTCCAAATTCATCACCTAAAATATCTATTTACATTTATTTAAGAAAAAAAAATCCTTCAAAGTCGTAAGTACTTGAGCACTATAGTAATTTATAACAGAAAATCAATCAATACCTCGTTCTAACTTAAGTATGTAGCAAATGATAAGGTGTGGCTAGCCGTCATCGTCTAAGAAGTTTTTACTGATTAGAGGCAAAGAAAAATCATGATATTTGATAGATATAACAATATAATACATTACTATCCAACTTCTAAAATCCAATGGGCCAAACTTTATGTCAAAATTCTGCGTGTCAGAGTTCTCTAAAGAAATTATTTCGTAGTTTGTTAAAAATAATCTAATTATATATTTTTATTACTCCTAGATATATATTCGCATTCTACAAGTATAACGTGTTTTATTAGTGTTAAATATTAATACTCGCTCATTTTAAAATGAAACTCAGATAATTTATTTTGTGTAAAATATTCTATTTAAGCAATATACTTACTGGTCCTTAGACCAACCTTTTATGAGCCAGGTTAGGCACAGCCGGACAGAACTGTTGAAATATATAAAACAAATTTTCTAAATTTATGAAAAAGTAGTTTTATGCGAAGCATAAGATTCTTCCTATATTCACTGGCGTTTCAGTAGCAATTTCTCAGATCTCATTTTTCTTGCCAAGTAAAATTACGGCGCGTGTTCTATGTGGGTGGTTTGGTTTCTGTACTATACGCATGAATAGGGACACATTTGCGAAGACAGATTGGTTGATCATGTTCATTCTTCGTACAGATAAGGTTGTTTTAAATCCCAGTCTGTATACTAGTTAGTACGCTCTCCTACGGTGCGAGGAGTCCTGAGTTCGATTCCAGGTAGGTCCCGAACCGTTCTTCCCTTCCCCCCCAAGCGAACCTTCTGATGTAAACTCTCTCCTTTATGTATTTCTCTTCAGTATATTTTTCCTTTTCGCCCGGAGTTTAAAGGGGGGGATTTTTTCCCCTCCTGGGCACTCCGTAAAACCCCGTCCTTGAGACCTTGAGACCTTTACATCTCTAGCCAATCAGGATTCGTAACAGCTTTGGGTAGTTCTGGAGGACGTTCAGGGTTTTAATTGGTTTCCGTATTATGTTCGCTCTTTAAGCTTGAGGCAGATTTTGGTTCTTGTTTATGTACTGAACAGAAAGAAAATAAACAGAATTTTTGTGGGCTTGCAAATGAATGGATCATGTTTTTTGTAATTGTATCTGATGGAGTATTGTACAATTTATTTGGCGAATAAGATGTACATGAAACCATTTATCATCTTCTGAGTTTCCAACATTTATCATCTTCTGAGTTTCCAACCATTTATCATCTTCTGAGTTTCCATATTTAAGTTGAAACGAGGTACCGTTTAAGTAATAATTATCTGTTTCTAGCGAAATATTTTTTAAATTCTGTTCATAAAATAAAAATATTCAAAGATTTTTTTTCCTTGTGAGGAAAATAAATTTTCATTCTTGCTGAAACTTTTTACTCCAAATCAAGTTTCTTTGTTTCAAAAACTATGCTAGAAAAAGCATTAGACAGAAATTCAATTAGCTATATAATTTTATTTCTGTAACCCGTAAAAAATTTAATTTCTATTTTATAATACTATTTACAACGGAATGAAAATAGTGCATTTTCGTTAAAATTTTCTATAAATTCTTTTCTGAATGAAAAATGATATATTCATATGGAGTAAAAATCGATTGGATGTACAAGTTTTGTTTTAAAGAAATTGAGAGAAAGATTTTATAGAGAAAAATATCAACTATATAAAATATGCAACGCATATTTAAATTTAACAAGTAATCAAATTTTGTATAAATATATAAAAGGGCTAAGTTATAAATAACAGTGTCATTGAAAAATATTTTTTCTATAATATTTTGTGATAATTGAGTATTTCATTCAAATTTGATATGACATAATAAGCCATAATGTAATGAAGATTATCTAAAACCAACTATAGGGAAAAGCCATAACTACATGAAATAGAAACGTTTGATAAGAATTAAATTACAAGCCAAATTTTGATAATGGAATGAACAGAAAACATTTAAAAATTCACGTTAATAGAGGAATTTTGAAGAAAATGAATGTAATCAATAGAAATTTAATACAAGGGACTGCATTGTATGGTTTCAATTATTTCACCGATTATGGTGTTGATGCTACAAAATTCTTATGATCACATCATTGCACTGAGTCGTTGAGCAGTTTCAGTTGAGCAGTTTCAAATGAAACATCGTTCTATATAAATTACATTGAAAAGCGAAAAAGTAAAAATATAAAGAATAGTATAATATAAATGTAAAATGCTAAGATGCAACTATTAACAAATAAAAGATTGAAAAGTAAACCAAATTGTTGGCTTTACACAATCTCAAATACCATAAAATCGATGCTGACCAAATTTAGATGGAAAGTTCTATATATATATTATGTAGATGTGAACACAGGAAAATAATTTCAAAAAATATATATAGTTTAGCTATAAAGCGGTATTATGCCAAAATCGTTAGCCCCTCAAAATCACGAAAATAAAGACGATTTGAACCCAATTTGGGTGGTATACTGAGCATATATTTTCTAGATATGAACCCATAAAAAATTATAAATATATATATATATAATTATTAAGTTATATTTGTTATCAAAATTAGTGACCAAAAGTAATCCCACAAACAGCTGGAACGATTTGGACCAAATCTGGGTGATATACTGAGCAATCACAAGAAAGAAAAAATTAAGAGAGGAGAGTTTGGTAATATTTTTTAATAAAAGGTATATATTTTTAGGTATATATTTATAATAAAACTTTCAATACTTCCTTAAAGGAAGCAGCCATATGAAAATTAAGTGACTACAATTGTTTCGAGGGCGTTTTATAACCCTCTTTTTCAGGTAAAAAATATGTGTCTTCTCTTAACAATTTCTAAGGAAGAACTGCAGCACTTGGCAGCACTGCTTGGGCAGTTCTTCCTTAGCGGTTGTTCAGAGAAGACGTCGTTTCTTAGATAGAAAAAAAGGTCTATGAAACGCCCTTGAAACAACTGTAGTCACCTACTTTTCATATGTCTGCTTTCTTTAAGGAAGTACTGAACGTTTTATTTTTGTTTGCAGCAGTTTTATTTATTGTAACCAAGTATTTTGCTTCCCATTTTCTCAAATATTATTTCTCCAAATTTCAATGGGTTCTTGGAAGGGGAGTATAACCCTCCCTTGTCTCACCGCATATATTGTATAGATGTACTACGTATATTGCGTAAATTTGAATGCATAATAAGTATATATAGTTTGGCTCAGAAGTCGAATGCTTGCTTGTTTAGTTTAGAAATTCTTGGGGTTGCGCCGATGCTCTCGTTTGAAACTGTCAATTGTAACCTCAGTGGAACATGTGATAAAAAGTTCACCCAGTAAGTGATGTTATATTAAATGAAGTTTGCATCACAAAAATACGGTATCTGATATTAGAATATTTGTTCTCTGAAAATAATAGTAGATAATTTTTTCAATGTTTTTTGGAATTATACATTTTATCAAATATATTTTTGCATCGCTTTTTTTCCTGATAAACTGATATGATATTAGCGAATGCCTGTGATATTTCAAAATTTTAAATCATGATTTGGGAAAGCTATTTACATAAATACAATTGTGCAATTATTTACAAACGTACGTAAAAGGAAATCTATAGGTTTAGTAAAACACCCTCTAGAATTTCAAGAGAAATAAGCTGAAATTTGCATGCTCTAGAAATGTAACTTGCAGTAAAGAAAATGCGATTCTTCATAATAAATCATGCCAAAACAGGAGTGTACACAGAATCCTGAATTATTTCGTTTGATATTACAAAACCATGCTTAATATTTCAAGATTTACAGTAAGATTATTGTGAAAATTATAGTTAATATTGTATATATTAAATAGGTCAGCTGGACGAATGAGAATGTAAATAAATTTGATACTTTAAAAACACATTATGTAAAAAATATAAATTAATAATTAAGATTCCATTATATATAAGTTTTAGTAAAGCAAAACGTATTTTTCAAGTACCCTAAAGAATTTTTTTTAAAAAATTGTGCTTCGATTGCCAATATCAGCTTCCATGTACCGGTTTTGTAAGGAATAGCCAATGATTGAAATGTTAGCAAGCAAGTAGAAGCAAAACATTTATTTCACATTGCTTCAGAAATAACACAATTCATAAATTGCAGTAGATTGAGTATTTAATTTTTAAATAGTGCAATTACTTTTCACTGAGGTAGTTACTTTTCATGTGCTGCCATCTGCCAGAATGGATCTTTTTTTCAAGTTGCAATACGATCATTATTTATTTTACCTATTTGTTTCCATTGTTTTCAGTCTTTGATTGTATATGTCAGGTGAACTCACACGTTAGGTCCTAAGGGACCTAGTAATTTAGGTTCCAAGTAGAAGCTCTTATAGGTTTTATAAAATCGTGCACTAATTAATGTAAATTTACATTTTCGTTTAATTTGAATGCTTTTTAAGATATTAACATAAATATGAACAATTATATTTGTCAAAAGATAGAAAGATAGATCTTTAAAAAATGTTTAAAATATCGTCTGCTCATTTTTACTTCCCTACAATACATGTTATACGTACAGGAAAAGTTAGAATGGTGTCCAAAATTGAAATTGGAATTTTCAATGAATGTGCACATAACTTATCAAGTTTTGAATGTAGCTATTTGTTTAATAGCTGGCGAAAAATGGTTATCTAAATATCTATCCTGATACGAGCCCGAAAAATGCATTTGTAAAACTAAGATGAATGACAAAATAAAACACATTTACGAAATGGAATTTTAATGTAAGTTTTTAAAAATCTGATCGCTAAATGCATCCCAATGGAGAAAAATACTGAAAGTGATTCATTTAAATTCTCATTTCGTCCCACTGGCATTTCATTAGTATGTTTATACACATCATTCAAAACTGTTGCATAAAATATATAACATTTCATATACAACTTAAAATAGTAGATTAATAATAACGAACCATATTATGTATCACTTTTCATTAAATAGAAAATTACATAAAACGTAGACTACAACTGTTTAAAAACTTTTGCAGTGTTTAATAAGTTCTGTTACAGAACATTGGCATTTCCAACTTTATTGAATACTTTTGATTTTCATTTTCAGATAAACATCTTTAATCACAAAGCATTCATATTGTTAATCAAAAAACAGTTGATCGAATGCTATTCAAAATGCAAGTGGCAAATTCTGGAATTTCAATATTCCACCTCGACAACTATTGACATAAATATCTAAGTGAGTCAAACTTATCTTTATACACAACATGACTGTGAACAGCTATGCTCACAGCATCATGTATTTACAGACCAATGTGCAGCAGAGCATCCGCAATCCAATAGGATTAACCATTCAGCCATCAGATGTATGGAAGATTAAATATGTTGTCATAAGGTAGTTCGTGTTGTTACCATAATCTAAAATATATGGTCATGGCATAAAGGGGGAATATAATCATGCTCTAGGGCCAAATAGAATGAAACATATTACTGTTGGAACGAGCACTAATGTTTACAAATACATATATATGTGGTAACGATGCAAATATAACTTATGTTTACACCATATGTATAAGGAAGTAAACAAAACATAAGGCTGTCAAGGGTGATGTCTCAGAGATTTATTTAGGGACAACGTTTCGATTGCTAAGGCCGTTTCTGTGATCTTGATCACATGATCTTAGCAGTTGGAATAATCACAGAAGCACTTAATAAAGGAAAGACAGATATTCGGTTGCTAAGGCCGTAGCTGTTATGTGTCTTGTGCTCTTAACAGCCTCGTTAAGTATATAACCAAGAAAATCATATGTTAAGTTTTTTCACATGAAATGAAGTGACTTAATTTAGGATAACTGATGCCCTTTTGCATTTGATCTGAAATTTCTAGTGTGGTTGTTAGTGAAATGTCACACCACCAATACAAAACCTCCAACAATGGAACACAGGATCTAAGTAATGTACTTTGTGACACATGCGTCAAATGGAAGAGACTTACTGATACGAGTTTTTCACACTTTGTTTGTTGGTGTCTTTCTTTTGACCATATAAAAGGAATACATTGTGTGGCAATACATAACTGCTCAGAAATTGCAACGTACTTAGAAAACTCTCTCTGGAAAGTTTTCAAGCAGATAAAACAGTTACCAAAATTTTAACTATCAACTTTTAATTTAACGTTTTGAAAGGGTTTTTACAGGCATTTGATTCACTCTTCTATAAAAATATTTCCTTTTATTATAATACTAAAAACCAATTTCTACAAGCCTTTAGTTTGTTTTGTATGTTAAAAGCACTAAGTATAGTTTCGACCAGCCAGCATTAGAAATAGCAATGACGTTGTCATCAATTAAATTCATTTTGCTAATTGGTGAAACACATGTATACTTGCTGAACATTTTTTCCACCATTGTGTTTCTTAAAAGTCAAATCTTTTTAAGCTTCTGAGGGAAATAACAACCAATAAGTTAGAAATAATATTTTTATGAGGAATATAAAACTAGTATATTATTTATGTTTTGAACTTTCTAATACCCGTAAGATATTTTCTCCGCTACGGATTCTCCTATCAATAAGATATATGAAAAAGTGAGTAAGTAGCTTGTAAAAAGTTTTAAATTAGTTTTAAAAATATTAAAGAACATAAGATAAGTAACAAACAGTTCGTTATCAGTTCTTTTGACACAAACGAAATTTTATCTTTTATTAATGATCAGTTTTAAACAAAACATTGATATTACGTTAAAATATTCTAAGATAAGCTTTTATAGTAATATATTTGATAAGAAAACGATCTGATATAAGTGTGTACAATATCAAATATTTTTCTGTAGAACTGTAATCCAGATAAATTAAATTCTAATTACAATTCGAATTATTACAATCAAGACTTGTATAAAAAACTTTGTTTTAGATTATCATGATATATTTTCAAATGCTAAACACGAATTCGCAAATACTGCGTTAATACTTCATGAAGATAGAGTATCTATTTGATACTTTATGTATTTTTTCATAGTTTAAGAAACTAAAATGGCAGAAAAAGGTCAGCAAGTTTCACAGATCTGTCACTATACCTATGTAAGACCTATAAAATATAAATCTTTAAATATAAAATTATATTTATCACATTTATAACTATTACAACAGTCGAATTCATCCAAAAATAATACATCCAGTTTGAGACAAACTTAATTTTTCTTCTGCTAAGAACGCCATTAAGATTATCAAAACAATGTAAAGCTATATACATTTATATCAACTGAAGAGATATCAAACTCGCTATCAATTAACATAATTGAAAGTTGAACACTCATATAGGACTTTTATCGGCAAAACACAAGTATATAAAATTGGCGATTTCAAAAGCAGATATCAACCAAGAATTTCCATTGTTGGTTTCAATTCCCAGTGTCATAAATCGTTTAAAATCGCAAGTTCTGCCGTTGAAAACTTTAAAGTGTTTTACTAGATGAAATGTAACATTCGAGTTGTGATTATGAAAAACATTTCTAAAAATGAAAGCGATTTGACAAATATGGATCAATCCGAAGGATTAATCCACGTATCTGAGCACCTCTAGCTATATGGACGAAGTCCTATAAAAATCTGATATGTAAATTGTCACGAACCATATAAGGGGTTTGGGTATTAAAACTGCAGACGAGAGTACGCATTACGGAATTTGTGCAAATTAAAAGGGAAAAAATGCAAAATAATAATAATGAGGAAAGCCTCAAAGTGATACTTTTAAAACACAAATAAATAAAAAGCAGTTATTAAATTTATTTTTCTTTAATTATTAAGTAGCTTCATTGATTAAGTTTGTTATAAGCAAGTTTACGTGTTTTGCAATATTACACAATTTCTGGTACCTAAATAAAAATGCCCTCAAATTCATTTTTTTGAATTTTTATACAAATGTCAGTTAACACTAAACCTACTACGACGAATCAAATGACCCTTTTTAAACTTTCTGGCAAAGTTTCTTACATACAACGTTATCACATCGGCATTTGACTTTACGATTTTTATTATAATTTACATCCAATGTATTTTTCAATATTTATATTAAGCTCTTGTTTATGTTTTCACCGAAAATTTATGCAACTTTACCTACCTACCACAACGGATCAAATGCCTCTTTAAACTTTCTGGAAAAATTTCTTACATACGTTATCGCATCGCCATTTGACTTTACGACTTTTATTATAATTTACATCCAATGTATTTTTCAATATTTATTTTTCTCTTGTTTATTTTTTTTACCGAGAAATATATGCAACTGGACCTACCTACCACGACGGGTCAAATGACCCTTTTTAAACTTTCTGGCAAAACAGAGAATCTTCAATTCCGCTTTTAGAGTTCGTTGTTTTCAAGCTAATGGGACCGTTTCCAGGATGTGGAAAGTCCGTCACCACTGATAATTTCTTTACGTAGCTGCAAAATTACTAAATAAAAAAACTACTATCGTTAGAACCATCCGTGGAAATAAAAGAGAATTACCAAAATTCGCAAAGCAGGCGAAAGATGGAATGCCACGTTTCTCAACAAAACTGTATAAATCGAATCATTGTGCACTTATAGTTTATAAAAGTAAGCCAAATAAAAAAGGACTTTTACTAAGTTTAAAGCATAAATCTATAAGAAATGAAAAAATGAGAAGCGTATATCTGAAACGATCAGATTCTATAATAGCACTAAATTTGGTGTAGATGTGACGGATAAGGTGGCAAGAAAATACTCCGTGAAATCGAAAAGTCAAAGATAGCCTGTACAGGTTTTCTTCAATATTCTTGATCTGGAATAAACTCGTGGGCGTTATATAAAGAAGCAATCGGAGAAAAAATGTCTAGGCAGCAATTTTTATTCAAAATAGCTGAAGAACTTGCTGAAGATTTTCAAGATGCACAACAGAAAGAACAAGAAGATATACAGGAAACGTCAACAAATTCAGATTCAGTTTCATGTGTGAGAAAAATGTGCCAAATAATATATTGCAAAGAAAACAAAACTACAAAAATCTGTTTCAAATGCAAAATATATGTGTCTGACAAATGCGCCTTCCAGGGCCCAATAATTTGCAAAATATGCGCTTAACATGAGTAAGGTTTGCATATTGTTTATTTCTAACTTCAGGAATAAAAGGGGATTTTGTTCTCTTATTTTTATTCATATTTTTAATTGAATAAATGAACAAATTATAACCGTTATTTGGCCAAAATTGTTTTATTCACTCACCAAATTGTACTAAATGGTATATTTTTGCTATACATGCATCGTAAAATATACGAGTTTTTGAAGACTGGTCATTTGAGCCGCTGTGGTAGAAATAGGTATGCATTAAATATCGGTAGGTTAAAGCCAGAAACTTAAAAAGTGTATAAATTCGTATGGATTAGTAAACTCGTCACCTTTAAAGCTTATCTAACATTTTTCTACCCCACCGGCTTTCCAGTAGAAAGTTAATTAAAAGGATAACGGCTTAGCCATGTATGTTGAACATAATTAAGTCATTTTAAAAGTCCTTGCTAATGTTAAAAAGTGTATATTCTGTAAAAATAAAAGAATATTAGACATTTATTAAAAAGATGAAAACAGAAGTCTATTTTAGATAATTTTTCTATGAGGGGGATTCCGAGAGACTTCTATCAACCGTTATCGCTTAGCCACTAATCAGACTGCTTGGTCTGTGTTACATAGATAATTGGCAAAATGTGTAAGATATATCTGCATTAAACACTGAAATTTACAATAGCAACAGAGCTAGAATGAATTTTTATATTAGATTAAGCTCCAGAAGTTAACATTTCCAAATTATGTATTTAATTTTTGAATATGCAGTTTCACAACTGTTTCTTGTCATACAGTAAGTTGTGAAGTAATTTTGAATAGCCCTACTTGCAACGAAAATTAGTGCGCGTTGTGTAAAAAATGAAAAATTCTTCCAATTTATTTTCTGTAACAAAAAAATTACTATACAAAAATTTTAAGTGCGACAAATAGATAAATCACTAGCATTCGTTCAAATCTGAATACATTTTTATCTATTTTACAATTAATAAATTTTAAATTTCACACTGCAAATTTAAATCTAGTACTTATACTTGCAGAAAAAAATATTGATACATATTATACATACTATACATACGCACGAAGTTAATAAGAATTCCACGATCCCTTGATTGCATGAAACGTCTTACTTGATGTATATATAAATTTTACTCGAAAATAAAAAGCAAAATTCTTTCATTATAGAAATGTAACATATAAGATCACAAAAACGTATAATTTCATTAAATATTCAAATTAAAAATTATCTATAGAATTTTATTAATTACGATATGACAGAAATTATGTAAATATTGAAGTTAGGTAAATTCACCTAAATATGGTGTTCATTATCAAACGCAGCTTGCAGTCTCTGAAAACACTTACATCAGTGGTCTTCTATCTTTTACCAAATTTTAGCACAGAGACTCACGAGCGCACTTATATAGAAACACATACACCAGCACGCCCGTGCTCAAATGTACATTTGCACGAACATTTACATGCGTAATTTATTACACTGAGATTTCAACTTTTTCGTGACTGGAATTGTGCGATTTACAAAGCTAACAGCTGCAGGAAAAGTGCTGCAACAATAACCGATGCGGAAAAGTTTTGGACTTTTCAGACATTTTGAAGCATTTTCATATAACGTTGACACCTAGATGACACGATGTCATTGTTTTCGGTGCATTAAAAAAATAAACAAGTCAGGCTTCTATGCCAAAAGTAAAATAATTTTGGTTCAAACTAGGTCCCTATGGATCACACTGAGACAATCGAGCGAAATTAACTTACTATATTAATAATATAGTTGACTTACTTATGAGAGTATTGCCAATAAAACAAGTCCTTTGCCAAATTTTTTTTTTCACTCGGGGCAAATGTTAAATTGTTTTCAATCAAAAGCAAACATTTGTGAGTAATGTAACCGTGATTTAATAACTGCATATAGTTGTGTACTTTTAAGATATTGGACTAACATTTTATATATAGGAAACCATATGTTGTATGAGTATCGGTGTTTTGATAAAGCTACACTGCATACGCATTCTTCAGTATATAAAATTACTTTTAGGAAAAAATATATTCTTGAAAATCAAAATATAGTTTTAAAAGAAATATAGAGTTCACTTTAACAATAAGTATTTTTTTAAGATAGAAGACCACTAGCTTGAACGATTGCTAGCGATCGCTGGTAATACAATGGTCATATTTGACATAGCAATTTTAGTAGCAGCAATTTTTGCTCCCTCAGTTACTAATCATTTCCTTCCGACATCTATTTTGCGCGAGATCAGTTATATTTGAACTAGATCTAGAGATGGTGCTTCAGTTTTCTTCGTGGTTTCAGTTTTCTTAAGAGTTACAATAACTGTTTTGCTCGTGAGTAAATACAGTTTCGGCAATTGAAAACTGCTTTTTCAGTAGGTTTAAATGGAGATGGAGCGTTTCCCAAACGAATTGCTACGTGTAATACCACTATTAGCTGACTGCCGAATACGTAAACCATTTCTTCTGCCGTATACGTAAACCATTCTGACTGCCGTATACGTAAACCATTCCTTCTTCGGAGAGTGGAATAGTAGACAACATGACAAGTGAACATGATGTTTTTGCGTCATAAAACAACTGGTTTTTGATTAAGCGAACTGGTTGCGAATAATGTGATTTAACGAGTTATAATATAACTTCTTGCGTTCTTTATTTCTAATGCTTCTTTTTTCAAATAAGAATTGTTGTACCAAGAAGCCATCTTTCAAGCATCCTAGAATGATGCAATACAAATCGTGATGACAAGATACCACTTTATGATGGGGTATCCTAAATTTTAATAATTTTGAGAATGAACCAAACGTTACTGTCATTCAAGCATCCTGTATGACGTCATACTGGTTGAAACACATGTTTGCCTATTCCATACTAATAAAAGTTTCCTTACGCAGTATTGTCGCAATGATTTAGACATGACAAAGGGTAAAAATGGCATATATTAGCTGTAATTGACATTTAGCAATGAAAAGTTTTGCGTTTTCAAATGTGTCATCTCCCAGGTTAGCTGAACGTTGGTAATATTTGGATAATACACGGATAGGGATTGCAATCCCGGGATCCCGGCTGAAAAATGAATACCGTAATACCAGGATTGATGATGCCAAAATCCCGGGATTGCGGTATTTTTATCAGATTTACATGCACGTGCTAAACACCAGTGTTCATGGTTACTAAATTAAACTTTACCCGAGTTTATCAAAGGAAAACATTCATTTTGAGATTGAAGCACATTTTGTGAAAACTTACTTATTAGTTAGAAGTAAATAACTTGAAGAAAGGTGCTCTCTCACCCTGAAATCTGTTTCGGTCAATAGATGGCGCTACTTCAGACATATTTGTTATTTGTAGCATATTTTTCACGATTATGTTAGCTGTTTAATGGCAACAGTTACTGTGTTTATTCTAGTATTGAATGTTTATTTTCGTCTAGCGTTGTTGTGGTAATTCATGTTCTTTCTTTTTATATTAATAAAATACATGTAGATTAATTCGAAATGACTAGATCTGATGAAAGTAACACTAAGATATACGAAGAGTATAAAGGTTCAAAAGTGTGAAAGCTTGAATCTGATTGGAAATACTTTTTACGTGAAGCCAATGGACAATCGGCAAGTAGTGTAAAAAATCGTAACCGAAAGTGGGTTGACAAAAGGGTTTCATGTGCATTTAAATTCTACTCATGAGATTAATGTTTCGAAACGCAGAAATAAGGATGAAAGTAGTTTCGGCTCTCAAGGAAATAGTGCTGCCGGTATTAGCGATATTGTTAGAGATACTAAAAGAAATATTTGTAGTTATTGTGCAAAAAATGAAAATACTTTATTGGCTATATTAGCTAGAATGACTGCACGCAATGGCTTACCATTCAGCGTATTTTGCACTTCTCCTGATTTACTAGAAGCTATTAAATCTCAGATCACATGAATAAATTTTACAAAGATTATATTTCTGTTATTAACCTTTTCCTTACGGCGGTACAACAGTTGTACCACTGAAAACTTCTTCTAGAACGGCGCTGGTTCAACTGCTGTACCAGTTTTTTTTCACCCTCATTTTTCTGGGAAAGGAGGAGAGCTCCTATTGTATCCTGTTGAGTGCCTTGAAGAATGCCTGCAACCCTTTCTTCAAGTTTCTCCTGATTGAAGAGGGAACGAGTTACGAACAACAGACAAGGTCATTGAAGGTGTTTATTTAGAAGGGTGGAATTTTCAGTTATTTTGCCGTTCTGGAGTTGAAAAAATGGATTCTTGGAGCCGTAACGTAAAGGTTAAACAAATAAAAAAAATGAAATAATACATTTTCTTCAATAAATAAAAAAAATACTGAATTCCACGGGATCTTGGGATTGAAGATTTTACGATCACGTAATTCCGGGAGTGAAAATTATCTACGGGATTGCAATCTCTATACACGGAGCCATGAAACTTAAGATACTAACTACATTGTAACAGAATAAATGAATGTTTCTTTGGACATTTTATCATTAAAGAGTTCACCATAAATCTTTTTCATACAAATTTCAGTTGATTCGACTTGAAAGTAGCATTTCTCAGTTAAATATTTTTATACATATGTCGGAGAATTGCTGACTTAATCCTTTTTCTTGAACCTTCTCATGAAAGGTAAAATATACTCACTTTTAACGTCTTATCTAAATGAGACGAGGTTTTTTTGCCTGTCTCTGTCACTTATTACATATTACCAGCAATCTATAAAACAATCACGCAAATAGTATACAAAGTAAAGTGTATACATGTAAAGTGCTTATTCCGTTTTCATATGAACACACTGAATAATATATTTTTTCAAACTGACATAAGGTATATGACTATTTTAAGGTTAATACTTCCTCATATATGTATATAGCGCTAAATATGATAAACACATACTTGCTAATTACAACTAAACACGTATTTGCTCTAAGTGAACGCGCATATACTTAATTGAAATCTATGCATGCTAATTATAAAACATTTAAAAGCAGAGATAGGAAGAGAAAAGCCTTAAATAATCCAGAATATCTGGAAATTATTTTTTCTACATTTACATATATCATTTAAACTTATTGTAGAATTACAATATCATATAAAATAGTACATAATAAGCTATAAAAAGAAACAAAACCATGTGACGAACATAATGTGAAAGTTAGGGTTTAGTTCATGATTCAAAGCTCATAAAAACTGTAGCTTACAGCACAAATTTATAATAAAAGGAACTATTTGTTTACTGAAGTAATTCTGTAATACCTTTAGGAAAGCTTTTTAATAACCCTTAAAAATACATTCAATAATTTGCATAATAAAAGTGATCTTATGAAATATTTATCGTAATATTTCTGTTCATAAAATAATTGGAAGAGTAAACCAGTATTTAGACCAGTACTTAAATAATTTCAGTGTTCAGATGAAATTGAATGAATACTTCCAGTATTCATTCAGTTTGATCTGAACACTGAAATTATTTAGATTCATATTTTACTGTAACGCACATATATCGTTTGTTGCATTTTCTGAGCAGCTCGCAGGCATGTTCCTTTTCTTAGAAAAACACGAAAAAGTATGCACACCAGTCAAAAAATGTAGTTTTGAAAATTGTACCCTTGGAGAACCACCGCAGCCCAAACACTCAAATATCACAGAATCTAGGATTGGAGGACTGGGCGTGTTTCTTCGTGCTCGCATGATACGCAAAGAAAATTAAAACAAATACAACAGTAACACATTGGAAATGACTTGGTTGGATTGCTACCTCTTAAGATCTTAGTTTTCTAGGCAAATGTTATAAATAGCAATGAGATTTGTCTTTGATGATCCATCGTCAACAATGTCCGAAGGTCTTCATTTAAATTTTGTAAGTTTAGGCATAAATGTCACGACTTATTCAAGTAAAATATATTATATTCATTTAAACAACATTTTGCACATTCATCAATTAAATAGTACACTCAATATCGCAGTGATTCTCAAATATTTTGTCCACGACCAACTATGGCGTTAAAAATGCTTTCATGCATCACTTTAACAACTGGAAAGATCTTCGTGGGCAATCTATATTAACTGTTATCTATTTATGCACACTAAAGGGTAAGATATAAAGTATTCTTAAATTATACATATTTTTATTCCTTACGAAATGATTGTTACATTAACGAATTTAAATATTTAATGTAACTTAGATGACAAACACATTGCTCAATAATATGAGTAGTATAAGCAGCTCAATTAATATAAGTAGAAATTGTACCCTTAACCATATATCATTGGAGATATGTGTGTTTTTTTGTTTAAAAGTAATTTCTCGCGTCATTTATGTTTTAAAATGCAAAATATTCTTTATTTTTATTTAGCATTGACCTAAATGGTTTGTTTCCTTTGTGAACTACTTAAAAAGATCCTTGCATTTCAATAATAACCCGTGGTGCATTCTTTGAGAAACACTGCTGTAAAAAGTATAGTATAACTGTAAAAGTATAATATATCCCGTTGCTGTTACAACAATTGGAAAACAGAAAACTTTCACACAAGACACAATTTGTAGAGAATTACTGACCTTACAACAGCAGTTTATGTAAGGACATCATTTTTATGGTTTGACAAATTACTTAACGTAGTATTTAATGTCAATGGATATGACATGATCTGTAATGGATAGCAAAATATCTTAGACAAAACTTTACTAGTAAAATTATGGTTAACAAATCTACTTTCAAATGACAATAATCGAAACAGCACACTGAATGTATAACAGTTAAAATAACTAAAGATGACATTAAAAAGTATACACTTATCAACGTTTATGCAGGCATATCTTGCATCACGAAGAGCATGCACCAATCTTTGAGACTAGTCTAATTTAGAGAAATGATTGCAGTTTGGATTTTCTTTCGCTCAGTAGGTGATAAAGCTCGATTTTACACACCCTTATAATACTTTCCGATCCAAATCATTTCAGTAACAAACATTTTCCATCAGGGTTTTCACTCCAAGTAACTGTATTTAGGGCATACATTTCGAGCTAGTTCACCTTGGTATAAGCAGTAGCGTTACTTTACGGTAGGGATTCGGTCAGCAGCTTCAAATCATTTTAAGATTCAAGATAATTTATTTTATTTACTTGTAATAGGGATATTTCATTCTTAAATGGGACGTTATATTGTATTTTATATATGCAAATGTATTTATTTTGATTGACGAGATTTTTTGTCTATTATCACCTGTAAATAGAGTACAATACAAAATATTATATATACAGGGCAATACAAAATATACAATATCGATTACTCGTTTTTCCTCAATGACATTACGTCTTATGATATGTCTTGCTATTCCGCTTTTCTTAATTTCAGCAATTTTTCTATGTTCTCGTTCTCATTTTTCAGAATAACAACCTTCCTTTTCTTGTCTATATCAACTATATCTCTCTCTCCCCCCCCCCCCCCGTTTCTCTAAACAACTCATTTGGTGTTTTGATCTACAAAACACTTATTTTGATTAGTTACTTTAAGTTACCAATCTCCTATTTTTTTAGTTTCCTCCTGATCAATCTCCTGTTTACCTTGTTCTTTTGTTCAACCTCATGTTTCCCCTCTTCGGCGATTCAACTTTTCCATTTCTATTGTTTTACTCGATTCGTTCAATTATACCATTTTACCTGCCCAATTACCAGCCTTGTTTACTGGACCTCAATTTACCAAGCAGGTGAAATGTTATCCATTTTTCTTAGGAAGTTCATCAAGATTTTTCACACACATATATTGTAACCGTTGACATTTGCTATTTAAAAAGTCTGCGCGAATTTCTGCTCAATCTCGTATCAGTTTCCTCTCGAATCTTATAACACTTCCCTTTACCAAATTTGAAATAATATAATGACCAGATAATAAATAGTTTATGAAAGAATAATTTCTCTTTAAAGAGATATATTTTTTTTTATCCGATATAGAAATTTAGTTTGGATCATCCGTAAAATCATTGAGGATAAAAGAGAATCCAGTAACCGGAAAAAGAGAAATTAAAAAAATATATAAGTTTATAACAAAATTTGAATATGAGCAAAAAACGAAAAAATCAATTCTGAAGAACTTAAAATGAGGCTAATTAGATAAATACTAGAATATAAGATTAAAGATATACACCAGAATATAAAGTTAAAGATAAATACCAGAATTTAAAAGTAATTAAACTTATATCTTCAGTGTAGAACATGAATCTCTGTGAGAATATACATCACTAATTATTTGAATAAAAACTACATAAATTTTTAATAGCCAGAACTTAAGTCAATGCTACTGACCGAATCAATTAGGAAGACATAGTGTTGCGGAAGATAGTGATAGCATTTGATAGCTTCGGAAGGGTGAGGAAATTATCAACACCATAGAGCACACCGCGACAAAAATGTATTTAGTTCTCACGATCAGTTTTCAGAGCTTCTAAGATATAAACTACTTAAATTTTATCAATATCTCAAATAGGACTGATCTGTTTCAATTCTAATTTATGCACATAATTTTATCACTAATGCAAAACAAGTTTGTTTTTAGTGAAATTATTCCTTCATCACTTATATTTCTATCATGCGTTATCGTATTTGAATGATGGTTAAATTTAAAAACAAAACAAATAGAAAAAATATCTATATGCTTTTAATTTGAAACTTGTGGCCAGTTTTGGCATTGCAATAAGAAAGTTTTTTTCCTTTTCTACATCTAACTACATCAGAGTTGTAAATACATACTACATAAATTTAATATACGTGAATTTCATCTGTTTGTGATTCTTGATAATAATTTAAATTCACGCAATTTTCTCGTTGCCATTTATATATTTGTAACATTTAAAAATTTAACACGTTAGAAAGTTTTTTTCCTTTTCTACATTTAACTACATCAGAGTTGTAAATACATACTACATAAATTTAATATACGTGAATTTCATCTGTTTGTGATTCTTGATAAAAATTTAAATTCACGCAATTTTCTCGTTGCCATTTATATATTTGTAACATTTAAAAATTTAACACGTTTATTTTGCAATCGAGGAACCTAACTGTTTCGATTTCAATGACTCATCCAGATGTAAAGAGCGCTATGACTTGTTCTTGTCTTTTCAAACGAAGCATAATGTATTTCATTAGTATTTCATTATACAATAGGATGGGACAATCTTTTCTATGCATTGCGTGACCCGGATGTGAAATACAGTTGATTATCGATTATACAAACTAGTCGAGACCGAAGTCGGTTCGGATAAACGAAAGTTCAGATAATTGGATAGATTATTAAAAACAATTCATGACAATTTTAAATGTATAAAATGCTTCCACCCTTTTTATATATATCATACAATTTCTTTGAATTATGAAGGGTGTTTACCTTAAAAGCAACCTGTTAGATATAGTGCGTACGTCAAATTTGTCTTCACACTTTGTCCAAGTTTAGAATAGCAGTACTAAGTATTATACAATTCAATGTTTCAAACATCGTAATTGATTGTTAATATACGAGTATATCCAACTTTACCATTCTTTCGTTTTGTCATAATCTCCATTTACTCATTTAAAGAAAGAACCACTCTTCAGCTTTCCTGGCATCGTATGAATCGTACGAAAAATATTTTACTTCAACGAGTTCTAAATGCTATGCACCTAACAACTCTATTCGTGAGCCAAATTCCGTCCTCATTATGTTATACATGTATTTACTTTTTTACCACCCACTTTTTTTTACTTTGTTCCAAACATTCCCCACTTAGAGGGCAATCTAAAAAATTATTTGATTTACTCATTCAGTTTTCTAGAATATTATTTTCTTGAAACGGCAATGAATTTCCGAGAGAGAACGGGGCGTGCTCGGATATTTAAACAGTTCAGATAATCAGGGTTCGAATAATCGACGTCCTACTGTACATCTACACCCCATTTTGTAATCTCTTACGAAGAGATAAAGAAAATAGTTACGAGGATGTGGAGTGCACGACACACAATTTGGGACGGGTTTCTTAAGTGCATTGTACATTTGAGTGTTACCAGAAATTTAGATAAATATTTCCTATGTTAAATATTTTTAATCAAGTTTAATAATTGATGAATTATTAAATTTAAACCGCGTTTACGATTTGCTTGAGAGCTTAAACAGCTCTTTGCTTTCTTTGAGAATTCTATTCGTTGTGATACAACCGGGAATATAAGGTGAGACTCCCTTCCCGTGCATCAGAAAAAGGGTAGCATATTTATTTAATACATCGTTTTTGTAAATCTAAAATAGACTATAAACACATTTTAAACTATAAGCACATTTTAATATTTTCTGAAGTAAATAGCTTTCTACAGTCTATTCATATTATTTTCTTTTTCGAACTCTCTGTATGACAGTCATAAAGGGTTAGAGGAGATACACGTTCTTAGTTCCAGCTAATGTATTTTAAGTGGCTTACTTATGTGGAATGTGCAGTTAGCGCACTAAATTTCGCCGTAATTTTTAAGAATGTCTAATTTCGTTTTAAAGGTATCTCAGCGTTTTGTTTATTTTTGGAATTTTTAATTATAAATTTAAAAATTTAATCATTTTTGAGTTAATATTGTTTATATATATATATATATATATATATATGTTTATATTTCGATATTATTAAATATTTAAAACATGAATTATTTTAGATTCAAAATCTGAAAATAATTTAGTTTATATTGATAATTTAAACAATAATATCACAATTGACAATAACGAAACAGCGCGGCGTAGCAGGTAAAGTGTGAGATAGCAGGCAAAGAAAAATTCGAATATATGGGTCTGGAACACCCAAAGCGAGAATTCGCTAGTGGGGGTAATAGCCATTGAAATAGAAAAACCCCACCCATAAACATATTAATTCAGGCTAATCAGGCGGCTTCCACCCAAGCCCCACACATTACGCCAAGCAAAGAAAATGGAAATGAAAAGCTGCATTTATGAGATGCAAAATAAAACTGAGAGAAAAAATTGAAACTTTTAAATTACTAGCAAAAATAAGGGAATGGTGAGAAATTAGAGAGAGGTAGAAATAGACAAACGCATAGAAAGAAAAACAGCAAAATATCGAAAATAGTAACTAAATAGGAGTTGCATATGATAAGAAGCATAAAAATTGGAATAACCACACGCAATAAACCATATGCAATAAAACGTAATTTAACAATATGTAATAAAAACGTAAATAATAAATGAAGGAATCAAGCTGTTTCGGGGAAATAAATTAACTTTCTTAAAATGAAAGTATTGTAAAAATACTAGTCAATAAAAATGTAACTAAACAGATGACAAAAATTATATCTTGAAAGGTGTATTATCACAAGCAGCAGTCTGTATGTTACCGTATCCATTTTAACCTTTTGCTTACCTGTGGGACAGAATCCATCCCAAACGAAGTACCTCTCAAAAAGACAGGTATTCGACATACCCTATCCTAAACAGTTCGATCCTCCTTTGCAGGCATTGGCGTCCATGAACGTTTGGGATTGACGCTATTCCATCCGTAAGCAAAAGGTTAATAAAATCAAGCGAACCAGACCTATTCAGTTAAATTTCTTTGTTTCAACTCAGGCCGTCTGACCTGTCAGTAGGTGTCGAAAACCCAACCACACGATCAACCCTGGGGCTTATGGTAGCTATCTGTGTGACCGGCTGTCAGTAGGTGTAAGGTATCTTTTTGGACGACCGAGATGGTGCCACACAATGTAAGCCAGAACCCAGATCCAGCCAGATTTGAGATGTAACAATTGAATCGAACAATTTTGTTCTTTTGCAAGTGTTCTTGCGTCAATGCATTAAGTTTCGAAGCAGCCGCCGTTCGGTATTTAGGAATGGGAGATCGGTTTCTAGCTTTGTGCCTTCCGCGCGGTATGTGAACAGATTCAAACAGGCGGCTTCTGTTCTGGTGGTGTTCGCGGTGTGCTCGCCAGCAGCATTTAAAAAACGGAACTGATAGATTCCATTGGTTTAAAACCCTCACGAGGCACCCTAAGTGAATGAAAGGGGTCTTTGCACATGAGGAAGCCCAAGTGGAAAAAAAAAGCCTAACTGTGCCAAATCCTTTTGGAATGTTAGATCACTAATTTAGGAATTCTTATAATGATTGAAAACTTTAATATTCATAGGCATACCAGCGGTTAGTATAATATCATTTATTATTAGAAATGTTTTAAGGGGACGGTGGACGTTGAAATGAGCAAAAATCGACTAAAAAAAGTTTTAATATATAATATTATTTTACACATTTAACAATTGCTTACGGGTGGGACAGCCTCAATCCCAAACGAAGAACCTCCCAAAAAGACAAGTATTTGACATACCTTATCCCAAAAAGTTCGATCCCCCTTTGCAGGCATTGGCTTCCATGGAAATCGCCGACAGAAACATTACACCTGCTGCAGCAGGTACAATGTTTCTGTCGGCGATTTCCATGGCAGCCAATACCTGCAAAGGGGGATTGAACTGTGGGATAGGGTATGCCAAATACTTGTCTTTTTGGGAGGTTCTTCGTTTGGGATGGACGCTGTCCCACCCGTAAGCAAAAGGATGAATGCATTTTTTTCGAAACGGAATTTTCAAAGGTTTTACATTTTTTAAATGCTCCATGCGTCTTAATTTTTGTTTGAGATACATGAAATTTGGCAAGAAGACACCTCTCATACCTTTTAATGAAACTGGGTATGCATTTTATAATTGGACTTTATTAAGGTAATTAAAAGTGAATAAGAACCCAATTAAATGATGAAAATTAAGTTTGAATGCAGAAAAATATTTTAAAAAATTAACTTTCTAAGGGATTTAAAAATGAATACCCAAATCTGTTCATAACGTGTTTTTGAGTGATCATAATGTAAAATTAATCAAAAATGTGAACAAATGGCACGCAAGGAACATTTTTAAATTTTAAGTAATAAAATTAAATTAAAAAAAAATACAAAATTGTAACAAAATTGAAAAAATGTTAATGGTACTGTATATCCTGTAGTAATGTTAAAAGGAATATTTATACAAATTTTCACGTTTCTAAGTCAATAAATAAATAAAAAAAATTCAACGCCCACCGTCCCCTTAAGAGTAACATTAAAATATAATTCATCAAACTTTTGAATTTTAAATTGATAAATAGTTAAAATAATTTTACTTTTGAGGACTCAAAAATAAAGAGAATTTAAAAACGAAGGTGAAATTTAAAATACATTTAAATGTTGGATCTTGAAATTTAAATTTACTATACGCGATTGCCTTTTTACTGTCTGCCCTAATGATGACTAACTTTTTGATAAATGAATAAATTTTTATTTTTATGATTTTATTACAATCTATATTATTAAACTATAATTTATGTAAACATTTCAGCAAATATTTTTAAAATGTCAATAAATACTTAAACTATTTCAAAAGTAAGACTTACTTTTTAAATAAAATTTTACATAGAAACTACTTTTAAAATAAAATTCAAATTTAAAATAAAATTCAAATTTAGAATAAAATTCAATAAAACCAGAATTTTATGTATGATAATAAAACTGATCGAAATTAATCGACAATAAAAATACCATTTTGAGCAAATTTTGTAGGTGTATATTTTTACCGTTAAAAAAATTTTTTTTTGTGTATTACCGTGAAACTTCTTAATAGCATAAAATTTTCATTTAAAAAAAATAAGGTAAATTGTTTAAGTAGTAAAATGTAAGGATATATAATTAAATTTTTAATTAATTAGGATTTGACACATTTAGTGCTTCTTTATATATTCATGCACAGGAACATGGCGGAAACATGAATTTTACATTCACTTTCATTTATTAAAGAATATTAATTTTTTTAAGTACTGTCAGAAATCAGTTAAACGAACATCAACTTCGCACTTCACTTCAGTTGTGACATAAACTCATAAAAACAAGAATTATTTATTAAAGAGAAGAATGAACTACATCGCTAAATATTTAAATCATTTCATTTTGATTATATGCACATATAATTTATTTTATTTGATATTCAATATAAAAAATAGAAATTAGAATACTTATACGGAAAGCAATGTTTTGCATTAAAAACTTCTCACAGTGTTAAATTAAGATAGGCGTGCACGAAATCGCTAGTATTCGCATACATGATTTATGCCGTTATTACTAACATTCAGCATTATTGAATTGCATTGCTTGCAATATTTACTCAATATCAGATGTAATTACAAATTATTCAATGCTGTGACGAATATCGGTTGAAAATCTTCGCCGAGTAATGATAAATATCAGATGTTAGTATTGAACGAATATCTGATGTTAATATTGGATGAAGATTCTTTCAGTTTTTGAAGAATGATAATATTATGAAAAATGAGAATTTTTAGAAAAAATGCTTTTTATAATTTTACTGTATACAACTGTTATAAAATATTACTTGCGAAAAAAATACTTTATTTTATAAAATACAAAATAAAATAAAATTAGTGGTATTTATCTGTTTCGGAAGCAAAACAGACATTTTTCTGAATTTGTCCTTTTTCATATTCTGAAGTAGAAAGTTTCTTCGTTTTTCTTCGGAAATCGCTTGTTAGCGTTATTTTTTTAATTTTATACTGATTTTCTAGCAAAGCACTGATGTTGATTGTTAAAGGATTTTTTTTTATTTCAGTAAAAAATTTTCTATAAGATGTTCTTTTACTATTAAAGATTATTATGAAAGTTTGTGAACGAAACAATATATTTTCAGAAGAGTATTACTTTGACTTAGTGTTTGCATTTAATTTAAAAGGATTAAAACGTTTCAGAAATACACTATATTAAGACAAATATTCTTATTGTACTTATCTAATAAGAAAAGGCTACTGTTCTGCAGTTTATGTTTTAAAATTTATTCTAAAATTTTAAGGTTTTATAATTGATAATAATCATTATATAGTTAATATTTATCGGTATATATTCATTTGATACATAAATGATAATAATCGATATAAAATCAATTAAGGAATTTGTATTTTAAGTCAGAGCTTACATATCTTATATTTAAAATTAAACAACTAAATGAAAGAGCAACGTTTGGAAATAACTTTGTGCAAAGTTGATGTACTTTAAACTGATTACTAGCATAATTTTTTAAATTTTAGTTTCAAGTAAAAATATATGAAACCTAAACCTCCACCATCTTGTCTCAGTGCCTATTTTACAAATCATACCAAATGATTTAGTTGGATCCAAAGTTGGCGGCAGAATTTGAAGGAAGCTGATGCAAATTGATTATTAACATGTGGTGTACGCTCATTTTTTAAAATGAAGCACGAACTTTTCCATATTTATTTCTAAAGAATACATCTAACCAATCATAAACGTTCGACTTTCGGCTAAATTGTATAAATTTTGTTAAATCACTATACATTATTGCCGATTCATACAAATTTTCAAAATATCCAGGTGGTGCAAGTGCATAAAAGTCTTTAAACTATCCATAAGAAAAGTGATGCATGTGAATAAAATTTTTCATGAAAGTGCCTAAAAAGGTTTGAACAATCCATAAGGGAAGTAGTGCAAATAAATAACATTTTTTAAAATATCCAGATGAAGTATTACATTGCATAAAATTTTCAATCTAATCTTAGGAGAATAAATTTTAACTGAATAATTTTTTTTTCAAAATATCCAGATGAAAGGATATTTTGAATCTGGATGCATAAATTATTTTGAAATATCCATGTGGAAGGTGTAAAAAGGTAAAGCACTTTGCACTTCGTTGCCGGTACCCATGGAAAAATTTTACACTGCAGGGTTATATAAAAGTTTCAGTAATTATTTTTTCGTGTTTGATACTATTTATTATCTATTAACAGTTGTGTGCTATTTGTTAATAGTTGATATTTATTATAGAAAAACATTTAAAAAGTTATATAACATATCACGGATCAATATTATAATAAATAAAATACAAATATTTCATTAGGAAAAGCTTTGCTATTCATTTACTTTAAAAAACATGACAAATCTTTTTAAGTTATTAACTCATTAACACCCTAATAAGAATCTTTTGTTATAAATACTAAAAATTATTCAATATTTGATTAATATTGGCGCTTATATAGTTCGTATTTTGCGTATTTAAGAAATACTGCAACAATATTGCCTAAACATTAGCTTAACATTATTTTTTTTTGGTGTCTATTAATATCTAAAACATACTAGACATATTGCCAATCTAAAGCCAAAATTTGGAAAATACAGTGGAAAGCGATAATAGAGAACCTGAGTTATAACGAACGTTCGTTTATAATGTACTCAATGCATAGTTTCGGTGTGTTCTATATATTTAGTGTAATTAGGTTCTTAAGCAAACTCAAGTAAAAGGAAATATCGTATATAGTGGAACAGAAATGGATACTGAAAATCCTGCCCCCCCTCTCTAAAAATGTTTCTAATTGAATCCTTGGGTAGTTTACGAGCAATTTTATTATTAATATAAAATAGCTGGTGACATATTATATTAATGGAATATCTCGCACAAAAGTAATTGTAGGTGAAATTCTTATGTTTATATTACCTACCACGTCTTTAAATGCGTTGCAAAATAAAATTTTAGGATTGTAATTGCATTGATCAAATTTTTGCAAATAATGAATTTATCTATAACGAATATTTTGATGGACCCTTAAGGGTTCGTTATAACTGTATGTAGGGAATGATTCGATCGTTGGTTGGTCGATAGTGAGAAAGAGAGAATTGAGTCTTCAGCGTTTGTGGTGCTGTCGTCTGGTGAGTACCAGTGGCGGCTCGTGTATAGGCACTGCGGGAACGACAGTGCTCTCTCTCCCTCGTATCCTCGCTTGCAGCTTCCTATGTGCGCATGCGCTCAACAGTCAAACACCGCTCTCTCTCCCTCGCAGCCTCACGTGCAGTTTCCTATGTGCGCATGCGCACATAGGAAGCTGCAAGCGAGGCTGCGAGGGAGAGAGCACTGTCGTTCCCGCAGTGCCACAGTGCCTATACACGAGCCGCCACTGTGAGTAACAGTGTGATGATCTCTCGTTTGGAACTTACCACTATGTGGGAACAGTTCATGAGGACGGGAAAGAACAGAACGCATGGTTTATGCAAAACCGATGCTAAAAGACCAAAGATATCATCGGGTCCTACCATCTCAGTCGAAATGTCTTCCGCAAGGAAACTTTCATTGGTCTAAGCCGGTGGAATGGCGCAAGAACTGTCCACTACAACCGTTTGCCACTGTATTTCAAATATTGGTCTAACGTGACACTATAACGGCAAAATTCGCAAAACTTAGGCAAAAAAACATTGGCGATATATTATACTTAAATATTGGTATGCTTTAGGCACATTTTGAAAGTGGAGGTTTAGAGTCTCGATAATAGAAAATTCTCTTAAATTTATCTTATAGCCAAATTTTTGTAAGGTTTTCTCATAATATGTTCCGACCACGTTATCCCGGCACGTCTTCCGCAACATCTATACAGCGAGCAACTTCTCTCGCCAGTCCATGGGGGCGCTAGTTGTCTCTTCGCTTGGAACCGAGCAGGGTGAGAAAAGAGACCCTGGTGGTCCTCCGGGGCTCGCTGGTGGCTCTCCGGGAGCCGTTCCCTAATTGTCAAATGTTCGGATCCGAAGAACTCTGCAGACCCTTCGGAGGCATTCCGGCCCCCTCGCCGCCGCCCTCCGCCTCCCCCGCCCCTCGCTGGTAAGGGGAGAGTAGGCGAGAACGGTCCGAGGCGGAGCCAAAGTCCAGGTTGTACTGCAAGAAAAGAAAAGACAAAATAAATTGTGATAGCTAATGGTACATCGACATAAATGCATAGAAATAAAGAAATAATTAAAAAAACATAATACTTAATTACAGAAAGGTTCCTTTAATGTACGATACCACTTAACGTTCAGTGTTCGACGGAAGTTATGAAGATAAAAAAAAATCAGAAAAAAAAATATTCGAATGATTTTGATATGTACCACCCAGCTGTAATATATTTAATTCAGGAATAGTGAAGTTAACAGTAGTAACAGCTTCATGCTTATTACTACCATTCGATGGTTAGTCATTCAGCAGTTATTTGCTTAGAATAGTTTCTTAATTTTTAACATAACCTAGACGATCTATCGCTGTATGCTTTAAAGCACGTTTAGTTTGACCGATATACGATGGCCAAATTTTTAATATCTAGTTTCGTTAAAATTAATAACAATTCGTAATTTCTGGCTTGTGCATATAGGAAAGTTATTATTAAAGTATGCCCACTTAGACCTCTCTGGCGTTAAGCCCTGTCTACATTGAGTAATTTTATAAGAGGTGGCTCCTGCTTTTTACTTTTAATGACGCCACTTGACGAACATGAAGCAATTTTTGTAGTTAGGTGAATTAGGAAGCAATTTATGCATCCCGGCATCAAGGACAATTGGTGTCCTTGGGTTAAGATGGAGTTACCTGTTTGAACCAGTTCAAAACTATGGATGTTATTTTTTAGTTTTAGTTAAAAAAAACAGTATCAGTACACACTCCTTACCCTTAGTTCAACAAGTACTTATTTTTAAGGTTTCACACTAAAATTTATTATAACTAAATCTAGAATTTTCTAAAGACTTCATTTTGAGTTATGTATTTTAATTTGGTACATAGCCAGAAACAGTTTTATATTGCATCCTTTATACAAGGAAAACCGAAACTCTATAACTAGTGTTTAACTTAAAAATAAAATAAATGAAAAATACTTGAAAATACATTTTGGGGAGGCTTTAAACTTGCAGTCTAATATAACATTGAGATATTTTCTTTCCCGTGCTTTTCTTATACACTGCATCTTTCTTTCTTCTTTGACCTAGACCGTCCGACCTACCCGAAGGTGCATGGTATTTGCTTAGACTGCCGGGAAATGCCCCCCCCCCCAATTTAGACCGGAGCCCAATGGGGGCAGCATCCACAGGAGCCGTACCCCCTTCGCTTAATACCAACCCCTCGCAAAGACTTACGGATCCACATATTTAATGCACCCGTACTCCGCTTGAATGCGGAGACAATTTGGACAGAGCCGGAAATTGAACCCGGGTCATCCAAGTATAATATCCGCGCACTAACCACTGGGCTATCCCTCCCCTTTTGTACACTGTCTGCCCAAAATTTTGTTAGACGATCTTTGTTTTTGATTTCGGAACGCATTCCTCGTGTCGTTCATTATACGATTTTATGTAATATTTGTCAATACTCTTCTCAATAATTATATTCCTCTAGATTTTCATTCATTTTTTGCCATAATCTCATAATGACAACGGGAGAGTTGAAACGCTCCATAGACTCTTCTTCATCTCCAATATTTTTAATGGTGTTAAAATCAGAGTTCGGTGTCTGTGTGTGTACCACTCTTTTACAATTTTTGCCTGATGAATCTTGGCATTATTATCCTGGAATATGCCAGTATCATCAGGAAAAATATTTATTAATGAGGTGACCTGTTATTCAGTGCATTTAGGTAGTCATCGGACATCATTTTATTGCTACATATTAAAGTATTTTATTAGTGTCCAACATAATAAATTGACAACCTGGTGCTCATGACTGACCAAGTCTGCTAGCCACCCACTAAAGGGTAATATCTGCCATCCTACTAGTTCCTCTAAATAAGGCTTTAAATGGTGTCTATTCAACATTTTGAAAATGTCGATTGACCAAGTCTGCTAGCTACCCATTAAATGGTCATATTTGCCACCCTACTAGTTCCTCTAAATAAGGCTTTAAATGGTGTCTATTCAACATTTTGAAAATGTCGATTGACCAAGTCTTCTAGCTACACATTAAATGGTCTTATTTGTCACCCTACTAGTTCTTCTAAATAAGGCTTTAAATGGCGTCTATTCTACATTTTGAAAATGTCTTTTATGTAATCTAAATATCCTGAAATATATAATTATATGTAATGAAATATTTTACCTTTGTGGCGCATTCTAAACATGTAGTAACTACTTTGGAGATGGCATTCATAAGATTTTTGGTCTCTTTGATCACGTTGTCAACCTGCAAAGACATGAAATTTCTATAAAAAAAATCTGATGTGGATAGCACATGACTTTCCTTATATAATGCAATGAATTTACTATTTTACAGTAAAAAAAATAGATTATTATCATAGTAGATATTTATATTCTTTCCAAAATATTGAATTTTCGTCAATGAGTCGTCATTTTCATTGATTTGGCGTCAATTTTATCCATTTGGTGAGTTTTTCATTAATTTAGCAACATTAAAAAAGGCGCCAAGTTGGCGACATCCCACCAAATTCGTCGCCGAAATCTCGCCAAGCGTTATGGACGGAGAAATAAGTTATTCTTACAGCAGATAAATGACTATTGGCGTTCAAATACAAAAGTATTACTCAAAAGTATTTATTTTCATGAATGGAATGAGCTAGATCCACGAGAATGATGCCACCAAATTTATAGCATGGTATTACATATGAAAAGTGAACATGTTTCTCAATAGGAAATATTTTTTTTATTTTATATGATTTATGATAATTTTTTTGAAAAATGTGCAATATCTCAAGAACGGTTCATGTTAGCGTTCTAAAATTTATGTCAATCGTTTTCTGATGAAAAATTACATAAGAAATATCTATTTGTGTAACTTTATTAGAGGTTTTGATTTTTTGACGATTTCTTCAAAATTTCCCTCGAAAATTTAGGGGGATTCTGAACATTCGATTGCGTATAAAAACAATAGACTTCCAGTGTTTGTGGATTGCAATTTTTGTATCAAATTTCATTCGAATCGGTCCATTCGTTCATCAGTTATCGTCTCCACAGACTCACTGACACACACACACACACACACATACACACACAGACATCACTTCAAAATATTCGATTCGTGATCAGGGATGCTTGAAACGTGCTCTCCCGTCGAAAACACGAATTTGAATTTTTGACCTTGTCACAATATTTTCCTTATACGTTATTGTATATAAGGAAAGCAAAAAGATTGATTCAAACAACATATAATAAAATTTGAAAAATTATATATAAAAGCAAGCACGAGGCTCTTTAGAAGGTGTATATATAATTCAACAGCATTATGCACTCCCATAACACAAATCTTCGATACGTAATAAAATAATTCTGATGAAACCAGATATTAATAACTTGATGTAGCTATCTACTTATCTACTCCGTTATATATGACGGGGCGCCTAATGTTATGTAAAAGATTACCCCAATGAAACAATTGTGCTCTTAAAATACCCGGATATACGTGGACTACCCACCTTTTCTGACCAAGATTACTAATTTCTGTACGACCCTATAGCAAAACACAATAATTACTCTACGATTCCTCAAGCAAAACGCTCCATGACCAGCGAACTCGCCATATTGTGAATAAAGACAATTAAATTAATTCCTGGAAAGCGACAGAGATTATGAAATAAATTAAATTTAATTTTAGAAGACATTGAATTTCCGCGAATTTAATTATATGTTTCCAGAAGTCGCCAAGTTGACGATATTTCACCAAATTTGTTTTTAAGTGCTGCAAGTGGATAATTCCTCCAGCCCGAGAGGGATTATCAAATGAAGTTTAATTTTCTGAGATAAGGCATTATTGTCAACATAGAGACATTTCTGAAAAACAATTTTTGTGGTAAAAGTGTTAACAAAGTATTAACAATTCAAGATAAACATATTATTCCCGCCCACCTATAACAAAATTCTAAGCGGTCAGGGCAGCAGTCAAGCGAGAAGGCAGCAGATAGGGCTGTTATATGGCAGATGCTCAACTTTAATGAATATTCTGATTACTGAAAAATACTGCATTGAAATGCATTAAAATTTTCTTAATATCCTTAACATTATATTTTTATTAGTAATATCACGTAAATATCAAACGAATGTTAACAATAATATTAATTTATTTTTTTAATATTATTATTAATATCTTTTATTACTTTTATTTAGCAGCACTATATAGCTATTAAACGATTATCAATAAATATTAGATGTATTACTTTATATTCATTAATATTTCATATTTATTGATAAAATTATTAATGCATATTTGCAGACATAAAATGTAACATTTGGCTAAATCTGAGAACTATATTAGACTTCTTCAACGGACCTAAAAGAATCATTCTCAAAGCTAGAATTACGTTTTTGTTGCAGGTATTAATACCCACTAAGTAGTTTCGAGTTTTTATCTCTCTTCATCATAGAATAGCCGATTCCTGCAATGGTGGCAATAAAACGTACTATGTGCCACAATTTTGCGAGCTTCTGTGGAGATCGACAGAATCAATTTTACCAGGCACTCGGCATCAAATTTCATAATATTCAGTTCTGGCTGAGCGAGGCGGCGCGGCATGTCCAGTTCAAACTCGCAATACTCTTCGAATGGGGTTTTTTGCGGGAACTAGTATTGCATTGATATTGATAGTTCGTAAGACTACATTTATCTGTCTCCGAAGAGGTTTCAGAATTGTGACACATAGCAAGTTTTCTTGCGCTGTTGCAGGTATCGAAAAACCGGTCGATGGATATTGGTATCTGAAATGAAAGCGCAATCGCAGCTAGGCACTTCCTCTATTATACGGGTTCTAGACGTATCAAAATAGCCAGTGATGCCTCATGCTAGAACTCATGCTTATTTATTGTTGTGCATGCTATAGCTCAATTTTATTATTGCTGTGCATGCTATAGCTCAATTTTATTATTGTTGTGCATGCTATAGCTCAATTTTATTATTGTTGTGCATGTTATAGCTCAATTTTATTATTGTTGTGCATGTTATAGCTCAATTTTATTATTGTTGCGCATGCTATAGCTCAATTTTATTATTATTATGCAGTGACACTTATATATAAGATATAAACTTACTTTGGTGAACGTTGCTGCTTTACCTACTGTTGTGTTTTTAACTGTGAACTGCAATTGTTGAACAAAAGTTGGTACACGATCTAAATTTTCTAACATTTCTTTTTTACTGGTACCTCCAGGAACCTAAGTGGAAATAAAGCACAGAATATAAAAAGATTTTTAATATATTTTACATATATATATCCACATTATTTAAATATTTTGTTACATCATAATTAAAGACTGGTATGATTATAGTTCGTTGTTTTGCTTTAGCCATATCTTTTGTAAGGATTTCTGAAAGTTATACATATTCTTAAGTGCTTTTAATAAAGTAGAATACAACTTTTTAATGTTATACCATTTTTTATTCACCTGTAAAGCACACAATTTTTGAATTAGCTTAAGCGTTTAATTTTATATTTTAGCTTACAATATTTGGTTTAAGCTCACAGAGGCTGGGTGTCAATTAGAACAAATCAACACCAATGTTCTTTTTAATATACAACTTTTTTATTAATCAACTGAGGGGCTCTGCCCCTGCTCGCTGTGCTTCGTCAATCCCCGTAACTAGCTTCGCGAGCTATTTCAAGCCAAACTAAAACTTAAATCGGTAAACAGATTACTTCATCGTATTATTCTTTTATTTCTCTATAAATGTGCCAAATTTCATATTTTTGTATGCTATAGTTTTTCGGTACGAAACAGAGAAAATCGATGGACTTGTTGATACGATTGAACATTTTTTATTTCAGAAGTGCATAAAAAGCAAAATATCTCGTAAACTACAACGAAATTGAAATAAAACAGCAAAAATTCAACTATGTAGGTACCTGTCTGCAAAGATTCGTTGTCTTGCTATTGTTAATATATCTTGGACGCGAACTCGCAGTTCAAATATTTTGATTTCGACAGTAAATATTTCTTAAACTATAATATATATCGGAAAACGGTTTATTTCAGCATATTTTCCAAATATTTTTCTACATGTGTACCAAATTTTACATTTTTGTATGCTACAGTTTTTGCGGTATGAAGAAGAGAAACTCGAGGGACGAGAAATTTGTCACACGGTGGCGGCGCCAGCGGCCCATCATACAGGGTTTCAAGTATAAGAAATACTGTGAGCATTTCCATTAAAGACCTCGTTAACGAAGTTGTCAATATATGATTTGTCGTTGAAACCTTTATCCACAAGCCACAGATTAGAATGATGCATGGCCTGTCGGTGGCATTATTCAGTTACGTTTTGCCATTACTGTCACATACCGACCACATTGGCTAGTATTATAACCATGAGCTCTACATTCTACATGTTTTCTAAGAAATTTTCTTGTCAATATATGCCTTCGACAAAGCTTTGACACTGTCTGAGTTCGTACAAAGAGCTATATCATTATGTGTATAGCCTTACTTCGACATACCAACCAGACGATTACGCCTAAAGCCATGTTTTTGCTTCCCCTGTGACGTACTGTTCATTAAACATTAGATGGCTCTCATTTGAGATATGCCTAACGTAGTCAGTATACTAATGAAAAGTAATATACCTACAAAGGCAAATATTGGGTTTTCATCTACGTTACAATCGTCAGCCATGTTGCAGGGTCATCGAATAGATACAATGGCAGAAAGTCCGATTGCACAATTTGCTTCCTAGGTATATTCTTATTCATTATTATAGTGGCTACGTCAAACGTAACATCACATAAAAACCATCTATACTGTGATCATGCATTCAGTCATGATATCTATTAGATGACCATACAATGTCTGCTGATTGTGACGGAGGTGGAAACCACCTATTCCTTTAGACCACAATAAATACGTAGAAATTAAGTAAACTGCTTTTTTCCATTCCTATTTTACATACAAAAACATTTGCTTTAGTCTAGAATACAAATTCTAATTGGTTACAGGACAAAACATAATTTCTCCAGATTTGTTTACCAGCTGTCTGTACATGCCATATACATATCTATATCAATATTTTTCAGCTACTTTGTTGATAATTTCGGCAAACTGATAAAAAAAGCCACAATTACAAGCGTTCATGAAAATTCTAGCTTCATTTCTGAAATATGCAGTTAATTATCGTCTGATGAAGCGTTATTTTTGTATTCTTATATATATATATATATATATATATATAGTATCATAACTATCGGGAACCTTGCTGTTCATTACGGACAAGCAATTTCCCTGAAACAGTCAGTAACATGCTTGCAAATGTATTATAGTGTACATACATTATTGGCGTTTTTCCGCTCACAGTTATTTGAGATTCTCATTTTCTTTCACGATGCGTTACTTTAGGGCATCATTGTATAAAATTGTGGTAGTTACACATTTTGTGATGCTGTTATTTGTGTATGCAGTAAGCGAAATCCTCTTACCTGATATGAAAAATGTCTCACTACTTTGTAAAATCTATTCGCTTCTTCTGCGAAAAACTCTGCTTGGGTGAAGAGATCCTATAAAGAAAAAAGTAAAACTTATAGTTACATGCATTAAATATCGGTTAATGGAATAGTATTCAATTTGTTTATAATAATATTTCATTTTAATAAGTAACAAAAATTATGCAGTAATTAGTTAATTATTATTTAATGGTTGATTTTATTGTTTACTCAAATGCTTCCGTGTATTGTAAAGTACTTTGAATCTATTCTATGACGTATAATGCTACGATTATTGACATTCATTTGAAGGATGTTGGTAGTTTTTGAAAGTGAAAACGACATATATTTTTCTATAACTTTGAATAAAGGGACATGTTTTTTATAATTTAAAGCGAACATATTTATACTTCAATCTTTGTTTGTTGGTAATATGAAAATATTACTGTTTTGTTAATGCATATATTGGCTGATTTTTAAACATATGATTTCGAAGGCATGTCAGAACTCGAAAACTAAATTATTGAGTTCACTGTGCTCAAGTTCATATTTTAATTATAATCACCAGAAACATTATTTTATTTTTCTTAAAATAATAAAATTTAATACTTCTATGCCATAAACCTAAAACGTTCGAAAATATTTTGCAAATGAAATATATTTTTGAAAAATCATAAATGCAAATTCTCATATTTTCTCTTTTAAATCAGGCAAAAATGATTTTTATTATAGTTTCTTTTTCAAAGACTGAAAATTTTAGGTTTAGTCCATATATACAGATTAATTCAACATGTATAGTACATTTTAATAAAATAGGATAATAACTGTTTTTGTAATCATGAGGACTGACATAAAAACTTAAAACTGAGAGTGAAACAGGGAGAAATTGTAATGTATGCAAATGCACCTTTTATAGCTGCATTCTTAACCTTATGCTTACGGGTGGGACAGCGCCCATCCCAAATGAAGAATCTCCCAAAAACACAGGTATTTGACATACCCTATCCTAAACGATATTTGACACTAAAAAAGGGTATGTACTAAACGAAGGGTATGTCAAATACCTTTAAAGGTATTTGACATACCCTTCGTTTCGGATGGACGCTGTCTCATCCGTAAGCAAAAGGTTAATTTGCGTATGATTTTGATGTAATTTGCATCAAAATCTTAATAAATTATTTTAATCAAATTAATCTTTAAAATATAACACAATTTTTAAAATTAAATTTGAAAAAGTTCTATGAAGGCTAAAATCTACCATCTCCCCTTAAGCTGTCACAAAATGGCTCCAGGTTCGCCCTTATCATGGAATTATCCGAGCTTCCTCTATACAACTAGGAAAATAAAATGGGAAACGACGCAATAAAATGCGGGAAATAGTTAAGTTTCAGTTGCATGCCGTGGTGACATTTCTTGTTGTTGTTGTTAATCTCCCATCTGGTCTGACGGAGTCAGATCAGATCAGTAAAACCGTAGACTTTAATAAAATCCGATACCAAAAGGAGAGAACCATAAATGTCCTCCCTGTCCAGCCCGAGACAGTCCAAAAATATCTGATGTGGGCAACACATGACTTTCCTTATATAATGCAATGAATTTAATACTTTTACAGCTGAAAAAAAGTTATTCTTATAGTAGATATATATATTCTTTCCATGATATTGAATTTTCTACAATTAGTCATCATTTTCATTGATTTAGGGTCATTTTTATCAATTTGGCGAGATTTTTGTAAATTTGGCAACAATTAAAAATGTCGCCAAGTTGGCGACATTCCGCCAAATTCGTGGCTAAAATCTCGCCAAGCGTTATGGATGGAGAAGTAAGTTATTCTTACAGCAGATAAATAACTATTGGCGTTCAAATACAAAAGTATTACTCAAAGTATCTTTTTCCATGAATGGAACGAGCTAGATCCACGAGAATGATGTCGCCAAATTTATCGCATGGTATTACATCTGAAAAGTGAACATGTTTCTCAATAGGAAATATTTTTATTTTTTATTTATATAACATTTTGATATTTTTTTTGAAAATGTGCAATATCTCAAGAATGGTTCATGCCAGCGTTCTAAAATTTATACCAATCGTTTTCTAATGAAAAATTACATAAGAAATGTCTATTTGCGTAACTTTATTAACGGTTTTGAATTTTTGACGATTTTTTCAAATTTTCATTCAAAAATTTAGGGGGGTTCTGGGCATTCGATTGCGTATAAAAACAATAGGCTTCCTGTGTTTGCGGATTGTGATTTTTGTACCAAATTTCGTTCGAATAGGTCCCTTCGTTCGTCAGTTATCGTCTCCACAGACCCACTGACACACACACACACACACATACTTTCACACACACACACACACACACACACATACTTTCACACACACACACACACACACATACTTTCACACACACACACACACACACACACACACACACACACAGACATCACTTCAAAAATGTTTGATTCGTGATCAGGGATGCTTGAAACGTGCTCTCCCGTCGAAAATTTGAATTCGAATTTTCGACCCCGTCACAATACTTTCCTTATACATTATGTATATAAGGAAAGTAATATGTTCTGGCGAAGCCTGGACTTGCCGGCACTTAGTGCAAATGGGAAAAGTTTTTTGTCCTCCAGAATACAACAGGCCTTTCAAGTGTCCACTGGCTAGCCGGGTTAGACAAGTGTTGAGTTGCCCGTCACAAGGAAGAGACAGAGAAAGTCCTGGTCTTTTTCCCCTATACCAGCTGTGAGAGGGAGGCAGAAGCCATTTTCCCCTGTTTTGGGCCCTTTGCCTCGAGAATAGTTCCAGGTAAGTAAGCTCCTAGGCAGCAGGAACAGGAAGATCCAGTCCCTCCCTAGCAAAGGAATCCGCCAGTTCGTTTCCGTGAATATCCACATGCGACGGGATCCACTGAAAGTGTATTTCATGCTGGTGGGAGATGATTTTTACTTTCTGAAGGATAGATAAGCTGGTTTTATCTCCAATGTGGGTCCAGTTTTTAAGGTGTTGAATAGAGCTACGGCTATCAGATAGTATCCAGATACCTCCATAGTTGCCCGCACTCATTATAATCTCAAGTCCCATATTGATTGCTAGTAATTCGCTTCGGAAAACCGAGCAGTAGTCGGGGTTTCGTTGTTTTATCGAGTATTCATCTGTAGGTGTTTTAATAAAAACTCCACTTCCTGCCTTTTCGTCCATTCTACTACCATCTGAGTAGATAGTAATATCATTTGGAGGGATTTTGGCAATAATCTCCAGGGCCAATTGTTTAAGAAAAACGGCCAAACAATCTTTCTTATTTTGAGTAGTTTCAAGGCCTTCATGGAAATGAACATTAGAAAATTCTACACAAGGATTTAGATTACTATGTAGAAAATGTGGGTCAAAATTATCTGCGATTAGTTGTTGAGGTTTAATTTGACTGAATGGACTATTTTTCTTGAGTCTCTGGTAACAAGTCTAATTTTTTAAATAACCGGCAGTTTTATTATCTTGGTTTAGACTGTAAAGTCTATTGAAGTGTTTGACCAATCCTGCCAAACTTCTGTCAATAAGAGGCTGCAAATCCGTTTCTTATTTTACATTTCTTATTTTATGGTAATTACCTGCGTGGTCTTGAGCGGGCCTTCCCCTCTTGTGAACTGGTACATGGAGAAAGCCATTCCACCCATGATTTTCGCCCTGCGTACAATATCATTGTCTGTCGAGGGCCACTTGTCAGTCTCGGCTTCCATTTCTGACGTCACCTGCTTCATCTCCAGACCCAACTTCACTGTCGAGGATTGTTCCTGAATCAAAACAGAAAAGTATATAATGTGAGCAAAGCATGATTTTCCAAATGGATTCAAATGCATTTTCTTACATTGCACCTATTCGCTACATTGCGTTTTATTGCATAAAATAACACAGGAAATTAATCTTTTGCTTACGGGTGGTTACCGTAAGCAAAAGGTTAATAATTGCATATATTGCATCGATTATGCAGTTTTTTTTGCTTGTTTTATTCGGCGATTTGGCACATTTTTAAATGACGCCCACTCTCTAAAGCTCGAAGAATCGAACAAAACCATGAGAATGAGTTTATTGTGGGCTGTTTGGGCCGTGTTATATTTTTTGGGGGCTGTTATTAAACAAAATATAATACAAGAAAGATCAATCATGCATAAAGCATTGATTATGAAACACTTTCCAACTTCAATGCAATTTCATTTAAACATCTCTAAAATGCGATACATTCCTCGGTAATATTTTAAACATTATCACAATACTGCATTAATTTATTATATTTGAAAACTTAAAAGTTCATCGAAAAAATGAACATCATTCAAATGACGTCAATTACGTATAATTCGTCTGGTTGCTCTGTAATGTTTTTAACATTACCATAATAATTTATTATATTTGAAAATTTCATCAAAAACAACTTAAATTTTTTTCAAATGACGCCATCGAAATATAACACGCCTGCTTTCTCTATAAAAGCAGCATTTCATTCATAAACATTTTCCAATTCATAAACATTTTCCCATTCATAAACATTTTCCCATTAATTTCATTCATCACAATACTATAATAATTTATTTTATTTAAAAATTTAAGACCATGGAGTTACAAATAATTAAACTCTATGCTTAAAACTTCATCGAAAAAATCGTCCTTCTCTCTGTAAAATCAATGAGTATTTCATTCATATCAGCTATGCAGACTCCATGAGCTAAATAATGTTGCGTTAAAGAAATGCAGCAATTCTAATACAACTCATTCTACATATTTTGCTGTTTACATTTTACATAAGTAAAAAAATAGGCTTCGTTGTAGAAATAATCAAATTGGAATGATCATTTAAACTCAAATATATTGTAATTGCGTTGTTTCAGTATGTAGATGCACAGATTTTAAGCAAAAATGAAGCGGTTTTGGGACGGATACAATACTCAATATGAATTAAAAAGAACTTTAAAAATCACGATTTTGAGACAAGATGGATGATATATTTCATTTTGAAATGGGTCACGTGATCTCTTCATAAAATGGTCGCGCGATCGCTTCATAAAAGAGGTGTAATTATTATTTTAATTTTTATTTAAAAAACTACTGAATATATTTTGCTGAAATTTTTTTTATATATTTAATGGTATAATTTGAATATTAACTAAAATTTTCGAAGCAATTTGTGATTTTCAAATCTGCTTAAAAAATGTTTAAAAAATTAGGTCCCATAGGGTTCAATGTATTTCATTTCTTCAACCCGTGTTCCATCCAAAACTAATTGGGCAATATTATTCATTTATATTCCCATAGGTCCCACAGACCATCTGAACAACATACTAAAATTTCAGTTTGATTAAGTCATTTTTACGGCAGTTATCGTGCTAACGGACAGACAGACAGACAGACAGAATGAACAAAGTCATAAACACTTTTCAACTTTGTTGTAAAGTGTTAATAATAAGCATTTGTCCTATATATTTTACACAGCATGTATATATTCTGTTCTCTATGCACGTATTTATTCCTTCAATCTACACTGTCTTAAAATAAAATCTCGATAGAGCACATATAGGAAAGGGAGGGTCACATAAAATCAATGAATCAAATCGTAATGCGCGTGCTAGTAGTTGAGGTTTGCAGTACTAGTCTAAAATCTCCACTTGCACTAATCCAATTGGAGCGACATTACATCTGGTCCATGTTTACGGTTTTTCTCATGAGTGCTTGTTCGTATCTTTGGCGTTATTACCTTTCCAATTTAGAACAAGAAAGATCAATCATGCTTAGAGCATTGATTATGAAACACTTTCCAATTTTAATGCAATTTTATTTAAACATCTCTAAAATGCATACATTCCTCGGTAATATTTTAAAACTTATCACAATACTATATTAATTTATTATATTTGAAAACTTAAACCTTCATTGAAAAAAATGAACTTCATTCAAATAACGGCATTGAAATATAAATTGCCTGGTTTAAACATCTCTAAAATGCAATACATTCCTCGGTAAATCTTTTAAAATTATCAAAATACTACGATAATTTATTATATTTGAAAACTTCATCGAAAACAACTGAAATTCATTCAAATGACATCATAGAAAAAACAAGAAAGATCAATCATGCTTAAAGCATTGATTATGAAACACTTTCCAACTTCAATGCAATTTTATTTAAAAAAGTCTAAAATGCAATACATTCCTCGGTAATATTTTAAAACTTATCACAATACTGCATTAATTTTATTATATTTGAAAACTTAAACCTTCATTGAAAAAAATGAACTTCATTCAAATAACGGCATTGAAATATAAATTGCCTGGTTTAAATATATCTAAAATGCGATACATTCCAGGGTAATATTTTTAAAATTATCAAAATACTACGATAATTTATTATATTTGAAAACTTCATCGAAAACAACTGAAATTAATTCAAATGACGTCATAGAAAAAATTACACGCCAGGATCTCTCTATAAAAACCGCATTTCATCCATAACTTTCTCCCATTCATTTCATTCATCACAATACTATAATAATTTATTTTATTTAAAAATTAAGACCATGGAGCTATAAGTAATTAAACTCTATGCTTAAAACTTCATCGAAAAAAATCGTCCTTCTCTTTCTGAAATCAATTAATATTTCATTCATATCAGCCATGCAGACTCCATGGGCTAAATTATTTTGTGCTAAAGAAATACAACAATTCTAATACATCCAAATGGCTGCTCATGTCCTCAGGACTAGCCGGACGGTCTGGGTCTGCAACAATTCTAATACAACTCATTCTACATATGTTGCTGTTTACATTTTACATAAGTGAAAAATAGGCTTCGTTGTAGAAATAATCAAATTTGTATAATCATTTAAACTCAAATATATTGTATATGCGTTATTTCTGTATGTAGATGCACAGAATTTAAGCAAAAATAAAAGTGGTTTTAGGACGGATACAACACTCAGTATGAATTAAAAAGAACTTAAAAAATCACGATTTTGAGACAAGATGGATACCATATATCATTTTGAAGTGGGTCATGTAATCTTTTCATTTCATGGTCACGTGATCGTTTCATATAAGAGGTGTAATTATTATTTTAATTTTTATTTAAAAAACTACTGAATATATTTCGCTGAATTTTTTTTATATATTTTATGGAACAATTTGAATAATACCTAAAATTTTCGAAGCAATTTGTGAATTTTAAATCCGCTTAAAAAATTTTTGAAAAATTAGGTCCCATAGGGCTCAATGTATTTCATTTTTTCAACCCGGGTTTAATCCAAAACTAATTGGGTGATATTATTCATTTATATTCCCATAGGTCCTACAGACCGTCTGAACAACATACTAAGATTTCATTTTGATTAAGTCATCTTTACGGCAGTTATCGTACTAACGGACAGACAGACAGACAGACAGAATGAACAAAGTCATAAACACGTTTCAACTTTGTTGTAAAGTGTTAATAACACGCCTGGCTCTTTCCATAAAAACAGGATTTTATTCATAACATTTTCCCATTCATTTCATTCATCACAATACTATAACAATCTATTTTATTTAAAAATTAAGACCATGGAGCTACAAGTAATTAAACTCTATACTTAAAACTTCTTCGAAAGAAATCGTCCTTCTCTCTGTAAAATCAATTAATATTTCATTCATATCAGCTATGCAAACTCCATGAGCTAAATAATTTTGCGTTAAAGAAATACAGCAATTCTTATACAACTCATTCTACATATTTTGTTGTTTACATTTTACATATGTGAAAAATAGGCTTCGTTGTAGAAATAATCAAATTTGGATGATGATTTAAACTCAAATATATTGTAATTGCGTTGTTTCAGTATGTAGATGCACAGAATTTAAGAAAAAATAAAGCGGTTTTGGGAGGGATACAACACTAAATATGAATTAAAAGGAACTTTAAAAATCACGATTTTGGGACAAGATAGATGCCATATTTCATTTTGAAGTGGGTCACGTGATATAAGTCTGCAGTGAAAGACATGTGCTGCCCACATCAGAATTTTTAACAATATTACAACAATGATTTATAGAAGTACGCCACCTTTGACAATAAGTCCAGCTATCAAATGAGAACCAAATTTATGTTTTACGTGCAAATTCAATGTCATTTAAAATACTTATGGCTGTTATTTTGTGCAGATAAACTCAAATTTTTATTGAAGAAATAAAGAGAACGTGAATATGAGTCTGCAGGGAAAGACATGTGCTGCCCACATCAGAATTTTTAATAATATTACAACAATGATTTATAGAAGTGTACGGGGATTATTTGCAGGCCATTTCGAAAAAAAATGTATGATCTATATTTAAAGATCCACCAAATTTTTGTAGAATAAAATGTTCAACAAATTTAAGCTGTGTACCAAATTTTAATTCTCTAGGACTTAGGAAAGTGCATTAAAAATGCCATCAAATAAGTATATCACGAAGAGTTATATAAAATTAAAAAAAGAAATTGAAAAATTGTTATCTACCACATTTATTTTAAAATGTGAAGTCTCTCTCATATGTAAAATGATTAAACTATTGGAAAGATACTTATTATATAATATATCTCTTTTTTCTTTCTGGAGGATATCCCAAAAGTCAAAATTTAATTGAATTTGTTTTTTTCCCTATATTAAATAATTTTTAATTAAAAAACTACTTAATATATTTTACTGAAATTCTTTTTATATATTTTATGGGATAATGTGAATATTTCCTAAAAATTTCGAAGCAATTTGTGAATTTTAAATTTGCTTAAAAAATGTTTGAAAAATTAAGTCCCATAGGGTTCAATGTATTTCATTTTTTCAACCCGGGTTAAAAAAAAAACTAATTGCGTGATATTATTTATTTATATTCCCATAGGTCCCACTGACCGTCTGAAAAACATACTAAAATTTCGTTTTGAAAAAGTCATTTTTACGGCAGTTATCGTGCTAACGGACAGACAGACAGACAGAATGAACAAAGTCATAAACACTTTTCAACTATGTTGTAAAGTGTTAAAAAACATCGCACTACTGATGAGATATTGAAAATTCCCTAGGACTTTGTCATGCACAATTACAACGTGCTCGCCCACACAGATCTGTGGCGTGGATTTTGCCTGAAAACAAAATGACAGTCGCCTAAGAAGATATTGTACTTAAGACATCTGCCATTTTCGATTTACTTTTCCCTATGATTAAGATCTGACTAAACCAAAGGAGAGGATATTTGAAGATGTTCCCCCATGTCAAAGCTAAAGCCTCGCGGGCATTAAACTGCATCAAAATCACAAGAAGCCACCAGATAGGGGCGTTCCCCCAAATAAGGAAGACACTCCCATGGGAGATAACGGTATACATGGACCGGTTTTGGGCTTATTATTATCCGGTCATCCACATGGAATAACCATTAAGTGCAATGGCAGCAAGAAAACTTGCTATTTGCCTCAATTTTGAGAACTTCAGCGGAACTGACAATTGTCACAAATGCATTTAGTTTTCCCGGCCGTCCAAATAGTTGCTCAAGTCCTCAGGATGAGTCGGACGGTCTGGGTCTTCAACAAACGCATTTAGTATGTAACGATGATGAAAATAGTGAAAATTCAGGGTAAAAAATATAGTGCAAATCCAGAATAAAAGTATAAAAAAAAGATCTTCCCAAGAACACGGCATTCAAAAATATCATTTAAATATATGTTCTTTCAAAAATAATTAAATTCTTTCCTGAAGTCTTGTCGTAACAAACGCTTTGCCATCATTCTAATCACACGGATCGGAGAAATAATCGATAGGACGATTTATATCCAGTAAATATGCAAAACCTTTTCCTGTAATATACATTATTCAAAAATCTCATTTGCATCAAATTTCCAGCAAAGCAATCATTATGTTTGAGATGCGCGTCGTAAAGAATGTTCGGAATTACTCTAATAACTGCATTTGCAGGAGTAATTGGTCGTTTCAGTTGCACAAACTGGGCATAAAGAAACTGTAACAATGGTTGGACGGCGCGCTGATTGCTGCCCTTTGAGATGTGGAGGAAAAGGAATGGACACTTAGAGGTGTATTTTATATTTAAGGAGCTGCAGTACATTATATACTATATAGTAGTATGCTCATTAACGTCCAGTTAAAATATTTTCATAAATATCAGAATTTATAAATAACTACTTTTTATATAATGTTATTTATTTAAAAATGTTTAAATTAATTTAAAGATTATTAATATTTTTATATACGTAGTATATAATGAAATAGGGAAAGTATTAAAAGTATTATGATGGGGTCGGTTCCAGTTTTCAATGAAGTAGCACGCTTTGTGTATCCCTGAACTCGAATCCAACGTTTCTGAGGTGGTATATATATGCGTGTGTTTCTATGTGTGAGAGAGAGAATCTGGGGAAGCGATATCTAACAAACGAATTGAAAGTTTCGAATGTAATTTGTTACGATTACCTAATACAATAAATAAATATTGGAGCGCTATCTAGCGTTCCCATTAAATATTGGAGCGCTATCTAGCGTTCCCATTAAATATTGGAGCGCTATCTAGCGTTCCCATTAAATATTGGAGCGCTATCTAGCGTTCCCATTAAATATTGGAGCGCTATCTAGCGTTCCCATTAAATATTCGAGTGCTATCTAGCGTTCCCATTAAATATTGGAGCGCTATCTAGCGTTCCCATTAAATATTGGAGCGCTATCTAGCGTTCCCATTAAATATTGGAGCGCTATCTAGCGTTCCCATTAAATATTGGAGCGCTATCTAGCGTTCCCATTAAATATTGGAGCGCTATCTAGCGTTCCCATTAAATATTGGAGCGCTATCTAGCGTTCCCATTAAATATTGGAGCGCTATCTAGCGTTCCCATTAAATATTGGAGCGCTATCTAGCGTTCCCATTAAATATTGGAGCGCTATCTAGCGTTCCCATTTAAACGTGATCTAACGTTCGCAAGACCCCTCGCCTCCACAATTTACGAATTAATTTTTGAAAAAAATGTAAAAAAATTAGGACATTTAATCTGTTAAATATTCATTTAATCAGAACATTTAATAATCTTTTTATATATAATGTTTAATTTGAAAACGATTTGCACAAATTGTAGAGTGCTACTGTGAACCGTTTTGGAACTTAAATCTGTTTTTCAAGCAAATTTAGTAAAGATCAAGTGAAATTAAATAAGTAAAAAGTGTCGTCAAACATGTTCACTTTCCGTATGCAAATCTATTAACATATCTATTGCGTGTATCTAGCTCTTTTCATTTACCAGAAAATATAATAGTTTTCCTATAGTTTTATATATTTCGACGCCAAACAATTCGCCAAGCTATATATTTAAAACAACTCGTTTTTTTTTTGACATTCAATTACTGAGAATCTATCAAATCAATTTTTAAATTTATTTTTTTTTGTTTGACAGCTGATAGTTTTCGGATGAGTAGAACCTATCCAATTTCTCCCCTAAACTACCAGATGTTTAAGTGGGTGTGATAAGTGAAATTTTCACTTTTTTTATTATTATAATATGTTTATTTGGTATGGCCTCTATGGCATGATCGGAAAAGTGTCAGTTTTGTAATTGAAGGTTCGGAGTTCGCTAGGCAAAATTTTACATTTCATTCAAAAAAACTATGTTGGGGAAAGTTTTTTTTTTTTTGCTCATCTACAACCCATATTTAAAGCATAAATCGTGTTCATTATTTAATTTCTGAGGATCTATCGAATCTATTTTCATTTTTCTTTTGTTTAACAATTAATACTTTCTGGAGGAAAAAAATGCTGATAACATATACTTTTAGGCGTACGGGCAGAAACGATTTCAATCGTTACAAGACACGACGTGCTTTTGGATTCCACTGTCTAGACTTCTTTTTTTAAAGAGCCATCACTAAATATAATTATCCACTGCGTGTTTAATATGTTTTGTCTTTCTAGACCCACCATTAGACCCCCCCCCCCCCCCTCGCTTACCTAGAAAGTTGATTCTCTGCGCATTTATAGTATCCACAATGGTATAGACCTTAACAAAGCCTTTATTTCAATTTAACCCGAAGGAACAATAGAAATGGGATGGGGGTTAGAAAAGTCTTTCCAGACCCTCCAGAAGACACTCTGTTGACATACGACAGACTGATTATTTTACACTTAGACTACAGTATAGAATCTAAGGGAGCAGATTTTTCAATGCGTAGACTTTTCAATGAGCAGATGTAGAGAATGAGGAAGGGTTACACTCTTCTCAGACCCTCCAGGAGAGTTCCTGGTTTTATAGAAGGTTGAATCCTTGCATACTTATAGTACCGACTATTGGTTAGAACCTAAAGTAGTCGGATTTTTAATTCTCCACGGAACGGAGATTATAGATTTTTTAAAGTATTTCCAAATTTTCATGCAGTCTTCTGGTGATCTTGGATCTTTGCTCATTTATAGTATTGACCATTGGAGGAACATAGCAGAGCCGGGATTTTGATTTCTCCCCACGCAGCGGACAAAATAGAGTAAGAAGAGTAAAGGCCTTTAGAACCCTCCCGATGTCCCCCATTAGGAAAATAATTTCGACCACGGGGCGGAACCTAACTTTGCTAATACATTGCAAAATGAAGCCTCTCAAAAAAGAGTTGCAGCCTAATGTTTTAAAAGGGCTTTAGCTTCCCTGTCTTTCGCATACTTAAATATTAATTTGAAATAAGATACTAGAAAATAAGGGTGTTCATCATCTACAGATTTTTCGACTTTTCTGAACACCAAAGTATAGTTACAGTTGATTTTCATGCTAATGCCGAGCATCTTCGATTGGATCAGGTGTGCTGTGATTTCCTTGAATATAACATATATACACTTAATCTTCCAAGAAGATATTGTACCTTCTTATACAGTCAGAAACAATGTTGAGATCTTCACAATGTTTCATTTTGTTATTTAAAAACTTCTGCATAAATTATTACTGCATCTGCACCTTCACTGCATAAATTACTGCATAAATCTTTACTGCATAAATTATTTTTAAAATAAGTCATTTAGAAGAATGAACACTGGAGATTGCAGCTAAGAGCTTATAGAAATTAATTAATCCTAAGAGATCGGGCGTGCTCTGTTTTTATGCTTTTCCAAGACCATATAATATAAGTATTTTAAATACCACGAGAAAATATAACTTTCCAACTGAAATATCCTTAAATCTGCTTCTCTAAATTATTAGACCAGTAATATCACCAAAAGTGCCAAATGTCAATTTACGTGATGTTAATTCAATACCAATAAAATTGTGGCATTCTTTTTTAATTTAAAAGCGCATTTGTAGAATTTGCGTATCGTAATTAGAGGGTTGCCATGGTAACGAGATTCAGTTTTCCAAGTTAAATAACAAAAAGTGTAATACATCATTGAAATAAAAATAGCACATTTAGAATTTGGATTAAGAAATCTATTGATTGGCGTTTTCAAACCATTGGTTTTATAATTCTTATCAAAATCGTTTACTGTATGGAATAGTGTTTAGTGAAAGATAGTAGTTTTTCTTAATGCCGTTAATTGCCAATTTATAGTTGCGCGAAGTAAAAGTGTATTTGGTACTTCGAAATAGTCTTATATGTTGTCATTAAGGAAAGCGCCTAATTTTAATATACAATTCAATGCCAAAATCATTGCGCTGCTTATTTTGTACATGTGTACATCACTATTTATCCGGGAGAGAATTAAGGCAGTGAAAGTTATATGCTGTCCACATCATATTTTTAAGTTAAATGTTAAAAATTAATTTAAAATACTTAAAGCATGACTTCAATATATAGCCTGCCAATTTCCAGTTGACTTTCTCCTACATTCATATTTCACAGCATTTAGTTCTACTTACATCACAATAATTACCATGATGAAAAAAAGATGTAGCAGATTTAGTACCCAAGTTATTCCTCTAACATGTTTTATAAATATTCTTTAAAAGTTTCCTCCTTCAAATTGGCAACAGCTTAGTGATCAGTGTGACCAATTATCTCCAATTGTATGGGATGCCTCCATTTTCCCCTCTAAATAGAAGTGCCCCAAAAGAATCTCAGACATAACGCAATTTGTCAAGATTTGTCCCACATAAAGTAAAATAAGTATAGTAAAATTTAATAGCATCAAATTATTCTACATAAATTAATCAGCATGGCGTTAATTTTTATAAAAATGTTCAGTTACATCTGTGATGATCATTTTAGATTCTTGGGAAAGATTTAATGAAACACTAATGCTATTAGAAAAGGACATACTAAGTTCTGCAATAATTGAAATACTTTCTACTTCAATGATTAAACTGACACAAAGGATTGCAGACGAATTTATAGGTTTTGTAGATTCAAATACTGTAAAACTATTGCCGATATTCCAGCAAACTTTAATTAAAAGTTAATAATGTGGTATAAAAATGTTTTGAAGTAATTTGAAGAGCATTTCAATTTTTGTGGGTATAACTTCTTGTCTGAAATGGAAATTCCCCCCCCCCCTTCTTAAACGAATGTTCAGTTTTGACGAGTTTCATGCAGCCTTGAGGACATTATTTCTTGATAATATAATTGGCCTTGACGAACTTTACGAAGAATACTACCAAGTAAGAAAGGTTTTGATTATTATGTCTTCAGAAGAAGAGAACAAGAAAAAAATTTCTGCATGAAAAATGGCACAAGTTTTTTAGATAAAACAAGCATTCGAAGAATTTTCTTAAACTACTTAAATTTTTAGCTACAATTCCACTTTTATATGCTTCAAGAAAGCGTGTATTTTCACTCTACAATAATACCTGAGTGATAATAGTATATGTTACTAAGATAATATAAAGGCAGAAGTACAAATGTAGGAAAAATTCTCCCATATACAGGGTGCCCAAAAACATTGACCTCGGCTTTTATTCCTTAAATATTGACCTTAGACATATATAATAAATTACAAAGTTGCGTAAAAAAAGGTACAGAATTTTAGGAAATCGATTAAGATTTTCAAGGGAATAAAATTTTGAAAAATACAAAATTTAAATTTTGATACGGCCCCCGTACAAAAACATTTCCAATGAGTAAAATGTGCCCCATACACTAATAAGGTGATGTACAAAATTTCAGCATTTTATCATAAAAAGTCCCAGAGATATAAAAGACTAAAATGCTGACTTAAATCACTTTTCGATGCATCGACTTGGGTGCTCAGAGGGAAAAATCATGTCGACAGATCGCATTTCAGGGGTCATACACAAATTACGAAAGAAAACAATGATTACATAAATAAATAATAATTTTGCTATTTATTGGTACAAAAGTATCTACACTGTGTAGAAATAATAACTTTACACAAAGATTACAAAGCTTGTTCAAAATGTTTTCCATCCATGCCAAAGATCCATTAAAGATAAGAGGCAGATGTTATTTGCCTATGATGCATTTCTGCTTTGCGTCATTTGCACTCTTGCTGTAAACATTTACATTTTAATGTGTGATTAATCCCTCACCAACTTTGTTTAAACATATCTCTGGGACTTTTTATGATAAAATGCTGAAATTATGTACATCACCTTATTAGTGTATGGGGCACTTTAAACTTTGTATTTCTTCAAATTTAATTACCTGAAAATTTTTATCGATTTCGATTTCATAAAATTCTGTACCTTTTTTTACGCAACATTGTAATTTATTAATTTATTACATGTGCCTAAGATCAATATTTAAGGAATAAAAGCCGAGGTCAATGTTTTTGGGACACCCTGTATACTGAAGAATAAATATATGCTTAAATGTGAAAAATCACAAGAATATATATATATATATATATATATATATATATATATATATATAATAAAATAGTTTATTATAATCTAAAGAATTAATAGAGGTAAATTGTAACAACTATATGAAACCAAAACTTCAACATTTAAGAAAGAAGCAAACGAAATTGGGTTAGAAGTATCTAATTAGAAACTAAAAACTTTAAAATTGGGGTAGTAAGCACCGTGACTTTTTAATTCATAAACATTAAAATGCAACAATTAAGGGCAGTATAAAAATAAAATAATGTATAGCAGCTAGCTGGCAAGCAATGAATAAACAACAGATAACAATGATGAGAATTCAAAAATATAAAAAGACGAAGCATTCATGCCGATAAAAGGAAACAGCTCTAGATTTAAGAAAGAGATAAATTTAGTATAGGTTCATCGTCAAGGCTGAGGATCCATCCAAATTGACCAAGAAAAATGCTTGTTTCTGAATAAGGAGATAGTTAATAACTATGAATTCCTTATACTTGCAGAGTATATATTAGATAGAGTAAGGGGAAATAGGGACTGAGGAGGAAATAAGACCATCTACCCCAATAAGGTTTAAAATCCAAAGAATTAAAATGTACCACAAAAGACAACAGCATAACAAACTTTATGCTACTATGATTACTGGAACCTGATTAGTTAGGGTTTCAAAGACTTCAATCCTACTGACAAAGAGGCATCAGGTCAAGTTAAATAAAAGGTTACAAAAATCTGTTAATTCGCCTTCAGATATGCTCCAATTGAAAAAAATTTCAAATCTGATAGTACTTGAATTTTCGTTAGTAAACATGTTAATTTATAGTCAGGTCATGCTGTCTGGAGAGTGTAGTCTATGCTCTGCATTGTCAATTTGCTGCGGCTTTATTCGCCGCAATATTCTGGATTTAATAATAAACGCATTTCATACAACTTTCAATTCATTTTAATCATTTTATATGTAAAATATACTTTTAAAATTTTACCGAAACTTATGGATAGTAAATAAAAATATTTCTTTTTCAATGTTTCGCAATCTCAAACCTTTGTTGAGATCATTGAACTCAATTATTCACGGGAATGTGCATTATTGCACTTCAACATTGTTTGGCCAGTGTCTTTTTTAGAGTTTGGGAAAATCGTCTGCAGCTGTAGCATATATGACAAGTTCTCATATTTTCCCTATTCAGAATAATGCCATCAAGATCTTTAATATTGTATAATATGCGTTCTAATCGTGTAAATTAAAAACGAAATCACGGTGGCCCCAGTCCATCGGAGTGGCAATGGTTTTGTGTGCGTAACATTTTGTAAAACAAAACTCAACTTCTTTTAATATCGAGAAAAAGTAACTCAACTCATAATCTGATTATATACACTTATAACGGTTTCAAAGATTCTTCAAATTCTTGCTGATTATTTGTAGCTATCACTTGTAGTTTTAAGCAGTACAAACTTGAAAAACATAACATTTTCATATTTCTTCAATTTGACAAGACGATTACTCGAAAACTATAAAATCTTTTTATAAAAAGTAAATATAGATTTAGAAACTAAATTTCTCCATACATAATTTTGTCGCTTACTATATATATCTAGCTTTTATAGTTTCGAAGATATTTCGAGTGGAAATTTGAAACATGAAAAAAATCTCGTTCGGACAAGTACAGTTTTAAGTTTTATTCTGAAAAAATAGAGCTTGATCCAAAATCCAATCAGTAGAGCTTTTAACGAGCTACACATTAATGCTGTTTGTTTAGAGATAGCACTTTTAATTTTTGAGATATAAGCATTGAAATCTTGAAAAGGGAAAGTTTTGTCTTCTTCAACTTGAAAAGACAATTACATAAAAACTGTGTTTTTTAATAATATAGATTTTAATACTCAGTTTTCTAGTACACCCTTTTATTGTTTTTTCATTTCTATCTATCTTTTAGCGTCTATTATATATTTCACTTGAAAGTTAGAAAAATGAAAAAACACTCGCTTGGAGTTTCAAGTTTTTTTGAATAAAATAAGTTCAAAAAATTAAAATATTATTTTTATATATTCATAATCTGGATCCTATTTCCGATATAAAGAACAAGAAAAATTATTTGCACAAGAACAATTAGACACATGAAACATTATTTACATTTTTATCTATTAGTTTCGGCGGTATATGCGTTGAAAATATTTACATTTTTCATTTTTCCGTCAGAAACCCCTTAACCATGATGTCAGTCACATAAAAAATTCTACTATTTTAAATAAAAAATCCCACTATTTATCAGTACATTATCAGAAAGTCATTTCAGCTGTAATATATAATTTTAATCCAGCAGAAAGCGAAACTGAATAATCATCTCCGTTCTTATGATCTGATGAACATACAAAATACTCGTATTTTCTAGTTGTTTTCACAGAGTGCAACCGTGATGTCCTCAAATTCGCAAGCCACAAATTCTAGTTATGTATGAAATTAAAAAGTGCATAATGCACATATGCAGCTTACATTATTTTTATTTAATTGGCCACGAGTGGTTTTCTCCATAAATTATATTTTTATATATCCTTTTGTCTTTAAATAGAAGTACTTTGACGGAAACAACAAGTATTTATGTATGTTTCGAGGATTCTATTATTGTATGCTAATTCTACTGTTCATTATGCTAATTTATGCACGAAACGCCTCAACTCTGTATTCGAGAGTCGCGTACTCACGACCGGCCGGGACTATAAATGGGGCAAGAGTTCCGCAGAAGTCAGAGATGGGTCGAGATTAGATTAGATAAAGATCAGGTCAGATAAGGAATAGATACGAGAGTGTGGTGTTGGTCTGTTCATCAATGGAAGCACGCAGCAAAAGGATGGTCTTTACAATACTGTGAGTATAGATAGCTATGATTTAATAGTTGGTTAGTATTGCTAATTCAGTTCAGTAACGAAAGGTTAAGATTAGGTCGAGGTGTAGATATAACAGTGCTAGCTTGTAAATATTCTGTGTATGCAATTGTGTATTGAGTTGTCAGCTAAGTTAGCTGGAATAAAGTATGTGTTTGTTAAATGTTGTAGATCATTAATGGAACTTAAATCAGGTAAAACCCTTAACAATACCACCCGCACAGAGTAACTTGCCAATGGGAACTTTACAATGTATTGCCAAAATACGTTCATGCTGTATTTGAAAAAAAATAATATTCACAATAATGTATGGTAAACTATAAAGAACTTGTTAAAATAAAACAAATTATATAAATACGCAAATCATTCAGATACAGTGATCATCCATTAAATCAAATGGGTGTTTTTGTACTTGAAATTCCTATACTCTATTTTATTACATAAATCATAAAATAAATATATTTCTGGAGAAGGTACACGTATAATTAAATTATAATTATTGAAAAAGTGCTTACTTCAGGATCTAGCGTAGTGGGTTGCCCAGCTGGCACAGGTAACTGATTGGTCGCCACAATGCTTTTGGGCATAGCGGCGTGATTGTTCGGATTGTTTTCAGGCTGGTGACTCTGAAATAGAAGTAAGTGCTGAATTTAAAACAAGAAAATCATTCCCCTTTGAAATAATCCAAAATTAATACTCGAAAAACAAATATGTTAACAATATGTGTAAATATTAACTTTTCTTTTATAGAAACAAATTACATAGTTACGTTCATGTAGGTTAGGATTATCAGTAGAGAAATTTGAATTAATTGTTAGACATGCCTTTGAAAGGAAATCGTTGTCACGTGATTCAGTTTTCCTTTGTTAATCTATGAAAAAAGTGATAGCTGGCTTTTTTTTAAAAAATTTTTCTCTGATGTCTTTAACCAAGCATAGATACTGAAAGAGAAAACCTTGGTTTATTTTTTTTTTGAAATATATATATATATATATATATATATAATGTATTTATATTTATTTCCTGTTGAAGCCAAAGGTATTTAGAACTTCTAATTATTTCATCGAATTTTTAAATAAGCACAAATCGTTTTATCTTTAGCGTCTGTGTTTGGTATGACTGAAAGAAATATTCTAAACGAAACGAGCTAGATATTTTCCTAAAGGTTAATGTGAGAAATCGAAACTCTCGGAAATATATTTAATTTCCTGCTCTTTGATTTAGTTTTACTATGTTAATCTATGAGAAGAGTAATAGGGCTAGAACTTGTTTAGTTTTTACAAGTTTTTTTTTTCTATTTGCTTTTATTTTATCAAGCATAGATGACGAAAGAAAAAGGCTTGCGGTTGAAAGATTTTTATAATATTTAGGGGAAAATGTAATACACGCATTTTATATAGTAGTAAACATTTTTAGACCCTGATTTTTAAAAAACACAGCCCTCCCCCTTTTTCTCTCTCTATATATACAATCTAAAAGAAACACGAGTTAAGGAATCAAGATATTCATACGTAAAAGCATTAGTACAAAAGGAATTCAATTTTTAGAGTAAAGCAAATTTACTATTCATGGTAACTTCAAAATGAGTATAAAATTTTAAGAACTAATATTTTTCAAAAATAAATGGTAGATAAGAGTCCAAAATTAAAAAATCTGAATTAATTAAATCTTGTATAATAAAATAAGTTGTTTGTCTGCGTGTGTAAGGGAAAATCTAAGTATCGGAGAGTTGCGAAATTTGGTACTGGGTTAATTACACTCCTGATACGACAGTCCTCGGCGAGATTTTTTTAAATTCGAATTACTTTTTTTGATCATTTAATGAAGCACAATTTTAGCTGATTCTCATATATATATATATAAATATATATCGGTTCCTTAGCAATAGAAAATATTATAACAGAGTTTCCATTTTGACATCATCGAAAAGACAGAAGAACGTTCCTTTTAATGATCTTCGAAACGAGTCCGTAAAATGATTTCTTTATATATATTTATTTAATTTTAAATACATGGAAATATGTATCATTTCGTTTTCTTATTTCGCCTATTCGAAAACAAAAATCAACACAATTATATAGTTTGGCAAAAATATGAGTGTATATCTTCGCAATCTAACATTTGTTTTCAATTACTCAGTTTTCTGATTTTCTGTTAATTTTCAACCAAAATCATAAAATTGAGATTTTCGATTCCAATTTTTCTCTTACTGGCGGTTGACATCACACACTGGGTGTTACTATGGGAAGCAGTGGATGCTTGTGTGCATGCGTGGTAAATTGTTGCGAGCGACTATGCATGCACTGAAACTAAAGGATTCTTTGATATGTGGTTTATACAGCGGTAAATTTTATCTCTGATTTTAAAAAGTGCGAAGGGCGTGACTTGAAAAATTTAACGAATGAGTTTTGCTAACCCCTGCTTTAAACCCCATGGCAACAGCGGGTGCATTTTCTACTTGAAAATAAAATAAATTGATAAAATCAAACTATTTATAAAATACATATTGCGTAACAAAAATCGAATATTAGAAAACTTTAAAAATATTGTATTAGCAATTGAATAGAATAAATCTCTACAGAACAGTTTTAAAGGTAAAAAAGTAGGAAGGGTGTACAAGATTTTTGAGTATTTCATCAGGGATGAATGACTTTTCTTTTATAAACTAACTCCCCCCCCCCTAAATTCTGCACGTTTCGCAAAGCATTCGAAAGAAGACGTAAAGCTGTAGATTTTATATCTTCGTTTTCATGGTAGTAGCGCTTCTTCTTCTTCTTCTTATATTCCTCGCTACGAAAATGGTCATTACTTGCAAATACTTATGGGAGATCATCCCGGCTTTTTTCTTACTCAAGATTAGGTAACCCTAAGAACTGAGGGCGAATTTCATGCGAAATCTTAAAATAATGAGAATGTGTGAAATACATCAACTACATACATTGAGCTCAGGCGCTGTGTTGGATACGGCGTAGTTGTTGACTACAGGTCTGTCTGGTTTGGACTGGTTCCGACAAAGCTCTGCCACTTCTTGTGCCAGTGCGGTAACGTCATGATCCAGGGCTTTCCAGACATCCATGAAGACTTCGACATTTTCTCGTGCTACTTTGCTGCTCGGATGAAGGAAGAGCGTGTGACAAGCACTCAGTACCTAAAAGTAAATGAGTAAACATTGTTAGAGTACCGGGTGAGATAAACTGGAAAATAAAAGTTGCAGGTGCTTCTGTAAATAAAGCAGTTATTCCTGTTAATAAAACAGTTGCTCAGTATTTAAGATATTGTTGCGAACCTTTCATCAATAGCTCAACAATCGCAACTCATTGCAGTGCAACCTTGCTCACTGCGCGCAACTTTACTTACTGTAGGGCGACCTCTCGTTTTCGTTTTAGGTTTGACTACTTGTTATGTTTTATTTGCACTCCCATACAATATGTGTTGTTCTCCTTCTTTGCTTGAAAGAGAGTACTGCAAAATAATTTTCATAAGTCACTATATGGAAGCTTCGAAAACTTATAACGAAGATATCTTTTGATTTGATGCTAAAAGTCTGTGCTGTTTGTTCCGAGGTAACCTTGACATCAAATTTTTATATTTGTCCCTGACTGAAATGTTCTCTAATTTGAACAATTGCAGATTTGCAGAGTAGGAAGAGTAAGTCATATGCTGTTCAGCACTACTTTTTCATAAAGTTATATTGTTAGTTTTTATTTTCTCATACGTAGTAGTATTGAGAAAATATCATTTACCCGAAAATTTTCGATTTCGAGATTTTGATGCCAATGTATGTTTTAAGACATTCTGAACACGTTGTGACTGTTTTTGTTACTGACGTCCGTCCGTTTGTCTGTCTGCCTGCCTGATGTCTGTGGTCGATTTCTTGTGTACGCAATAGCAGCCACAAATATTAATGGATTTTCACGAAGCTTTATATTAAGCTTTGCTGCAAAAAAATCCAGAACTAGACAGAATTTTTTCAAATTCGAGAGAAATTCGAACGAAATTATATATATTTTTAACGTGGCAGCATAGGACAAAATTTATCATAATCATGCATAAAAGGGTTTATTTGTAGCAAAATGATCACGAGACTAAATAGTTTCAATCATTGTTGTGGAAAATAGCCGCGATACAATATTTTTTGTTCGTGATGTCATTAGTCCCCCTCAAAGGGAGAGTTATCCCCCGGGGGTACATTGTTTAGTATGGTATCAATCGAAATATTTTTCAAGCCCTTTAAAGAGAAAAGTCGAGTTAAGCCACACTTCAGTTAATTTAATTCTACCAAATGCATAAATAAAACTTTTAAATATATATTCCGCAATGTATGTGAGATAGTGTTCTTTAATAAAAAAAGTTTAATGATGGCCAGAAAATCTGTTGCTTTCGTTAACTGACTTAACCTTCAGTACCGATGAACGGAACATAAATTTTACTCATCTACTGTAAATAAAAATGCATCATGCTACTCTGTTGTTTAAGGAGAAGCAAAATGGCGGAAGATGACTTGTTTCCGTCTTGAAAGATTAAAGATTATATCAAGATAAGAGAGTTTAATTAGTTTTAAAACAAAGTCTGGAAAAGTTTATCGGTAATTAAAATTTTCCGCTTGGCCAAATTTAATTTATTATCAGCTAAGACATTAATCCCAAGATCAAAATAGGCAACCATTCGTTTCCTGAGTAATATAAAATTGGGAAATTTTAATATCCTTGGAGACCTCGATTCGGGAGAAATTCTTTAAATCTGGAGTTTGATTAAAGTAATAACATATTTAAATCACAGCCCAGATGATTTGTGATATTAAAATATTATTAAATTTTGCATGTCTACATATTTCAGGAGCATTATATTAAAAGCCTGAATTTGCCAAAGGTTGAAGTTTGAGATTATTAAACTTAATCCTCTATTTCTCTATGACACAATATTGTTCCTTTTTACTTTCCCTACAATACAAGTCGTACAAGTCGTACAATACAAGTCAAGTCGTACCTTAATTTTGTCTTTACAACCCGGGGCCTTGCACATAAGCTAGAAAATTTGCAGCTTCGGGTGTGGTATATTAAATGGTGCCTTACACGGCTTCTCAGAAAATCAAAATAAAAAATAATAAAAATGTGTTCTTTTGTGACACACTTCCATGTATAAAATAGTAATTTAAACAGGACGATTGACTGAAAACACGAGGCTTAGTTACCTATCTAGGAGTAATTAAATCTAGACATGTCAATACTCAACAGACTAGAAATTTGGGGAATTGTGCTTAGTTCGTCCAAGTTTAAGGATACTCTAAAACAGCTTTTATACTGTATTAAAATTTGTACACTCAAGGTGTTAAAATTTACGACTGAGGCTACCCAATGAGCTTAAAATACGATCACCAACCTACTTAAAGTAGTTCCGGATGGCAAAACCTTATGAATGAATGTATGCCACTGACAGTGCTACTTGCATACATTCCTGCAAAATTTCAAAAGCTTTCCTTTATAGAATCGACAATTGTGATATATGCATAATATAATTTTCTGAATTATATAACATTTAAATACAGTGCTACTTTGTACACCAGTAATATGGAAAGGGCGCGGTAGCCCAGTGGTTAGCGCGCGGGAATTGCACTCGGTAGGCCCGGGTTCGATTCCCGCCACTGCCAAAACTGCTGCCGTGTTCACGCGGAGTACGACCACGTTAAGCATGTGGGTCCGTAAATCCTTCCGAGAGGTTGGTGGTAGGGGAAGGAGGGTACGGTCCCTGTGGATGCCTCCCCCACTGGGTTCCGGTCTAAATTGGGTGGCATTTCCCGGCTGTCCAAACAGTTACCTTTCACCTTTCTGGTAGGTCGGACGGTCTGAGTCACATCATCGCCAGTAATATAGAAATAGAAAATAACATAAAATTCTGCTCATATAAATTATTGATGAAAGCATACGATCCTTAATAAGCACGTGATGAGTTTTCTTCTTCAATGCTTACAGATCTAGGAGAACTCACCAAATGAAGTTACCACGCACAGAGAAGTTGCTATAATAGACAATGATACTTAGTCGTAGTGTTACATGGTGAGAGGAAAGAGAAGGAGTTAAATGGAACCAGAAACATTTACGTCAAATTTAGACCGATAAAGTCAGAAAAGAATTCACATAAAGAGAAACAGAAATGGAGACACGGGATAAAGAATAGAGAAGCCTGGTAAAGTCAAAGATGGGAAGAATATGATGTTATAAGCAAATCATTAACCATATAATTGGAATTTTTATTGATGTGAATAGTATCAAAAGAAATCCAAGTTTTTGGACTTGGATTTCTTATTGGATACCTGAGGTCCATAAACTTGTAGACAAGCTTCTGTGTTCTTAGACAGGACTTGGACTGATTCTGCACTGGCTACGTGATGAAGGAGTTTACACACCTGTAACAGTTGGAAACAGATATTGTAAAAAACAGAGCAAGCGATATAAAAATACTTTGAAAATATCCAGAATACTTTGAAAATATCCAGAATACTTTGAAAAAATACTTTGAAAATATCCAGAATACTTTGAAAATATCCAGAATACTTTGAAAAAATACTTTGAAAATATCCAGAATACTTTGAAAATATCCAGAATACTTTGAAAATATCCAGAATACTTTGAAAAAATACTTTGAAAATATCCAGAATACTTTGAAAAAATACTTTGAAAATATCCAGAATACACATGGGAATGAAATATCTTCATATTTAAGCACTAGAAAACTTTCAATTAAAGAAATTATAGAATTTAAAAAAAAAATGTTAAAAATATAGAATATAAAAAATTAGTAACGGCATCAATTCGTTTCGGAGGGAAAAAAAACTGCCTCCTTCTTAAGGATAGCAAGAAAGATCAATCATGCATAAGCGTTGATTATGAAACACTTTCCAACTGAAATGCAATTTTATTTAAACATTTCTAAAATGTGATATATTCGGTGGTGATATATTTTACATTATCACAGTACTGCAGTAATTTATTATACTTAAATAATTAAAACTGTATCGAAATATTAATCATCTGATTCTCTACGCAAAATCAACGAATATTTCATTCATATAACTTGTGTTCCAGGCTCCAGAGCTAAATAATTTTGTGCGAAAAAAATTCAGCAATTCTTATGTAACTCAACTCACCTTACAATCGCTTGAGATATTTGCATGCTGCATAAGTTAAAATTAGGGTTCGTTGAAGAAATAATAAAAGTTTAGGGATCATTTAAAATCATAATTATTGTAATTGCGTAGGCACGGAATCTAGATACACAGATAATATATATATATATATATATATGTGTGTGTGTGTGTGTGTATGTATTGAAAGTATTGGAATCGTGCCGACGATCGGAACTCGAATTTTCGAAGGATCTACACGTTTTGGGACTTCTAGAACACGAATAAATTATTTTTAGGAAGACGTCTGTGTGTGTAATGGTTTATCTGTGTATGTTTCTGTGTGTCTGTGAGGATTTTACATTATGTGTTCATTAGATTAGGATGCTCATTAGATTATAGTACGATTCGTAATACGAGAATCTGCCTTCTTTGCGAAATGGCCGGCAGAAATTGCCTTTATCCACTCTAGCTAAAAACTAATGGAACAAATTTAACAAAATTTGGTGTATAATATTTCAATAACCTACAAGTGATTTATATACCAAATTTAACAAAATTTGGTATATAAATCATTTGTAGGTTATTCTAGTACAATTCGGGAAAAAGGAACGGGCTATTTTTGCGAAATGGCCTGCAAAAATTGTTAAATATAAAAATAAAAGACTACGTGTGCTCAATTATATCAATTAAATTCCTATTTTATACGTGATTTTTGACACCAAAAAGAATAAGACTAACCCCATTACTTTAGGACTAGCCGTTCTTGAGATATTCTAGTTTTTTCGCGTTTTCGCTTAGCCACCTTTGACAAGTTCAGCTATCAAATGAGAGCCAAATTTAAGTTTAACGTACAAATTCAATGTCATTTAAAACACTTATGGCTGTTATTTTGTGCAGATAAACTCAAATTATTATTGAAGAAATAAAGAGAACGTAAATATGAGTCTGCAGGGAAAGACATGTGCTGCTCACATCAGAAATTTTAACAATTTTACAACAATGATTTATAGAAGTGAACGGGGATTATTTGCAGGCCATTTCGTAAAAAATATAGGATCTATGTTTAAAGATCCACCAAATTTTTGTAGAATAAAAAGTTCAACAAATTTAAGTTGTGTACCAAATTTTAACTCTCTAGGACGTAGGAAAGTGCAAACCATCAAATAAGTATATTATGTACCATCAAATAAGTATATTATGAAGAGTTATATAAAATTAAAAAAAAAATTAAAAAATTGTTATCTACCAAATTTATTTTAAAATGTGAAGCCTCTCTCATATACAAAATAATTAAACTTTTGGAAAGATGTTTATCTATATAAATAAAAATGAAAATCTGTCTGTCTGTCTGTCTGTCTGTCTGTCTGTCTGTCTGTTTGTCACACCATCACGGGAGAACGGCTGAACCGAATTTGATGAAATTTTGTGGGTAGCCCAGAAATAGCCCCACTTAAAATTATATCCGTGTTTTGAGTTTCTACGACCAGTGGTTCTCGAGATATTAGTAAAAAACGAAATTTTCGTTTGTCTCATCGTCACGGAAAAACGGCTGAACCGAATTTAATGAAATTTGGTGAATAGCCTTAAAATATTCCCCCATAAATTTTGTCCAAGTTTCGAGTTTCTAAGACCTGGGGTTGTCGAGATATTAATGAAAAACGGAACTTTTTCCTAGGAGTTCTACTCCCTAACTCCGTGGTTTATCCAAACGAAAAGCTTGAAAATCGTTTGAAAGTGAATTAAAATTTAATCTCTGAGTTTGATGGGAGGTTTTTTGCGTTAATTAGTCACTTTCTGAAAACATGAATTGTTTGAAACATGATTTAAAGGGGAAATCTATCTCCATGGTTCATGGTTTATTTAAAACAAGCTTTTACGGAACAATGAGAAGTATAGAGAAATCAAAATCGTTATTTAATTTCGCAGTTTATGTTATAAAACATGACATATTTAACATGTTATAAGATTCTATCTTATATCATGTTACTCAGAAACGCAATTAAATTAAATCTGTCTGTTAATTTTAATAATTATTTTTTCGATTTGAATAATAAATAAATGGATATAAAAATATATTTTAGAAAAGAACGATTTGATTTTTCTTATAGCATTTTTGACTGGATAATATCAATTACGGTCTTCAGGTTTAAAAATTATTATTATTTATATTTTCGGGGATTATTGATTCAAGGATTATTGATATTTTCAAGTTATTATGCAATTATTTTATTATGACAAAAATTGTTTAAACTCATATATTGTATGTTGTACGAATCTTCTACAAATACACGTGTATATCTTTTAATCTACGAGAATATAAGTAGTACAGGTATATTGACATATGTTTTGATATATATTGGCTTATATTGGAATCAATTACGACCTTCTGGTATAAAGAGTACGGATATTATTGATGTTTTCAATTTATTACGTCATCTCTTTTATTTTGGCAAATATTTTTGAGACGCATATTGTAATACGGGTAATCTTCTACTAACACATTGGCATATTTTCTGATCTGCGACAATATAATTAGTACGGGGTTGCATATATTCATTCAATTCCTATTTTTTCTTCTGTAAATTTGCTTACAAAAGGGGGCAGGATGTTTTGTTCTTCAGATCTGACCGTGAAGATAATTTTGCATAGTGAGAACATATATTCTTAAACTTCTCTTTAGGAGCAATAAATTTAATATTTTAACAGAATTTGCACATGATTGCGAACTTTAAGTTTCTTTAAATTATACACTCCGTACGAATAACGGGTGTGCTGTTAGTGGTTAATAAATTTTAACATTTTAGGAGGATATATCATGTTGCTCGGCATCACAATTAAATTAAATGTGTTTGTTAATGTTTTTATTATTTTTTTCGATTTAAATAATAAATAAATGGATAAATGGATATAAAATTATATCTTATGAATGGACGGTTTGATTTTTCTTTTAATTATATTAATTGCTGACTGCGTACATCAATTTCATTTATTTTGGCAAAGAGTTTTCAAGCTTATATCGTATTTAGCTACTAAACTCATATATTGTGTTTAGCCAATAAATTCATATAGCCGATTGTTGAAACAGAAAAAGAGTAGAGCGGGTATATCTTCTAATACAATTGTAGTGTTTTCATTTAGTATATTGAAACGGGATATGAATGTTTCATTCAGATCTGCAAATTCAAAGCTACGAATTTGGAGGGATATCGCTAATTTGACAACTTTTCTTAAACTTTGCCAAATTGACGGAAATGTCGCCAAATTGATATAAACGACACACAAACAGCTGCCATAAACCTTCGGGCTGGTCGTGTGGCTTGGGTCTTCTACATATCAATGAAATTTTTTTTTGTTTTGTTAGAAGAGAGTACTGAAATGATGTTTGGTTAGCATTTATCTGTCAGACCAACCATCCTACTTAGTAATACATTTAGCGAATTTTTAAAATGTCACCAAATTGATAAAAATGTTTTCAAATCTATAAAAATATCTTGAAATTGATAAAATTGCGCTACATAAATGATATTAATTGTTTTTTGTTAGGGGATAGTATTGTGATGATATTTCGTCAATTTGTCGCAAAGTGGAACTGTCAGTTCTACAGTCCCACTTGGCGATAAATTTGGCGATTTTTTAAAATGTCGCTAATTTGACGAAACTGTCGCCAAATGTTCCATAGAAATATAACTATTTAGACGATATTTTTTCTACCAATTTATTTGAAGCAAATGATATCATGTCGCTTAGCAACGGATTTAAATCCAATGTGTTTATGCGGCAGACGATTTTTATTAAATCCTTTCCGATTTGAATAATGAAGATATGTATATAAAATACATTTCATTGCCATTTCATTTTGGACTGGATAATATCAATTATACTCTTCAGGTTTAAACATTATTATTATTGATATTTTCCGGAATTATTGATTCAGTGATTATTGATATTTTTAAGTTATTACGCCATTGTTTTATTGCGGCAAAATTGCTGACACACGCATATTGTACGTTGTACGAGTAATCTTCTAGGAATGCACGGGTATATCTTCTAACCTACGAGAATATAAGTAGTACAGGTATATTGGCATATATTTTGACATATATTGGCATATATATTGGAATCAAGTACAGTCTTCTGGTATGAAGATTACGGGGATTAATTATATATTCAATTTATTACGTCGTCTGTTGTATTTTACCAAAAAACATTTGAGACTCATATTGCAAAACGGGTAATCTTCTACTAATAATCGGACATTATAAGTAGTACGTGTATATCTTCCCATATAATTTTAGCACTTTAATTTCGACATATATTGGAATAAATGACTGTCTTCAGATTTAAAGATTACGGGTTTATTGGTATTTTCAATTTATACATGTAATCTACTAATACAGGTTATATTTTCTAATATTCGCGTATATAATTAGTACGGGTCCCATACAATTTTAACGCTTTTATTTTGCATATATTGATTCAATTCTATATTTTTTTTTATATTTGCTTACATAAGGGGTCCAAGATGTTTTATTCTTCAGATATGTCCATGAAGATAATTTTATATAGCGAGAACAAAGATTCTTAAACTTCTTTTTAGGAGCATTATATTAAATATTTTAACAGAATATTTTGATTAAACATGTCATTTAGTATACTATAAGGATTTGGGCATGATTATGAATTTCAAGTTTCTTTATATTATATACTCCGTACGAAGAACGGGTATGCTGCTAGTTATATAATATATCTCTCTTTCCTTTCTGGATGATATCCCAAAAGTCAGAATTTAATTGAATTTGTTTTTCTCCCTATATTAAATAATTTTTAATTAAAAAACTACCTAATATATTTTACTGAAATTTCTTTTATATATTTTATGGGATAATGTGAATATTTCTTAAAAATTTCGAAGCAATTTGTGAATTTTAAATCTGCTTAAAAAATGTTTGAAAAATTAGATCCCATAGGGTTCAATGTATTTCATTTTTTCAACCCGGGTTCAATAAAAAACTAATTCGGTGATATTATTTATTTATATTCCGATAGGTCCCAAAGACCGTCTGAATAACATACTAAAATTTCATTTTCATAAAGTCATTTTTACGGCAGTTATCGTGCTAACGGACAGACAGACAGAATGAACAAAGTCATAAACACTTTTCAACTATGTTGTAAAGTGTTAATGAACGGGTAATTGGTAACATGTGAGAAAAAAAGTGAAGTGGGCAGCACATGACTTTCCTAATATTATGCAATGAATTTACTTCTTTCACTGTGAAAAATGATGTATACGATTCACGGAACTCTGTTTTTAACATTAAAGTGTACGTTTAGAGCTTTTTCGTGTGACAATATGATAAGATATTTAGAAGTACCTAATTAACTTATATTTATCGCTAATGGAAATTAACCAATATCAATATTGGTATCATACTCAATAAGCAATATAATTCATATATTGAAATATTTTAATAATTAATTTATCAATTAGGCTTCATTTTCATTAATGAACAAAGTCATGAATGAACAAAGTCAAAAACACTTTTCAACTATGTTGTAAAGTGTTAATAACGGACAGACAGACAGAATGAACAAAGTCATAAACACTTTTCAACTATGTTGTAAAGTGTTAAAAATGCGGAGCTACTAACATAAACAAACAATGTTTGTGATAGATAACTGCTTCCTTTTGCGGATGTGGTTGCTCTGTAATTTTATCGAGAAGAAGAAGACTTATTTTTTTGCCTCTTTAAATAGGTTGCTATCGTTACCAATTTGTTATATGCCGTAGTATTTTTTATATAGTAATGTATTTTTTATAGCTATTTTTGAAGCAATCTGAATGGTTTCAATCTAATTACACTGTAAAACATTTGCAAGCATGTTACTGAAAGTTTCAGAGGAATCAGCAGTCCGTATTGGGGAGTAAGGTTCCTGATAGCTATGCTAATATATATATATATATATATATATATATATACATGTAAATATATATGTGTATACATGTAAATTTAATAATAATAGTTTGAAAATCCAATGATAGAATAGAGAGAAGTTGCAACTCAAAAATCCTAACTTTAAAAAATGCCTACATAATAAAAATAAGTATTAAATAGAGAATCATTAAACAAATGGGGAAAAAATGCAAATTGCTAGTCAAGCTCAAGATAATCAACAAATATCAATGGAAGGGAATCGATAATTGAAAAACAAATACAATCCAAGCATTAAAGCTCTACACGTGGATTAGCGCCAGGCGTAAATAAATGAATTGTTCATTTGGAAAAAACTCTTCGTCAGGTCCAAGTATTTAATCAAAATGAACACAAAATGAGTGTTTCTGATATTAGAGCTAGATAATATCTATAAACTCCAATAACTTGGACAACACACATAAATATAGAAAAATAATAAAGGAAACAAGAATGCCTGGAATAAAAAAACTGAAAATGTGCTAACCATTGGAGCCCAAAATGGCGAGATCAGTGTTGCCAATCGCAAAGTTTAAAAGTAGAGATCCACTGTTGCCAATCGTGTGAAACAAATAACAGTAATGCGAAAAGGCAATAAAAGATGATATTCTACAGTAAGAGCTACAAAATAATGGGGCGTATAATCGAAAACAGTGAGGCTAATATATAAGGGGATGTAAATGCAATGTAATGTTAAATCAAGATAATGTTGATGTCTGGAAAATCTAAGATACAAAAAAGAGAATTCATGAGTATTCAGCTATTTCAAACTTTTTAACAATACCATTTACAAAATATTCTGGATATTTGTATAATTTGCTGGTACTTTTAGATTATTTATATGCTTAGCATGGAACTTTTTATATGATAATCTATAAATTCAAAAAAGTTGATTAAGGATAATATTTCTAAACAAAGAATGGAGTTGCAGGAATTAAATGGTAATATTTTATTAATGTTAAAATTAAAATAGTATTTTTTATCATATAAATTAGTAACAATTCTCTGAGTAGGTTCAATAATTAGATTTAAATCCAAAGAATTAATATTATTACTAATAGTAGCTGGTTTTTCAGCTAATTGGATTCTGTCAATATACATGTAAAAAGTAATGTATCTTAATATAATTCATCATGATTCTATTTGATCATAGACAGCTTCTTGCAATGTATGTAAATAAATTCACTTTCTCTAAAGAATAAATCTTCATTTCAATAATTTACTTAAATATTTTTTAAAATTCTAGTCCCACCTCCACCCGATGTATACAATACACCGCTACAATTTTAATTTAGCATGGCTTAGTCATTTAAATTTGATAATGACCATATGCTAAGCTCTTGATACCATCATTAAAAATATAACGTTTATCATCATATGGGGATAATCCCATTTTAATTTGCTTCACAGTATAAATCTTCTGATCTTTACTTGCAAGTTTAATTTACTCAACTCTATTACATCAACGTCTTGTTAGGCAGTTATAGTAATCTTGATGATGAATGAATCTTTTCGCAGCATTCTTATTAACACCTTTAACAGTTTTCTTTTCCATGAAGGGTATTTTTAAACTATACATTTTTGATCTTAGCCCTACAAACTCCAGGATAGGAGTCCCATTCAACTCATCTTTCATTTTTCCAATCATTATTTTTATTTTTGCTGGAATGAAGTGGATAATCGCATGGATAATCCGAAAAGTCAAAAAAATCTTGACAACTTTCCAAATCTTTATAAATATCATCTGTTTCAACTTCATAATACAGGGAATCCGTGTCTGTGAAAAGTAATTCAGCTCGACTTCCATACATCTTTTTAATAAAATTATAATAAAACTCATACATGAGTGTTTTACTCAAATCTAGTACTGAAAAACCAGAATCATATACAACTCATTTTACAATAATATGTTTACATTCTGCATCCATTCAAATTAAGTTTCGTTGTAGAAATAATCAAAGTTTGATGATCATTTAAACTCCAAAATATTGTAATTGCTTTGGCGCAGTATATAGATGCACATAAAATACGCAAACATAAGACGGTTTTAGGACGGATGCAACACTAAATATAAATTTAAAAGAAGTTTAAAAATCACGATTTTTATTTTGGGAAAAAAATATGGATACCATATTGTTATGTGGGTTTTAACCACACGTCCGGTTAGAACGCATAATTCAGTGGTATTGTTCATTAAAAACAACCTCCGACATTGGCCGTGTCGAATAAAAATACATAAAAATCAAATTATTGGAAAATGAGGACAACGGACATGATATAAAACATTAACAATATATATTTATTAACAAAAGGAAATTAAAATAATAATAGAAGAACATATTTAATTAATTCAATTAACAATCTTACTAAATCATAATCACTCTCCATTGACATTCGTGTTTGACTTTTTTTAAATCATGAATATTTAAAATATATAATACAAATTCTCCTTCATTTAAGTTTTCAATTAAATTCATTCTGATTATTTCACTCAAGTGTAAATTGAATAACAAGTCGAGAGAGTGCGAACTTATCTAAATTAGTGTCAAACAGACTGAGAGTATAAGAGGCATGCATTTCGTACCTTCGATTCATCGTAGGATTGTCACTCGATGCGGGGCACGTCGACCGCGGAGGAAACGCCGGTCATCGCTACGTCTTTTGGGAGAACTTTCTCTCCGAAGCACAAAATCAATTCTCTCCGTTCTTTTTGCAAAATCTAACACTCTCTCGAACATCCGAAAAATGTCTCATCCTACACAATTAAGCCCGAGGTTTATTACTGGTCCCCCCAATTGAAGCCCCTGGTATTTTCATTGGATATTTCGGAATTATGTCCAGCTATTGGGTGCTGTGATGACAGAAGGACGGCGATCATCCCAGAATTAATATCTGGCAGGTGGGCCAGCGTTCCCAGGACCCTGAATGCACGTGTCGCCGAACCGGACAAGGGTCAGCTCTCCCCAAGAACGCCCTGCTGTGCGCCCCTCTGTAACTGAGCCATCGCTGTCCATATTTCCCAGAAACATGGCTTGCTCATCCTTTTGCAGGTGTTCTCTTAGGGAACTGTATATGAATTGAAGGAGAAGTACAGGGACCATCTTTGTAGGTTGTACTCCCTCCATAATTCGCAATGTTCCATATTTGCCTTGGAACACATATTTTATTTTGAAGTGGGTCACGTGATCTTTTCATGCAAATATGGGTGTAATTATTATTTTTATTTAAAAAACTACTGCACATATTTTGCTGAAATTCATTTTATATATTTCATAGGGTAATTTGAATATTTTCTAAGATTTTCGAAACAATTTGTAAATTTTAACTTTGTTTAAAAAATGTTTGAAAAAGTAGGTCCCATGGAATTCAATCTTTTTCATTTTTTCAACCCGAGTTCAATCCAAAACTAATTGGGTGATATCGTTTATTTACATTCCCATATGTCCCACAGACCGTCTCAACAACATACTAAAATTTCATTTTGATAAAGTCATTTTACGGCAATTATCGTGCGAACGGACGGACAGACAGACAAAATGACCAAAGTCATAAACACTTTTCAACTATGTTGTAAAGTGTTAAAAATCGACTACAAAAATCTGCGATTAGTCGAAGCAGTTTTATTTTTTCTCCTTTTAATCGATTTATCAGCGTTTCAAATGTGTACCACCTCAACTTGTTCAGGGAACCGATAAATATCCTGTCTGTTCAGAAATTTTATTTGGTCAGAAAAGAAATCACAAATGCGGCAGCGATAAATCTTGACTTTAAAATTTTGAAGTTAAATCACGATGATACACGCCCAGCAAAATTGGTTTTACAACGATAATAAATTACCACGATTTAACGATCTCGATTTGACAAGGTTAAATGAGTGAAGATTAATTTAAAGTATTCGGCATCCATCAACATGTCTTGAAGCCATTTCGATCGAGCATAAATACGGGAAACGCCTCATAATTGTCTTCTGTATTAAAATATTCAGTGGTTTCGATTAGAAATTATGCATGTTTAGAGGCGAAGATAGGGACCGTCACAGTCCCTAAATTTGAGGGATGATTATTTCTATTATAATTCGTAATGATTATGGAAATAGGTGTTATGAGGAGGAAATTGAATTTTAGTGCATTCATGTGTATTATACCTTTCTACTTTCACCTACCCTTCATTGGTATATACATTATATATGACAATGAAGTATTAGGAATATATAATTTAACTAGGCATGCATAATACTATATATGCCTACTATATAGTTAGTAGAGGCATAAATATTATATACGTATATGCATATAAAAAGCATATATATACTATATATATGCCTTTTATATAGTATATATAAAGAGAAAGTTTTGTGATGGGAATAATAATCATGCTTGGATTTTGATGATTTTATGTTTTGAGTATTTCTGACTACGGATTAGCCATGTTTTTAATATCTGTGTGTATGTCTGTCTTAAAGTCTGTAGTCACGCTATCTCTAAATATGTATCTATTACAATTAAATTTGGTATGATTATTTTGGTCGGTATAACTGTAAATGGTGTTTTGATTTTTATGACGAGAGAATGTCCTATTTTTTATTTTCATTTCGAAATTAACATTCTCCCATAAAATCGCTCTATATTTAAAAAAAGTAGCTGACGTTAAAGCCACCGCTGTTTGACAAATTTCTCTTTTCTGGAGATTCTTTGCTTCGCACCGCAAAAACTATTGCATATAAAAATTTGGTACACTTGTAGAAAAAGCTTTGGAGAATACGCTATAATAAACCATTTTTTGGTATATATTGTAGTTTAAGAAATATTTAATGTTAAAATCAAAGACAAAATATTTGACCTGCGAGTTCGCGCCCTGGATAGATTAACAATAGCAAGACCACGAATTTTTGTTTGCAGGTACTTACATGGGTGAATATTTTCAGGACGGAGTTCCTTATTTTAATTTTCATGTAGTTTTTGAGATATTTTACTTCTTATGCACTTCTGAAGTAAATTCTTTTTTCGTATCGGCACGTCAAGCGATTTCTCCGTCGCGTACTGTAAAAGCTATAGCATACAAAAATATGAAATTTGGTATATTTATAGAGAAATAATAGCGTAAAATCATCAAATAAACCATTTATAGATTTAAACTTTAGTTTGATATGAAATAGCTTCCGAGGCGAGTTCAGCATCAGGGAATTCAGTTTTTTAGATTCCCTGGGCTAAGAAAATCCCTGCTTTTACCTTCGGAAAATAGGTAGGGATAGTAAAGAGATTTTTGAAAGTAGAAGTTTTAGCAGAGATAGGTATGAAGCGAACTCTGTGAGCGCAACGAATAGGAAGCGAAGCCTCCCGAAGGAAGTTGAAAACCCAGGGCACCCGACTCACCCTAGGGTATGAGCAGCTGTCTGAGTGGCAGTCCCGAAGGCGGTTGGCGAAGGGCTGGTGGCAGAGTCCCCAAGTTATGTTAAAAATTTAGTAAAATTATTTTCCCCTTGTTAAATAAACAGAGGGGTTACGTTTTCTGCGAGGACAGTGTTAGATAAAGTGGTAGATAATTTTCCATTTTTACTTTCCCTGCAATACATGGTAATGTATAGGGAAAGTATTGGAATCATGTCGAAAATCGCAACTCGAGTTTTCGACGGATCTACACGTTTCAAGACCTCCAGAATACGAGAAAACCATTTTTAGCGTGACGTCTGTGTGTGTGTCTGTCTGTGTAGATTTTGTATCCACTCTAACTAAAAAACTGATTGACCGAATTTCATAAAATTTGGTAGGTTTGGTAAGTCACTTGTGGGCGAATCTGGTGCTGATTAGTTTTGGGTACGATTCGGGATAAAAGAACCCGCTTTTTTGCGATATGGCCTGCAAAAGCTTGTATCCACTCTAGCTGAAAATCTAATGGACCGAATTTCACAAAATTTGGTAAATAAGTTTCTTGTGGGTCACTCTGGTGCTGATTAGATTTTGGTACGATTCGGAAAAAAATAACCTGCCTTTTTTTGCAAAATGACCAGGAAAATCGTCAAAATGTAAACTAAAAAACTACGTATGCTGAAATATATCCATTAAATGCGTGTTTTATACGTAATTTTTAACGAAGAAAAGAATAGGATCAACCCCATTGCACTAGGACTAGCCGTTCTCCAGATATTTTCGTTTTTTCGCTACGCCACCTTTGAAAATAAGTCCAGTTACGTTACCAAATGAGAACGAAAATTGAATTAATAGTGAATTAAATTTAATTAAAATAAAGAGAATGTGTATATAAGTCTGCAGGGAAAGTCATGTGCTGCCCACATCAGATTTTTTGTTTCATGTCACGTACTGCTTGGCCAACCAAGTGAAAAACGTTTAGTGCTGCCAATGTCAAAAGGAGAGGTGTTGTTACCCGAGATAAAGAATACTACATACACCCCAGCATGATTTAAAGTAGTGCAATTGAATTTATCAGAACTAATTTTGCTTACAAGTGAAATGACTAATTTAACTTCAGGACAGTAAAGAAGCAAAGGTTGGAAAATTTTAGGATTGCAAGGAACATTTGATTTGAATGGTAAAATATCTGAACATTAGATTACCGCAAATTTTGTAAATAGGAATTATGGACAGATATGAAATAAAATTTGAAGGATAGAATTATATGTATAGGCGACTTCATAGCCAAAACGGAAAAATGAAACGAATTTCGTCCTTTACGAGCTTTAAATTTCGTCCTCGGAATCAAACCCAGCGGGATGATGGTTTACAATGTGCCAGTTAAATTCCTACACAACCTCTTAGTCATTTATTAACAGTTCACCTTGTGCGGTTGTAACAGAGTGAATAAACGTTGTAGAGTCGCTGCCTCTATTTTATTCAGGGTTCGACTTAGCCCGACTGAGGGTCGGGGCAGACATTCCTCCGGGATCCCTCCCTCCTTCACCTGTCGATATATATGAAATGAACAAAAATATTTTTCTAGAATACTACATACACCCCAGCATGATTTAAAGTAGTGCAATTGAAATTATCAGAACTAATTTTGCTTACAAGTGAAATGACTAATTTAACTTCAGGACAGTAAAGAAGCAAAGGTTGGAAAATTTTAGGATTGCAAGGAACATTTGATTTGAATGGTAAAATATCTGAACATTAGATTACCGCAAATTTTGTAAATAGGAATTATGGACAGATATGAAATAAAATTTGAAGGATAGAATTATATGTATAGGCGACTTCATAGCCAAAACGGAAAAATGAAACGAATTTCGTCCTTTACGAGCTTCAAATTTCGTCCTCGGAATCAAACCCAGCGGGATGATGGTTTACAATGTGCCAGTTAAATTCCTACACAACCTCTTAGTCATTTATTAACAGTTCACCTTGTGCGGTTGTAACAGAGTGAATAAACGTTGTAGAGTCGCTGCCTCTATTTTATTCAGGGTTCGACTTAGCCCGACTGAGGGTCGGGGCAGACATTCCTCCGGGATCCCTCCCTCCTTCACCTGTCGATATATATGAAATGAACAAAAATATTTTTCTAGAATACTACATACACCCCAGCATGATTTAAAGTAGTGCAATTGAAATTATCAGAACTAATTTTGCTTACAAGTGAAATGACTAATTTAACTTCAGGACAGTAAAGAAGCAAAGGTTGGAAAATTTTAGGATTGCAAGGAACATTTGATTTGAATGGTAAAATATCTGAAAATTAGATTACCGCAAATTTTGTAAATAGGAATTATGGACAGATATGAAAAAAAATTTGAAGAATAGAATTATATGTATAGGCGACTTCATAGCCAAAACGGAAAAATGAAACGAATTTCGTCCTTTACGAGCTTCAAATTTCGTCCTCGGAAGCAAACCCAGCGGGATGATGGTTTACAATGTGCCAGTTAAATTCCTACACAACCTCTTAGTCATTTATTAACAGTTCACCTTGTGCGGTTGTAACAGAGTGAATAAACGTTGTAGAGTCGCTGCCTCTATTTTATTCAGGGTTCGACTTAGCCCGACTGAGGGTCGGGGCAGACATTCCTCCGGAATCCCTCTCTCCTTCACCTGTCGATATGTATGAAATGAACAAAAATATTTTTCATAAACATAATTGCATTTTAGAAAAAGATTTATAAAATGTGGTTCTTGCATACTTTCGTAGAATTTAAATTATTGGCAACTTTCTAATCATAGCCAAGATTCCAGCATGCTAAATTAGTTCGGATAATGGCATAAATTCATTTTAGAGGGAGCAGACATTAAGTTTTCGATGTTGCAATTGTTTAATTTGGGGTTCCTCTGATGCAGAGGCCCGGGTCATTTGCCCCTCATGCCCCTGCATTAGTCCGGCTCTGATTAACAGTGGTCCATTGACTGTCAACAAATCATATTAAGTTATACGGATGGTTTAGAATCACAAGCGGCCTTGGGGATTGGCGCAAATATAATAAATAAACTTGGGTGCACCAATTAAAACACGCAAAATAGCTACGTCATTCAGAAACATCGAAAGCTGTTACGTGTCCTAGTTGGCTAGGGCTCTAATAACACCACCTTAAGTATAAAAAACCAGTGGCGGCTCTTGTGGTGACACAGGAGATGCAGGACAAGCGCTGCTTCACTTAAAATTATCGACTGAATAGGTTATTATTATTTGGCGAATTTTTCAGACTCGTTTGGCTATTTTTAAATGATATTCGACAACACTTGTGCCAGTAGTGTGATGTGCTTTGATGATGTTCGTTGTCGAGGAGGAGAGGGAATTTTGCCACCGAAGCTGCTTCACCCATTGTTTAAGTCACTATCAGCCACTGTATGAAACTTGATACAGAGGACTATTTACCTCTTGCAGATGGTCTGATTGTTCGCTGAACCTCTCTCCGAACTCCTCCAGACGAGGATGGTCTCCGGTGATTGAAGCGTGTTTCAGCCTGTTGAGGAGGGTCGATTTGTCCACATACTTGAGCAGGTCCTCCGCTTGTTCCAACGCAGTCGTCTGCAGCTGCAAAGACAACACGTCAGAAATGAGTTTAGAATTGCATAAAGCTTTAAATATAACAAATATCTGAAGCGGGAATTTCCCCTTAACTTTTTGATACAGGCCTGTTCCAGACTGCTAAACTCCATTAGTTTTATAATCAGTATCAGAAAAAAATGCATCTCTTTATGAGTTTTTGTTCGTTATCTTTACACTATTAAAACTTTTCCGGTGTGATTGTATGCGTGTATTTAAACCGCATATTCCTGACATAAAAGAATCGCAATTTTTAAAGGTGACAATAACCTTGGCATGTGCATATTCGGCAATTCAAAAATAGATTTTCAATTATTTGAAAAAAAGTCATCCCTTAAGCCGGGATTTAAGACAAGTGTTTGCGTACTTTATTGAAAAGAAAATTCTTGGTTGTTGTCTCAATGGTTATACGGATAATTTATATCTGCACAAAAAATTAAAAATAAATAATAACATATTTTTAATTATTTGGAGAAAACAGGACCATTAGTGTATAAAATTTAGATTTCTTGTACTATTTTATTATCGTTTGCTACGGTAATTCAGTGTCTATAATCACACCAGAGAGATATTGTGTCACAGTTTGTAATTAGAATTTTTTATGATTAGCTTAAGTCATGAGTTTTAGAGGAACAAAATTATTGATTTTTGAAGAAAATCATTCTAGTGGTGGCGGGAAAATCTCATAAGTCAAATATTCCAATTTTTTTATACCATACATATTTGGTTTAAGTAATTTATGAACTTCGTTGTTGAAAAATCATGTCAGTTGGGCTTCTAAGCTGTTAAAGAAAGAAACCTTAAATACCTATTAGATTTTGCACGGATACCAGTGGGGTAATAAAATATAAATTAAGAAAAATTATTATTTGTTTTGCTTATAATATAACAAACTCTAAAATTTCAATCTACATTTTGAAAACTAAAAATTTAAATTTAAAAATAGTTCTCCTGAAAGTATCAAAATTTTTATTCATTGATATTTCAAAATCCCTGTTTTTGACTTAAGTGCTTCTTCCCGCCAGCTCTAGAATTATTTCATTATTACTTTCCTTATATACATAATGTATAAGGAAAGTATTGTGACGGGGTCGAAAATTCGAATTCGATACGGAGAGCACGTTTCAAGCATCCCTGATCACGAATCAAACATTTTTGAAATGATGTCTGTGTGTGTGTGTGTGTGTGTGTGTGTGTGTGTGTCTGTTTGTGTGTGTGTGCGGCCGATTCGAACGAAATTTGGTACAAAAATCACAATCCGTAAACACTGGGAGCCTATTGTTTTTAAATGTAATCGAATGTTGAGAACTCCTCTATATTTTCGAGTGAAATTTTGAAAAAATCGTCAAAAAATCAAAACCGCTAATAAAGTTACGCAAATATATATTTCTTATGTAATTTTTCATTAGAAAACGATTAACATAAATTTTAGAACGCTAACACGAACCGTTCTTGAGATATTGCACATTTTTCAAAAAAATTATCAAAAAATCATATAAAATAAAAAAAATATATTTCCTATTGAGAAACATGTTCACTTTTCATATGTAATACCATGGGATAAACTTGGTGACATTATTCTTGTGGATCTAGCTCGTTCCATTCATGAGAAAAGATACTTCGAGTAATACTTTTATATTTGAACGCCAATAGTCATTTATCTGCTATAAAAATAACTTATTTCTCCGTCAGTAAATCTTGGTGAGATTTTGGCGACGAATTTGGCGGAATGTCGCCAACTTGGCGACATTTTGAAATGTTGTCAAATTAACGAAAATCTCGCCAAATGGATTAAAATGACGCTAAATCAATGAAAATGACGACTCATTGTCGAAAATTCAGTATCTTGGAAAGAATATAAGTATCTACTATAAGCAAAACCTATTTTTTTTACTGTAAAAGTAGTAAATTCATTGCATTATATAAGGAAAGTCATGTGTTGCCCACATGAGATTTTTTTAAGTATTGCATCAAAAAATTTGTTGATTCGAACTGTGGACATGTGAGATAGCCAGTAAGTAAAGTATACTTTGCAAAGGATAAGGAAAACTGGAGCAACGTATATAAGCACAAATAGAACAATTATGCCGCATACAGCTGTTTTGAGGACACACTGGAACCCCTTCGTCAGCGCTAGGGAACAAACAAACCCGAAGTCAAAAGGACGAAATGGGCTCCCATTTCGTCATTTCATAAATACGACGCTCTGATATAGATGTATATATACGTTTTAATCTTCACTGAATACGATTCAAGCATTTTCCCATGTTGTCTATCCGTGTGTCTGAACCCTATATTCAGACCGCTTGGAAAACGATCGCAGACCCTTGGGCCTTTCCTGGGTGTAGCTGAGTTTCTCTCTCGTTTTTTAAATAATAATTAAGACTTACTTACTAATAATTTATATTTCTACCAAAATCATTGGTTAGCTACAGAACTTAATAACTTAATTTTAGCAAGGGAACCTCCACTTTTGTTCCGGCTAGTTTCAACTGGAATTGGGTGGAAACGGTAGTTACTACCGAGAAACTATCGTCCCTGAAATATCTCTTGAATTGAGCGTGGAGATCCGTAGAAAAAAAATCCCGAAGTTCACATGGATTAGCATGTTTGGTAGCTCTTATTTGAAGTATAATATGTATATGTACATAGTGTGTGTGATTAAGCAGAAACAAACGTACATGTGGTATGTTTATGTAAAAATGACGCAATATTACATTCATGATTGTACATTATTTTTGTAATGGAAACCAAATATTTTATTACGAATACAAATTACTGTATGATGAAATTTCAATTATTCAACATATTCTTCTCAATAATGATACTTTTCGTAGAAATCTGTGAAAGAGTAGTAAAAAGAGAAGAAGAAATTTTTCCTATGCTAATCCATGTAAACTTTGGGATATTTTTTTCTACGAATCTCCACTCTCAATTTAAGAGATATTTCAGGGATATTAATTTCTCACTAGTACCTACCGTTTCCACCCAATTCCACCTGAAACTAGCCGGAACAAAAGTTGAGGTTCCCTTGTAAGTAGTGAAAGCTTTAATTGATGCAAGATATAGGTCATAGGTTTAGTTTCAAATAACTGCTAGAAATGCATTCGTAACAAAAAGTAGGAAGTTAATTGATTCATACAATAGCAACTACAGTTAATTAATTATACTCTATAAATACATTGTGACAATTGGGTCTCTAAGAAATTGAAATGGTAGCGATAAGTGATTTAAACCGAAATGTTTTTTTTTTTACACGTGAAAAGTTATGAGGGTTGTATATTAACTCTTGACATTTTACTAGGATAAAATTTGATTTGAATGCAACACTACTTGTTGTTTACAGGAAAAATTTTATTTAATAGGATTATATTTTTCGAAAACATTCAACTTTCCTGCTGCTACACATAACAAAAAATTCTTTGGCGCCAATACATGCTCTTCCACAGTCTGCTCCCTTCTCTCATCGACCCTAACTGTCTTTTAAACTAGTGTTTTCAAACTTTTTTTAAACCCTTTTGAACTCGAAACCCCGTTTGAAATTTATATCGATGGTAGAATCACAAAAATGAGAAAAAGTCTGTTGTGGTCCAACGTATTCATTAAAATTTTAAGCGGTTTTGTTAATATTAAGGAAAATTCGCACAAAATTATCACATCGCGGAACCCCTGGAATGTCGTCGCGAACTCCAAGGATTCCGTGGATGAAATTTTCTATAATTATTACAATCAATAACCTTCAAATGCCTTTTGATTTCCGATGGATTTATAGAAAATAATAATGTCTATATTTGCTATAAAATAGTATTTTCTAATATATAATTGTTTTTTATTTAGAAACGACTAAATAGACTGATGTCACCTTTCTAACTAAAGCTGAACTTAGTCAAGCTAATAAAAGCTGGCACACTACACAAAGTGTGTTTTGCTTATGATTCTGGCAAAGCACTTGTATTAGTTTCTTTATGTCTTTAAGAGAAAAGGGTGAAGAAATCCCATTTCCGGCAGTAAAATGTTCTATGCGCTGTCTTTATAATTTATATTTAGAGTGAATGATCCCATAGATATGAAATAAGTGTATGGAGTTGGACAATGGGAAAACGGGTTTATGTACATTCAAGTTTAAATTCCTCTACTGCAAAACTTGCTTAGATTTATTTAATAATTATTTTCAAAAATATTTATTAAATTCCACTAAAATTAGAAAGAAATTTTCTTCAAATATCTAAAATATAAGAAAACTATTCAATTATTTTAAACAGAGCTCAAACTATTTATTAAATATTTTGTCTATTTATTTTCAAGATTAAAATTTCTCTACTGCCAAACTAGCTTAGTTTTATTTAAGTTATTTTCAGAAATAATTATTAAATTTCATTAAGCTTAGAAATAAATTCTCGTCAAAAGTTTAATAAAATATAAGAAAAAATTCAATTGTTTCAAAAAGAGCTCAAACTATTTAATAAATATCTAAAATTCCTCCGCTGCGAAACTTTCTTAGTCTTATTTAATAATTATTTTCAAAAACAATTATTAAATTTAGATAAAAATCTGTTCGAAAATCAAATAAAATATAAGAAAAAAATTAATTTGTTTCAAAAAGAGCTCAAACTATTTAATAAATATCGTGTATATTATTTATTTTCAAGTCGTATTTCCCGTTTAAGAGTTTGTGGATGTTCCCTTTTAACAAAAGATTTTATTTAGCTCACCAATACAAAACTCCTTTCAGCACGATTATATTTTATAACTTTTGAACACATTTTTGGCTTACCCAGAATTCTACAAACAAGATTCTAGACTGAAGAAAAATAAAACTTTTTTAAAGCATGAAGAATTGTTTCGAATTGAGGGGTTTCAGAAGAAATATCAGACTGATAATAAGAAAACGGAGAAATAAAATGCTTTTAGTTGGCTTGTGTGTGTAGAATTTATTTATACCGATATACATATAGGATGAATTATTCAGTTGCGATTTTGCGGATTCATGTAGTGAGTTGTGAAGAACGGCAATATGAATTTAAATCGAAGAAATAATTCAAAGAAATCAAAATTTGTTAACTATGATAAAAAAAAATAGTTGATGCATCCAACACATGATTTTCACCAAAAACTAATAAATTTCGACCCTCTGGAAAACTAATGAAATAAATTATAGTTTTCTTATAACTCGATATAAATTAGCATTTTGTTGTTAAAAATTAGAATGAGAATGAATTTATTAGTTTGTAGTGAAAGTTCAACACATGACTTTCATTCAAACTAATAAATTTCGACCGTCTGGAAAACCATTGAAGCAAATTACAGTTTTCTTTTAATTCGATATAAATCGGCTTTTTGTTGTCAAAAATTAGAATGAATATGTCATATTTCATAGAAATAGCTTCATTATATTGATAGATATCAAAACAACAATGAAAATGGTAGTAAACTTTCCTGCCTGTCGCCCGTCGTGTTATAAAATCTATAAGGTAGTTGAAACTAGAAATCCCATCTTGAGTCTAAACCATAAGGTATTATAATACCATTTAAATATACTAGTGAGACCCAACATACAGTCTGCCCGCAAGTGATTAAAAAAAAAGGTTTATTTAAGGGATATCTTACTACAGCAGTCAATCACTGTGCAGTCACAACACAAAAGGTTATAATACACATTGTAGTAAGCAAATTAAAAAGGTGTCCAATATTCAGCTTAGTTTTTCTCTCTCTATAGACATTGCATTATGTAGAGAACGGACTGTCCACATCATGGCTTCACTTTCAGTTTCTGGTGTCATACGATATCGTTGAACTCCATGATTACATCATAATTTCGCTGTGAAGGAAATATAATCGTTGCATTATGTTGGCTGACATCATGGTATCACTTTCAGTATCTGATGTCATACGCGACGTAAAGTTCTAGAGTTATGCTTTTTCTTTATAGATATGTTTTTTTTTTCGTATTTTAACCATAGGCAGAGATACACTGATTCGAATTCTTGTGTAATACAGAAAGGTTAGACACTGTCTAAATTCAGCGTGGAAAGTACAAGTACAAGAAAGAAAGTAGGGACAAACATTGTAGTTCGGATGACAATTTTGTTAATGAGTGTTAATTTCAAAATAATGCTTAACAAATTATTAAATTTAGCTGCGATTGAAAGTCGAATAAAATACTATTACGAATGCTGAAGATATTTTCACGGCATATTGACTGCCCCCGAGGTAAAACGGCATTTACAGGTAAGCATGTGTATTTAAGTATCTGGGTCGTTTGATCTTTACGAAAAATTTGGCGACACTGCGGGGAAACGTGGAAAAATATCGCCAATTTGGCGACTTTTGAAAACTTCTCGAATTTTGTGGATTGGTTAAGAATTTCTCGAATTACGCCAATTTAAAAAGAAAAAAATTCCACAGAGGTTGTATAAGTTGGTCATCATTCAGTTAGAAGTTGTTGACGTGATACGACTAAAATTGAATTGTGAATACCCTAATATTTTGAGAATATAATTTTCTGTTTTGTAAACTATTTGAACATTTAATTGCTGTTTTGTGTACCCGACAGTTGTTTTGCGACATTGTAAGATAACTAGAGAGACATTAGTTGCATACTGTTCCTGTGTACGCATATTGGTACTTTAAAAAAAGTGTTAATTATCCAAGAGGAATTCATCCTTATATCCTGCGATTACACGCACTACTTTCGAGGGCACGTTGTAACAATATATTGTAAAAACCGCAGTATTAAAAGTAGTTGAAACTATTTTAAATATCCAAGGCGTTTGTCTTCCGGAGCGCCTGCGAGAAAACCCACGTATCCCCACATCGAAAGAAAGAGATATCAATAGTAAATTATTATAAATAACAAATGATCTTAGCGTTCCGGTTTGTCTGGATGCTGGGTCTGGATAAGTCGAGGCATGCGGTCCGTAGAGCAAAGTCCTTCAGTACCTTGGACGATGGATGACTATTATAAAGAGAGACAAAGCAAAAGAAATAGAGTGAAGAGAAAAAGAAAGTTTAGTGTGGGAAGAGCGCTCAAAAGGGTTCCTAGTATGAAATTCACGGGGCTCAGCGCAGTCACTGACTAAAGCAACGATCACGAATTTTAAATATGACATTTTTCAAAAGTGCCAAAATTTTTAAATTAAACTTTCTATTTAATAATTTAATAGTTATGGTGGGAACCTTTTTATGAATGATTTTATTCATTTAACGATTCAACAGAACTTTCAACAAGATTATGCTTTATACTTGTAAATATCTTAGTGGCTTGCCCAAAAATTTGCAAACAAGATTTTGAATTGAAGAACAGTGAGTTTTGCTTTAAGTAGGAAATATTCTTCCCACTAGAGGGGGTGAGGGTATGGAGAAATATGAAACGTAAGAAAGAGGAGGAATGTGAAATGCTTTCAACTCTTTCGTATCCAGAATGTATTTATCGGTAGAAGCGTTTTATGAATTATTCATTCCCATATTTTAAATTCTACAGACTGTTGTAAGTGGTTATGGAGAATGAAAAGGGTTTAAAATTGTGAAATTCTTACGCAAAGTCAAAATTTTTCAGATTTGATGCAAGAATAGCGAAGCTCTAGCATGCTAAAAGTTTATAGTTACAAAATACGCCAATAGCAGGGTAGTTATTCCAAAACTTGCAATAATGCTTTAAGTATAGAAGCAACAAGCATTGGAGTGACCTGTTTAAGTTTTATTATAACTAAAAAGCGCGGACTAGTGTCCTACTGCTTTGCAAGAGAAATATTGCAAAGTATTGAACACTGCAATCTTTTGTGATGACCGATAAAGTTAGGCCTACCACATAGTGGGCATGTGCAGTCGTACATTAAAGTAGTTAGCATGTACAGTCGTACGTTGAAGTAGTTACCATGTACATAGTTAGCATGTACAATCGAAAAAATCTGAACACCGGGTATGGTTCTGGCTACTCGGGTGCAATATAAATAATAAAGCAAAAAAACAAAATAATAAAACAAAATGTATTATTAGACTCGTAAAAATACCTGATATACATAAATGAGCAACTAATTTGCACAAGATGTCGTTTTTATATTATATGTTGCACCAACTTGATTTTTAAAAGTGCAATACCACTTTTTCATTAAAAATTCTGATTCTTCAGGTCAAAACATCCCTAATTCATATAAAATTTATGTATTTTACTCAAGCAGTTGAGGAGTTATGAAGGCTTGAAGTTTCAAGCTCCTAATGTTAAATGGTTGCTGTAGTTTTTATTTTATATTTTCTGAAATGATTAGCCTATCAACCTATCAAACTAATTATTACTTTCCTTATATACATAATGTATAAGGAAAGTATTGTGACGGGGTCCAAAATTCGAATTCGAGTTTTCGACGGGAGAGCACGTTTCAAGCATCCCTGATCACGAATCAAATATTTTTGAAGTGATGTCTGTGTGTGTGTGTGAAAGTGTGTGTGTGTGTGTGTGTGTGTGCGTGTCAGTGAGTCTGTGGAGACGATAACTGACGAACGAATGGGCCGATTCGAACGAAAATAGGTACAAAAACCACAATCCGTAAACACTGGAAGCCTATTGTTTTTATACGCAATCGAATGTTCAGAACCCCCTAAATTTTCGAGGGAAATTTTGAAAAAATCGTCAAAAAATCAAAACCGTTAATAAAGTTACGCAAGTAGACATTCCTTATGTAATTTTTCATTAGAAAAAGATTGACATAAATTTTAGAACGCTAACATAAACCGTTCTCGAGATATTGCACATTTTTCAAAAAAATTATCAAAAGTCATATAAAATAAAAAAAAAAATTCCTATTGAAAAACATGTTCACTTTTCATATGTAATACCATGCGATAAATTGGGTGACATCATTCTCGTGGATCTAGATCGTTCCATTCATGAAAAAAGATACTTTGAGTAATTATTTTGTATTTGAACGCCAATAGTCATTTATCTGCTGTAAGAATAACTTATTTCTCCGTCCATAACGCTTGGCGAGATTTTGGCGACGAATTTGGCGGGATGTCGCCAACTTGGCGACATTTTTAATTGATGCTTAATTAACAAAAATCTCGCCAAATTGATAAAAATGACTCTAAATCAATGAAAATGACGACTCATTGAAGAAAATTCAATATCTTGGAAACAATATACGTATCTACTATAAGAATAACATTGTTTTAACTGTAAATAGTAAATGCATTGCATTATATAAGGAAAGTCATGTGTTGCCCACATCAGATTTTTATTTTATGTTGTGATATTAAATAATCCAAACAAAGTGCAAACAACTTTTTTTTTCTTTTATCGTTAAGCAAACTTTTAATAATATTAATTAAGAAAATCATATTTGAAAAAAAAAAGTGAATTGATACGTAGGTAAATTAAAACAGTTTATTCAGCATAGTCGGACTGTGCTGAATCAATTGCACCTTGGTCTGCAAAAGTTTAGTTTATGCCTTTCAGTATTTATTGAAATACAGATCTGTATTCGAAACTTCAATATTTTGAGGCTTTTTGGAAATTATCCATCAATTTCAGAAGGAAAATACGCAGAAGAAAAATTCCAAAATTGCAGATCAATGCAAAATTTGGACTCTTGGCGTGCGTGCAACGAGTTATCAGACATTGTTATTACATTTATGTTATGAAAAAATCCATAATTTAAAGTGTAATGACAAATCTGAAGGTTGATTCAGCTTTGATTAGTGCGTGCTATGTCTATTTCTCGTTATATATCTTTGCATTTAATATTATAATATTATACAAAGATTTTATATAAAATAATTTTAGCTTCAAATTTCATTCACAGGTCGAAATCAACAAGAATAAATTGTGAAATTGTCAATTAAACTAAATGCATATGCAGGGTGTCCCAAAAAGATTGAAACGCGCTTTTATTCTTTACCTGTTGGAGATAGGTGGGCAATGTAAATTACAAAAATGCTGAAAGTAAGGTAGGAAATAAGACTACTTTAATGAAATAGTCTCCCATTAATTTTCAAAACGTTACACTTTTTTAATTTTTATACGACCCCTTAGATAAATTTGGTCAATCAGATTTTTTTTTTATTTTTAATGCAGCAAGATCATTAAAAATACCCCGCATATCTGTATCTTTAAAATTGAGCGAGTTATATTTAATTGAAAATTGAACATTATGAATGGGGACCCTATACCAAATTAGAAATGTAAATTTGTGACATATCACAAAAAAGATAAAACTGGATGATAATACATAGGATACACAACCGTGTAGTGAGTACCACAGCTTTATATGATCTTTGTCTGTGGAAAACCCAAGCCGTCCGACTCATCCAAAGGACTTGAGCAACTATTTGGACGACCGGGAAGGGGTGATATTTGTCTGTGTAATGCTTTGATTTTTGTCTGTGTAATGCTTTGATCTTTGTCTGTGTAATGCTTTATTTAGATGCATTTGTGGTACAAAAATTTGACACATATTAACGTATTTTTGATCTAAACAATTTCCATTGTCAATTTGCTTATGATCCCTATTTTCACTGATGAAACAGCTTTTCACATGGTACGGAAAAGTGGCATAATTCAGATATTTCCTTTATCATAATTTAGTTGATTTTAAAGATACAGGTATGCGGTTTTTTAATGATCTTGTTGCATTAAAAATAAAAAATTTCTGATTGACCAAATTTGTCTAAGGGGGTAAAAATTAAAAATGTGTAACGTTTTGAAAATTAATGGGAGACTATTTCATGGACGTAGTCTTATTTCCTACCTTACTTTCAACATTTTTGCAATTTACATTGCCCACTTATCTCCAGCATGTAAAGAATTAAAGCGCGTTTCAATCTTTTTGGGACATCCTGTATTTCTTCATTGTGAGGAATGCCTTCAAGGAATATGTATGCAAAGACTAAATTTGCATTATTGAGACTTTATTCGGTGCACAAGAGATTTGGGCTATCTTACTGAAAATCGAAATAATAATATAATTATTTTCATTATTAATTGTATTTCAAAAATATAACGATAACTGCAAGGAACATTTTTTATGCAAATTTTACGTTTTGCAACAATGGTTGAAGGTAAACTATTCTCCAAAACGTTACTGAAAGTTAGCTTTGGAGATCCGCTTACCGTAGCTTGATACAGTGATGTTCAAAAATTCCATTAGCCACATATTTTCATGACATTGATGGAAAGAAAAGGACAATAACACATTCAAAGTGATAGTTAAAGTGTTTAATATTGATGAATACATTAAAGAGGAGGATATGCAATGATGCACAGACATTACTTACTTAAAAACGTCTATGTGTGAAATATTCGGGAATGATGAGAAATATGTGACATTCTTTATTAAATATTTAACAATATATTGTTAATGTATGTGGCATTATTATTTTATTAAATATTTAATAATAAAGAGTTTTGAATAAGGAAAGAGATATTTTGTTAAATTTTTGAGATGATATAGAGTAATGCCTATTGCTCCATAAAAATGGCTAGAGGGCGATGACACTTAAAATTTTCATATAAGAGTTAATGCATTAAAAATAAAATTTAACAATCAGGTTTATTACGCTATATTAAACATTTGTTTTGAAAGTACAGATATTTTCGGGGTGATGAAATATTTCTGAGCACCACTGTAGATTCTATGCCGGAGCATATACAAGAAGTTATTGAAATGGTCTCCTTACGTCTTATGGATTTGTAATGTTTCATGTATATACGTTAGCGATTATAGTAACTTGTATCAAATTAAATAGCATTGAGTTTCTTTGTATTTATAAGTATTTTAAGTTTTAGATTTCAGTGAACAAGTTAAAACAAATTGTGCCAAGAACGAAAAATATATGTTAATGTCGTTTAATGTTTTAATGCAATACATATATGTGTATAAAATTCAATAGTTTAAGAAATACTATAAGCTTTCTAATCACACTACTTTAATCAGAGAATAAAAATAAATATTTAGATGATTCGAATAAAATGCCAATGATTTTCAACCAACTTCTTGAAGAAATTTTATTAGAGTCCCCAAGGGCACTACATTTTGTGACTTCAAAAAACCTCATTTAATATTAACATATTGATGGTTAAAAATGCCGTTTAACTCCCAAAATTCACGAGTTCGGGACCTCTGAGCTTGTTGATAAGATGTTTCTAAAAAGAATGTGCCATATCAGCGACCCTTTATACAAATTAAATGCACATTTATTTATACTATACATTATTTCGGGTCTAATGATATGTTTGGTTTCACTGTAAGACCCTAGTTGCCAAAATAATAAGCGGTGTGTGGAATTTTTTTTCTGGTCGGCTGTGACTTTATATATAAATTCTTACTACATGAGAATGCAAAGTCAAGTACTACATAGTCCCAAAGCCCGTTAATAGAAACTTAGAATTGTGTTCCCGGTATATCTATCAGCATCAGTGGACAACAGAGGAAAGGGATGGACCAGTGATTATGAAAGGATAATTGCACTAGGAAGACCTTAGTTCAATCTTCCCTGCCACTACCCAAAACTATCTCCATGTTTACGCGGAGTTCAGGCACGGTGGATCTATAGGTTCAAAAGTCTTTGTGAAAGGTGATGGGCAAGAGAAGAAGGTTACGGTCCTTGTAGTTGCTCTTCTACTGAGTTCTGTCAACATTGAATGGCTTAGATTGCAATCGAATCCTGTGGCGTACGTAGGTAATGTAGTATAACCGCAGAATGGTTCACGTTCCGACCGTTATTATAGGCAAATGATTTAACATCAAGTGTCTTCACTGGAAAAAATTATTGGACAATAATCAAACCTGTCCAACGATGCTGCCTTAGGAGCATGATATCAAACGTTGTACACTCTAAGAAAGTTTGAAATCAAGCATCATAAAAGAACTTAATTGAACAATTCATTACACAAAGTCGAAAATTAGCTGCTATTGAAACACCCGAGAAAAGTAATAAATCAACAGTGATTGAAAAACAGATTCAAAATCTGAAATTAAAATACTTCATTGATAGCAACATAAACGTTTGATTAAAATATTAACTGTTTCAGAAAAAGCAGTAAAAAACAGCACCTTTCTTTGGATAAAAATACATGGCAGCTACATCAGCAAATGCAAGACTTTGCAGATAGATGCCTTTTTATCTTTTATGGCGTAGTTGTTATGTCCGTTTATTCTAAAGATGGGCCCTTTTTGTCTACGAAATCAGTTGATTCTTTTAATTAAGCAGTCATATATTTTACTTTTTACCAGCTTTGAGGTCATTTCTAATTTAGACTAAGATATCCCAAATAGAAATGACTGCAGAATAAAAAATCTCTGTCACACTGAAAATTCAGAATCGACAATAAACTATGATATAAAACTTCAAAGATCTAGAACACTTTCAAGATGTCCAAAATGGCAATGTCTGGAAAATCACAAGTTTCTATCCTACTAGAAGTTCTTTAAAAAGTTACTCATACTATGGTATAAAACCGCAAATATATAAAGAAACTTGAATGCGTTTCAAAAGAACATATTTCAACAAAATTGTATTTTAAATCTTTTGATCATGGTTCTGGCTTACTCAGAATTCCACGAACAAGATTTTAGATTGAAGATAAATCAAAAATTTTAAAAAAGTATGAAGAATTATTTCAATTTCAGAGATCTTGAAGAAATATGCCGGATACTAAAAGGCTGTTAGATGTTATGTTTCACGAAAATACTTATTGGTAGAAGCATGAAATAAACTAAAATATGTTTTGAGATCATGGAAGTCGGTGTAAGTAATTGTGAAGCGTAAATCACAAGGGGTGATTTGAAATAGAGAAATTTTTATACGAAATAAAAATCGTGTTAGAAAACTGTGAATAATAAAATTTGATATAGGCATTACAGGACTTTCTCTACAGAAATATTAACTTTCACTTTTTAGATATATTATTTAAGTTTTATCCAACAAATAATATGTAACATGAATAATTATTTGAAATTATATCGAATATGCAGTTATAAAATAGATTCAGATTAGATTTAGCAATTCGGCGAACTGTAAAATGTCGCAAAATAATCAAAAATTAAAAAATAAAACATATTTAGGGGTTAGTTTATCTTGAAATAATGACAATGGAAAAAATCGTTCTGAAACTTACGTATAAAGATATTTCAATTAATATATCTTGGCATATCATTTTATTTCATTTTTTTTTATATTTTTGTCAGCCATTTCATAACAACCTTCCAGTTTCATTTTTCTCAATTGTACGAACGTTTAATCTTCACTCGAGTAACGCACAATGGGTTTAACTGCTAAATTTTAGGAGATTTGGTTGGATAATTGATCAAAAATTGTATAGAAACGTAGATGCGGGTGCGGAAGTTACGCTAAAAATAGTGCGTCCTGAAGCGCCTAAACAGTGTAAATTCGAGCTAAACATGATTCTTAAAACGTACAAAATAAAGGGTTGGCGCAGACAAAAGACCAGAAATTTGAATGTAGATTATACACTAAGCTAAAATAATCTCTGCGCATATGAAACTTTTATCACTTAAAGGTATATACCCTAATGAAATTCTCATATCGTAACTTCTTTAATATAATTGAACATAACTTACATGTCTTATTACAGTTTTTTGCAATACCCATGAAATAAGGTATTGTAATTGTTGAAAAGGAACCTATTATAGCACGAAGACGCCAAGCTGAGACGCCAAGCGAAGACGCCAAGCTGCCCTCTTTTAGAAGGGCAGAATAATCGGAATGACTAGAATCGGGACAGACACAGATAAAAGTACTTAACGTGCCACAGTATGCAATCTCCAGCCAATGAAGAAGGTTACAAAACACTAGAGACTTTAGACAGTAATCAGTACAATGCCATCCATGAGCTGGTATTCATTGCACGACTTTGCAGGATGATGTCTGCAAGGAAATTCTCTGGAGAGTTGTAACAGCCAGAGGAGCAAGTGTTTCGTATTACAGTGTTTTCAGGAGACTGGTCTGTATGCCAGACTTAAAAATTTTTTGTCTCATTCTCATCCTTGCGTATAGGCGTGCGCATTTACAGCGGAGTCAGAAACATCTAAACTGGACTCTGAATCAGTAGGGGAATGTGTTTTTTTTCTGATGAGAAAAGAATCAGTTTTCAGATTGATTCTTGTAGCACCGCTATATGGAGAGAACAAAGAACACGCTATTTTCCTCTTATTATCACGAAAAGGAACCAATTTGGAGGTGGTGGTGTCTTGATACGAGCAGACAGAATGTTGAATGGGCACATAGATCTCCGTATCTTTGGAAGAGGTTCTGTTACTGATAAAAGATAGAGACAGCACACTGGAACCTCGTGTTCAGTTTTTTGAGTTGCCATAAGTTCACAATTCGTACTCATGGACGATAACGCGGGCAACACCATTCTCAGCTGATGAATAATTTAAATCTTTGCGTTGTGTCAGTTTCTTTCTACGGAAAATGAAAATCATGTTTTGGCACCTTTCCCTTAAAAAATGTATAATTTCTACATAAATTAACTTTTTAGACTTAATATTTCTGTTATTTGTTGGCTTGTAATGCCTTTTTTACGTACATATACCAAGTTTCATTTCGATTTTTGGTTCGTGAAATATTCTCATATATATATATATAGTGATTATGCTTAAGTTTTGGATACCATTGTATTATTTCCTATACATTAATAAATATATATAAGAGGAAATGTAAAAGATAAAGATATAATAAAATTATATGACGCTTAGGAATTAAAGCGGTTTATCTAAGTATCATATTTAAAGAAAGCTGGTATGTATGTGAATTGTACCACAATGATAAGCTCTACACAAAAAACAAATTGTTGGAAATTTTCCCACCAAGAAATGAAAACATCGCTGTCCAAACTCATCCTCATACATTTTTTAATGCCGGGTACTGTAACTAGAAATGTAGGATGCTTCTTGATACGATCACGTTAGAAGTGTTACGATTATTACATGTTAGAAGGTCCACATTAATCTTTCAATGCTAACCAATTGCGACTAATCAAATATCACTTGATTCGCCCACAAGTGATATCTTGTGCAGATGTAATAATAAGTAAAGGCAAAAAAAGTAGCTTTAATGTTTAACACTTTAATGTTCAACACTTAAACACTTTAATGTTTAACTTAAATGTGTGAAAATATATATTTATTAAAATGTATGTAACTTAAATGTATGAAAATATATATTTATTAAAATGTATGAAAATATATATTTATTAAAATGTATGTAACTTAAATGTGTGAAAGACAACGACATACCAAATTTGGACTTTCTAACTGCACCAGTTTCTGAGTTATTTTTAAAAATATGAGCACATTTCTCTATAATAGGCCCAGGGTAGGTTCAGTTGGTAATGTTCATAATCCAAAAAAACTTAAAATATACAACGTGAGACAGAACAATATGCCAAATATGAGCTTCCTAACGACTCCGTATATCGAACTATTCTTGAAAACTAGATCCAGAATGAACCAGATATGATTCAAATCCCAAAAAATTGAAATATGTAACAAAAGATGACGCTATACTAAATTGAAATTTCTAGCTGCTCCGGTTCTCGAATTATGAAAAAAAAAGATACATTTCTAAGGCGGGTGAATAAAATAATATATCCAAAAAAATAATATATACCACAAAAAGATAAGGACATACCAAATTTGGACTTTCTAGCTGCTCCGATTCTCGAGTTATTCACTAAATATGAATGCATTCCTATGGCGGGCCCAGGATGATCTAGTTCGATAATTTTCAAATTTCAATGATGCAAAATATACAAAAGGCAATGACATACCAAATTTGGACTTTCTAGCTGCTCTGGTTCTCGAGTTTTTAAAAACCGGGTAAATTCCTAAGGAGGAAAAAGGACCATCTACCCCGATATGGTTCAAAATCCAAAGAGTTCAAATGTACTAAAAAAAAAAATTTTTTTTACTACTATAAATAATGAAACGTGATTAGTTAGGGCTTCAAAGATTGCAATACCACTGACAAAGGAACACCAGATCAATTTACATAAAATACTACGAAAAAATTGTTAATTCACCTTCAGATATGTTCTAACCATATAAGTTAATCAAATCTGATAGTCGAATTTTCCTTTGTAAATACGTTTCTTCTTATTCGGTCCCTGTTGTCAGAAGAGTATAGTTTGTGTTTTTATGCAATATCAATCAGATGCGGCTTTATTTTACGCAGTTTTCTGGATTTAGTAACAGACACAATTAGTACGATTCACAATTAGCATTAATTATTTATTATGTAAATTATACTTTTGTACGCGTGAGCGTGCAAAAGATGAAATACAAAATCCTCAACGGCCTCCGTCTAATGAAGTATGGTGAGCATTTTAAGTTATCTGTCCCTATATTCTAATAGTCACAATTGTTCCATCTCTTCCCTCTGGGCTAACGAAACTGAAATCTTTTGAGAACGTTATTGTCTGTGAACAGGATTAGAAAAATTAAGAATGTTTATTTTGTGCAGCAATTATATATATAATGTAAATAATTCAAACCTTATTGTAAATAGATTTATTAATTTAAATAATACAGCATCGTGTGAGTGTTGAAGTTCCACGCCTTTCTTTTAAATGATTGTATTTTATTTTCAGCGGCCAACATATAAGTTTAATATTATAGCTGCAGTTCCAAACTATTCTTCCGATTTTCACAAACTGCTCAAAAACATTTTTCAAAGTTTGAATTTAATACTTAAAGAGATATCACCGACTTAAGTTATTACCATATATCTTATTTATCATATATTTCATTTTATTTGAAAAATACGATGAAGTTACGACATTTTTATGATCAAACTTAGTTAAATGCCATGATCTCCAAAACTTGGTGAAAAACTTTTTCAGTGCTTAACCAAGTTTTTGAAACATCTACCCAATACTAACACAAATGTGTTTAGGACCAATCCATCATTTTTTTTCTCTCTCTCTTTATGCAACGCACATAGTTGGTTTATGGAAAAACGGTGTAAAGGAAAAAAGCAGTTTTAGGTTTCCTTCATTACCTTAACATTGGTGTTTAACATAAACATACTCCGGACAAACTTAAGCACTCAGTTTTTTTCCTCCATATTTTGAGGGCAAGAAACTCCATAAAAGGTATTTTTTCATCCCTCAGAGGAACTTTACTGCACAGCTTTAATAAAATGTTTACGCAGCTGTAAGAGAAAGTAGGTAGTTCAGATACATTCATTTTGCTTTTTCAATTTTTTTCTCACGTATAGAAAGATAGAAATAATATTAGATATCACAATTTGACGAAAGTTTCAAAGTTTTAGATAGTTTGTTTAAATAATAAGATACAATTTAGACTTAATTTCGAGTTTATAAACAAATGCAAAAGAGTGAAACGGAATGATAATATGCACTTAGACACTTATGTTCTTAAAAAAGTTGTATCGAAAACATGTCAAATCATCAAGAAATTGTATGGAAAACACGTCAAATCATCAAAAAATTGTTTGAAAAATACATCAAATCATCAAAAACTGTATGGAAAACACATCAAATCATCAAAAAAATGTATAGAAAACACGTCAAATCATCAAAAATTGTATGGAAAACGCGTCAAATCATCAAAAAATTGTATGGAAAACACGTCAAATCATCAAAAAATTGAATGGAAAACACGTCGAAAACACGTCAAATCATCAAAAAATTCTATAGAAAACACGTCAAATTACCAAAAATTTCTATGGAAATACATCAAATCATCAACACTTTAAAAATATAAAGTCAACCAAAAATTGGCTATTATTAAAAGTCTTCAATTAAAATCTCTATCCACGACGTACACAAAAATTCACAACCATGGTACTTTCGGCCATTATTATGCCCTTATCAGTGGCAAGGTGAAAATAGGTGGAAAACATGAGCTTAAATACACAGGCCACAACGGTGAGATAAAATTTGCATATAAATCAGTTTACATTTTAAATACTATACATTTAAAAACATAATTTAATTACAAAATACAAAGTGAACACATGTCATAAATTACAGGTTAACCTATAGATATGTCTTCAAAAGCAACAGAAAGCAGCTACTAAATATCCAGAAAATCATGCATCGTTTTAACACGCAGTGAGTCCAGAACGAGACGCCGCATAACTGAGGGTCTGAACGAGATCAAAATTGCAAGTAGAATTATGGTAAAGATTCATAAAGTAAAGGGATTCATAAAGTAAAATATTACTAGGGTTTTTGCAGCTAATTAAAAGAAAAGTCTTATCGAACATATTATGAAAATTATCGCTAACAGCAAAATGGGCAAGAGCCATGGGCAGTTTTCTATTTTTAACATAGCTAGCATGTTGAGTTAAACGAATACCGCCAGTACAACCAATATAGAACTTAAAATTATTTTCGGGAGATAAAAGAGGGGCAACGTACTTATATTCTTAGACTAATTTCTCTATGAATGTTAATAATTGAACACAATTTATTTTACTAGTTTTATGAACAACAAATGTTTAGTTTAATTTTTAAAGGTTTTACTTTCCCTATATACGCAGTAATAATGTAAAGGGAAAGTATTGTAATGAGATCGAAAATTCGAATTCCAGTTTTCAACAGAAGAGCACGTTTCAAGTATCCTTGCACTCGAATCGAATGATTTTGAGGTGGTTTGTGGGTGTGGGTGTCAATGATTTTATTGATGCGGTATCTCACGAATGAATAAAGCGTTTCGAATGAAATTTGGTACAAATATTACAATCGGTGAATACTGGAACACTATTTATTTTAAACGAAATCAAATGTTCGGAAGACCCCTAAATTTTCGAATGAAATTTAATAAGAAATGATTAAAAAGTACGAATCTTCAAAAATGTGCTCACTTTTTTTTTCAAAATGCTTATTTTTCATGTCATTTTTATTGGAAATCAAGTGACACAAACTTTAGAACACTAGCATTAACCTTTCTCGAAATATTGCAGGTATTATAAATAAATTTATCAAAAATGGATATAAAATTAAAAAAAAGTATTCATTATTAAAAAAAAGTATATCATTGTAAAATATGTTCACTTTTCAAATGTATTATTATGCACAAAATTTGTTAATATCATTCTATATGATCTATCTCGTTTTATTCACAAAAGAAGATACTTTGGGTAATAACGTTGTATTTTATGCACACAAAATTCTGTTATAGTTATTTATATATAAGAAATGCTCTTCTCTCCGTCTGTCTGCAACGTTTGGTGATAAATTTGGCGAACTTGGATATTAATTTGGCGAAATATAGCCCCAAATCGACGAATATATCAAATATACAAAAATGACGTTAAATTAACAAAAACAACACCAAATCGATGAATTAATAATTAAAATAGTATTCTAATATATGGACTATATTACTTATTATGGGTGTTATCAATATTGATAACTGTCAATTTAGAATTGCGCGAAATATAAGTTAATTGGTTACTTCCAAACACCTTTACAAGTTATCATACGGAAAAGCGTCAAATGTACAATCCGCGTAAAGCAGTGTGGCGTCGACTTTATGCATCATTTTTACACTGTGAAAGAAGTAAATTCATTGCATATAGGCAAATTCCTATGTTGCCCACATCAGATTTTTTTATTAAATTCCAGTAAAATATATAAATGAATTTTAATACTAAAATAACTCTTTACTTTAGAAGTCATAGCCATGCATTCCAAAAGTGGGAAATCGCTTGCTTGTGTTGCGTAATAAGTTTATTTGCTATCACTGTAGATATTGACTATTACGTTTTGAAGATATCTAAAAATCTCATAATTGGTTCACGGATGCTGGCATCTTGAGTGAAAGTGCGAGTCATTTAGAAATTTAAAAATTTGACTATTCAATTAGGAATTTGAATCTACAGCAACATTTAAACGTGTCATACCACGTGTACGTCCAGTGTACGTACAAAATTCTGTACATGACTTAAGACATTGTTTAGCGTTATATTATCACTATTATGAACCGATATTGGACAAAAAGAATTTTCTTATACATTCGTGACCAACAGAATATTTTTCTCAATTTCAAGGTCAATCCGGTTTAAGGTCAATTCAAGTCCGGTTTAAAGTCCAAGTTTAAGGTCAATCCGGAGGCAGAAGATGACATACAGCATTTTATACGCAATTTCAATACATCATTTAACACCCTTTTATCAGTATTACTAACCAATATTATATAAAGAAAATGTCCCAGTCATTCGTGATCTACTCTAGAACTGCCAAATTTTCCTAGAATAAACCCCATCCCATACATCATGTATTATAAATCCATGAATAATATTTAATACTTACTTGCAGCTTTAAGTCTCCCGTAGCTCTTAGCGTTTCATGTATGGCGGCTTCCATTTCTTCTGTAGGGGAAATTTGACCTATCTGCTCCTGAAACACAAAGAAAGTAAATGTTTAGAAACGTTAGTATAATACAAAAAAATTTGCTTTTAACCGTGGCTATAATACACTGCGTGACAGTGAAAATGAGACACCAAGAAGGAGTGGGCAGAAAAATATGCAAATTACAGGGTAGACGCAGCTCACCGAGTTATGTAAATGATGCGAAATGCGGAGCTGTCTCGCGCACGTTGAGAGACATATAAGGGAAGGAACCTGTAGAATCGGCAATAGTCGCGCCGCTCTGTCTGCCAGGGAAATCATTTGCAATATTTTTTGTCTCAAAGGAAACGTGTAGTAGCAAGCAGCAAAAAATGCCAGGCCGCCGCCAACCAAGACAGTTCCAGCAGACAGACGATTTCACGAGGGGTATGGTGATCGGAATCAGAAGGGCAGGTTGGCCCATACGTTAAAACTCAGTGGACAGTCACTTACACGCGTACACGGTGCACCGGCAGTGGCGAAAATGGTTGAAACAAAGGAATGTGACACGTTTGAGGTGTGCCAGTATAGCCAGAGCAGCACGGCATGGACCGACGCATTCGCTGGCAAACGTTGGCGGCCCCGCAGTTCATTCCCGTCGCCCTTTTGCAACCTGTGCAGGACACCTTTGATACGCCCATATAGACCAGGACCATTATTCGCCGATTGGTCGCCGGCGACCTGCACTCATGGCGCCCGTTAAGAAGACTGTCATTGACCCAACAGCACAGACGCATCCGTTTGCAATGGTGTCGGAATAAAGTCAAGTGGACGGCGGAATGACACAGGTACGTATTTTCAGACGAGTCACACTTCTGATTTAGCAATGGCAGTCGCATTGAATGAGTCTGGCGCCGAAGTGGTGACGGATCCAATCCGGCCGCATCTGTGGAACACCACACCGCTCGACAACGCGGCATCGTGGTTTAGAGCGCCATCGCCTATGGTTTCAAGTCAACTCTGGTCCGTATTGAGGGCACTATGACAGCCCAACATTACGTGGATAACGTGCTGCGGCCGGTGACACTACCCTTTCTTCAGGGGGTGCCCAATACCATTTACCAGCAGGATAACACCCGACCACACACGACACGCATCAGCCAACATGCCCTGCAATGTACCCAGGTGCTTTCCTGGCCACCAGTCTCCCCGAATCTCTCACCAATCGAACACGTCTGGGACGTGATTGGACGTCGCTTGCGTGCGTTGCCACCGCCGCGATTAGAACACGAACTCTGGCAATGGTTGACAGGGAATGGGCAGTCTTCCCTCAGGACACCATCCGCACGCTCATTGACTCTGTACCTAGACGTGTTGCTACCAGTATCGCCGCCCGCGGTTGTCCTACAACCTACTGATCAGACGGTGTTATCCCCCAGTGTATAAGTGCATCATGTTGCAATGAACATCACATTTTGTTTTTTGCTGTCTTTCTTTGTTTACCGATTTTCATCCCTTTCTGCGCACTCCTTCTTTGTGTCTCATTTTCACTGTTACGTAGTGTACTTATATCGATATACTCAAGTGTAAGCAGTGGCTAACTGTGAAGGTAATTTGCAAGACAGTGGCTACTTAAACAACTAAGTATTTGTCACTTTAATTATACATTGAAAGAAATATTTTATGCACTTATTGAGTTTGGTGGATGAAGAGAAAGGAAGTAACACTTAATAGCGGGTTGTTTCTGCAGATACTGTCTCTCTATAGAGGACTTCTCTCTAGAAGCATTCACACTTCGCTACTGAGTGTAACACATAGCAGATTACAGTGGAAATGGGACTATGGGGCGAAACATGCAGCCATTAATCACAACAGCTAACCTACAGTAATTTAGGAATCATATTGCATTATAATTGAAATCTTCCATGCGCATTTGAAAGTATTCATTAAATGTTTGCCATATTGGCTCAATAAAGTATTATACAAGTGTAATGAAGCGTGACCTGTAAATTGAGGTTGCTTGCATACTCGCGATTGGATATTGCGGCAGCATATTTTGCTAATATGCAATATTGAAAAAATACATTGATCCAATTCTGACTTTTCATTGGAACGATACCGCTGAAGATTGCTGTAGATTATTGGTTCAATACTGATGTCTTATTGGAATGCCAATATTACCCCATAATTGGCATTCTAATGCATACGCAATATATATTGGGAGCTAATATATCCATAGGTAAGATGGAAGGCCATTGCCCAGCGAAGGCCATTTAGCTTCTTGACGATGCTAATGCTATCGCTAGATACAGGCTTAGAGTGATACCTATAGGATTGGACTCCCAGGTCTGTGTAGTAAATGCGAATAGGGAGATCTCCAAGACAATTGCCAGACAAAGAACTAGGCACCTAGATGGTATGAGAATTAATGCGGATGGCAGCAGAACCTACAAATACTGTAGAAACTGGCCAGGTGAAGAAATTACACTGGAACACATATTTGACTGTCCAGCTATACTTGCGGCTTTGCAAAGCATTGGGGAATTCCTTTTCCAGGGAGAACTTTATAATGAGAAGATTGTGGATCTCGCTAAGACAATAATATCTACACATGGTTCAATTTGACTTCATATGGACACGTCACCAACCAACCAACCACCAGATGGAAGGCCAGATGTGGTCATTTTGATATTAAACTGCCTAATTTCTTTGCTATGGAGGAGGAGGTCGATCAATCCCGTTCTGCAAATCCAACAGCTATGCTTGGCGTAGGGAATCGTGGCGATTCTTGTTGCATTCAAGGATGAAGAGTTTTCGAGGATTATTTTAACCAAATGTGATATAATACATTTAACGGGGCCCAACATGCTCCAAAATCGAGGAAAGTGCGACAAATTGGAAAACTCAGTCTCACCTTTAACGAGTACAAGTTGTTATCGTGGGCGAACTGACCTAGGATCAACTGAAACGTGCAATCATATAAATGGACTGATTCAGGGCAGAAATGGTAAAGGAAAATGCTTTCTAACTTCAAACTTTTTGCTATAGTATATTACAGATGTACCATGTCCAGCATGGTTCGGAATAATCGGGATGGTTTGATAAACCCAGGTTGCCTTGAAGTAAAACAAACAAGCTTTAAATCAATACAAGGCAGAGCATAAAATTCATACTCACGAGCTGGTTCCCAACCCTGAGCAGCTTGTGCAGCTCCATCTTGAGCCTGTCGCAGAGCAGGAGAATGCGCTGGCGGTGTTCGTGCGAGGTGTAGGCGGAGTCTGTGAAGTCTTGCGACCGCTCCACCACGGCGTCCAAGGCACTGGTCAGCAAGCAACGGTAGGCCGGGCTCACCGTCGTCAGCCGGGTCATCTCCACGTGGTCCTGGAGAAAAAGAAAAAAAAATCTGATGTGAGCAGCACATGACTTTCCGTATATGATACAATGAATTTACTACTTTTACAGTTAAAAAAATGTCATTCTTATAGTAGATACTTATATTCTTTCCAGGATATTGAATTTTCTCCAATGAGTCGTCATTTTCATTAATTGAGCGTCATTTTTATCCATTTGGCGAGATTTTCGTTAATTTGGCAAGATTTACAAATGTCGCCAAGTTGGCGACATTCCGCTAAATTCATCGCCAAAATCTCGCCAGGCGTTATGGACGGAGAAATAAGTTATTCTTATAGCAGATAAATGACTATTGGCGTTCAAATACAAAAGTATTACGCAAAGTATATTTTCTCGTGAATGGAACGAGTTAGGTCCGCAAGAATGGTGTCACCCAATTTATCATAGGATATTACATATGAAGAGTGAACATGTTTCTCAACAGTTAATATTTTTTTTGTAATTTATGGGATTTTTTGATAAATTTATTTGAAAAATGTGCAATATCTCGGGAACAGTTCATGCTAGCGTTCTAAACTTTATGCCAATCGTTTTCTAAGAAAAAATTACATAAGATATGTCTATTTACGTAACTGTATTAAAGGTTTTGATGTTTTGATGATTTTTTCAAATTTTCACTCGAAAATTTAGGGGTGTTCTGAACATTCGATTATGTTTTAAAACAATAGGCTTCCAGTATTCACGGATTGTGATTTTTGTACCAAATTTTATTCGAATCGCTCCAATCGTTCGTGAGATATTGTCTCCACAGACTCACTGACACACACACACACACACACACACACACACATACTTTCACAAACACGCAGACATCACCTCAAAAATGTTCGATTCGTGATCAGCGATGCTTGAAACGTGATCTTCCGTCGAAATCGAATTTTCGACCCAGTCACAATACTTTCCTTATACATTATGTATATAAGGAAAGTAACAAATTTCACATTTGATTTCTAGTTGCATGGAAAAAAGCAATGGTATTTTATACAAACTCCACAATTACACAAATAAAGACTTTGAAACATTTATGTCAGTAGTACAAGTTAATAATTTATGGATAATTCGTTGTGTAAACATAAGCATTTGAAATAACTTTTGTATTTCCTGTTTATAAGCATACTAAATCAGTTGTATGTCCGAAATTTATTCATTTATATATTTGATTTCTGACATATTTTCTGTCCCCAGTGAAACATCGTTATCGGCCAGTTTCGGTAGCAAAACTACCTCTGTACTTTTAGTTTATGAAGTAAAAATAAGATAAAATTGGTATACAGAATCATTTGGTACCCAATATCATATTCATTATACAATTTTACTGAATGTGTTCGATAACAATATAATAAATACAATATTATGAACAACTCATCAAATATTCTGAATGTTTGTATTTAAAATTGTGTTACTGGTTAACATTAAATCAGGTATGGTGAGCATTTTTATGCTTGCATGACGTAAATTTAAAAACAATATTTCGTGAGTTGCTGACATGCAAGGTAGTTTATTAGGGAAATACAAACTTTCAATAAATTATTAGCATTAATTATTACAGATATTTATTGAGATCAGTTAGAAAATTAACACAATTTCACACATATGTACTACTCAAATTTATCTCATAAAAAATTAATATAAATTTTGCTGTTGCACATTGGATGCCAAATATTATATATATCACATTCATATTTCGTCAGTTTTCGGAAAACGCATACAGAACTAAATTTATCTGTCAAATTTAAATTTTGTTCGTGCATATGTGGAAGAGAAGACTTTTAGTATAATCATTTCTAGCTCTTTTCGAACTTGTTTATTCGAATAATTAACTGCCGAAAACGCTTGGGACAATTTAAACTGATGTGTTTTTTCAGAAGATTTCATATCTGCGAAAAATTTGAGCTCAGAAAATATTTGAAGCTATTGGAAACGATGTAGGTATTAAATGTTTTAAATTATCTTCATATGCTTGCATCATGCATAATATTAATTGCCTCATTAACACCTTGTAATTCAACATTTAATTAAATTGAATGCAAGTGCAAATCTGTAAATAGCAATTATTTAGAAATTCATTTAACGTCCAGAAATTGTTTATATTGTTCAATTTTACTCTTATTATGTAAAAATCTAACCGTCAACGAATCGTAAGTACTTTACCACGGCTTAGCTATGAAACGTTGTTATACATGAATAAATATATAATTTTATAAACAAATGGACAAAATCATTTTCTTCACCAGTCATGCTGGGAGCACTACTCACTATCAGTAGTATCTATTCCTTTTACTTTCCCTGCAATACATGGTAATGTATAGGGAAAGTATTGGAATCCTGTCGAAAATAGCAACTCGAGTTTTCGGCGGATCTACACGTTTCAAGACGTCTAGAATACGAAAAAACCATTTTTAAGCGTGACGTCTGTGTGTGTGTCTGTGTGTGCAGATTTTGTATCACTCTAACTAAAAAACTAATTGACCGAATTTCATAAAATTTGGTAGGTAAGTCACTTGTGGACGAGTCTGGTGCTGATTAGTTTTGGATACGATTCGGGATAAAAGAACCCACCTTGTTTTGCGAAATGGCCCTTCAAAAGCTTGTATCCACTCTAGCTAAAAAACTAATGGACCGAATTTCACAAAATTTGGTAGATAAGTCACTTGTGGATCACCCTGATGCTGATTAGATTTTGGTAGGATTCAGAAAAAAATAATCTACCTTTTTTTGCAAAATGGTCCGCAAAAATCGCCAAAATCTAAAATAAGAAACTACGTATAATCAAATATATCCATTAAATGCTTGTTTAATACGTAATTTTTAACGAAGAAAAGAATAAGACCAACCCCATTACACTAGGACTAGCCGTTCTCGAGATATTTTAGTTTTTTCGTATTTTCTCTACGCCACCTTTGAAAATAAGTCCAGTTATCAAATGAGAACGAAAATTGAATTAAAAGTGAATTAAATTTAATTAAAATAAAGAGAACGTGGATATAAGTCTGCAGGGAAAGTCATGTGCTGCCCACATCAGATTTTTTTAGAAATGGTATCAACTGATTTGCAAACGCATTTTTGTACGTGCTTTGCAAATATCCACTCCTTTTGTTGTTGTCGCTAGCGATGTTAAATTGATGAATTCTTCTTTTATATCATTCCCCGCACAATAATGAATATAAATTGCTAAATGGGCTGAACCATTGAGAAATTAAACCAGACGGTTTTATATCTATTTTTCACTGATGGGTTACATTTTAGGCCATTTTCAAGATTTTGTCTGTTACTAGCCAGGGGCAGGGCATATATCCTTTATTTTTTTTTATAATTTTTCTTTGTTTAGAAAATCTACGAAAAATGAAATAGAACTTGTTTTTAATAATCTATTTTTAAAAATAAACATTAATTACAAGAGTACAGGAATGTAACGACCTAATAACTAACACAGATAGCACTTTCTCCTGTTTGGAACGATCTAACAAAAACTGTGATACATGTACGAATCCAAATGTATCAATAAGGAATTCAAACCAATATTGGCAGTGTTGCATTTAAAAGTACACTCACGTATAATGAAAGTTGCTCACCAAGAAGAAAACATGGTACAACCGCGAAATGATGTAAATAGCTAGAAGGCGTGCTGGTATGCAAATGATCCCAGTCTGTGTGATTGCGCATGACCGTACACCCGTGAGTGGCGCTGCAAGCATGAGCCAGCGGCCTTATAAACCAGCATGTAATCGACGCCCCATCAATGCGATTAGTTTCGGCCGACGCAAGCACGAGTACGGAGTGAAAAGAACGGTGGTTAGATGCTAGAATCGTCGATATACGAAACTGACGGACTTCGAGAGAGGCCTGATCATCGGGCTGAAAACCGCAGGGTGGTCAGCGCGCCGGATAACCCGTCACGTGGATCGTTCGGACTATACCATCCGACGGTGTTGAGAGCATTGGTCCAGGAATACAACTAGTAGAGAAGATCGAATGATTGTGCAGCAGGCACGTATAGAGCCCAGGGCGACCCAATTCGTGATACAGACATACGTAGCGACTCCTGTGTGTCTACGAACCATATCTAGACGCCTGAAGGAAGCGAATCTGAGATGCCAGCGTCCCTTACGTGTGCTACCGTTAACACGGGATCATCGGCGCCTCCGGTTGCAGTGGTGAAGGGCTGGACCAACGTGGAACGCCACAGATTGGCGATGTGTGGTGTTTAGAGATGAGTGCCGCTTCGTTTTGGGGACCGATGATCAGTGTGTCCGGATGTGGAGGTCCCCTGCACAATGCCACAATCCCAACCTCGTTATCGAGCGCCACACCAACCCCACTGCAGGCATTATGGGCTGAGGAGCCATAGCCTACGACAGCCGATCTGCTCTAGTAGTGGTACCTGGAACATTGACGGACCAGCGGTACGTGGATGCTATTCTACAGCCACATGTGCTCCCATTCGTTGCTGAGATTCCAGGTGCATAATTCCAGCAGGATAATGGCAGGTCGCACACGGTTCGGGTCGCCCAGACCTGCCTGAGTCATGTCCTGACACTTCCATGGCCTGCCCGCTCCCCAGACCTGTCCCCTATCGAGCATGTGTGAAACTAGTTGAAACGCCAGCTACCTCGTTACCGCAATCTTCAGTATTTGGTACGTAACGTCCAACAGGTGTGGACTCATCTGCCGCAGGACAATATCAGGCGTCTGTTCGACACCATACCGGACCGTATTGCTGTTTGTATCTCAGCACAAGGCGGTGCGACGCGCTATTGAGGATGACTGTGTACCACAGCTCCCTCGGTGCGTGTTGTACTGCGCTGTTTTTTGATCATGTATATCATTCATATGTATCCTTTCATCAATAAAATTTTAGGTCCATTCTGTTTCCTTCTTGGTGCTCAACTTTCATTCTGCGTGAGTGTATTCTGTTTCCTTCTTGGTGCTCAACTTTCATTCTGCGTGAGTGTATTCTGTTTCCTTCTTGGTGCTCAACTTTCATTCTGCGTGAGTGTATTCTGTTTCCTTCTTGGTGCTCAACTTTCATTCTGCGTGAGTGTATTCTGTTTCCTTCTTGGTGCTCAACTTTCATTCTGCGTGAGTGTATTCTGTTTCCTTCTTGGTGCTCAACTTTCATTCTGCGTGAGTGTATTCTGTTTCCTTCTTGGTGCTCAACTTTCATTCTGCGTGAGTGTATTCTGTTTCCTTCTTGGTGCTCAACTTTCATTCTGCGTGAGTGTATTCTGTTTCCTTCTTGGTGCTCAACTTTCATTCTGCGTGAGTGTATTCTGTTTCCTTCTTGGTGCTCAACTTTCATTCTGCGTGAGTGTATTCTGTTTCCTTCTTGGTGCTCAACTTTCATTCTGCGTGAGTGTATTCTGTTTCCTTCTTGGTGCTCAACTTTCATTCTGCGTGAGTGTATTCTGTTTCCTTCTTGGTGCTCAACTTTCATTCTGCGTGAGTGTATTCTGTTTCCTTCTTGGTGCTCAACTTTCATTCTGCGTGAGTGTATTCTGTTTCCTTCTTGGTGCTCAACTTTCATTCTGCGTGAGTGTATTCTGTTTCCTTCTTGGTGCTCAACTTTCATTCTGCGTGAGTGTATTCTGTTTCCTTCTTGGTGCTCAACTTTCATTCTGCGTGAGTGTATTCTGTTTCCTTCTTGGTGCTCAACTTTCATTCTGCGTGAGTGTATTCTGTTTCCTTCTTGGTGCTCAATTTTCATTCTGCGTGAGTGTATTCTGTTTCCTTCTTGGTGCTCAACTTTCATTCTGCGTGAGTGTATTCTGTTTCCTTCTTGGTGCTCAACTTTCATTCTGCGTGAGTGTATTCTGTTTCCTTCTTGGTGCTCAACTTTCATTCTGCGTGAGTGTATTCTGTTTCCTTCTTGGTGCTCAACTTTCATTCTGCGTGAGTGTATTCTGTTTCCTTCTTGGTGCTCAACTTTCATTCTGCGTGAGTGTATTCTGTTTCCTTCTTGGTGCTCAACTTTCATTCTGCGTGAGTGTATTCTGTTTCCTTCTTGGTGCTCAACTTTCATTCTGCGTGAGTGTATTCTGTTTCCTTCTTGGTGCTCAACTTTCATTCTGCGTGAGTGTATTCTGTTTCCTTCTTGGTGCTCAACTTTCATTCTGCGTGAGTGTATTCTGTTTCCTTCTTGGTGCTCAACTTTCATTCTGCGTGAGTGTATTCTGTTTCCTTCTTGGTGCTCAACTTTCATTCTGCGTGAGTGTATTCTGTTTCCTTCTTGGTGCTCAACTTTCATTCTGCGTGAGTGTATTCTGGATAATGCAGAGTGGCTTTTAAAGTGTTTCTGTCGGTCAGGTTTTTTTAAACATTTCATATTACAAAAATTTTTACCAGAAACTTAAATAAATTATAGAAAATAAAATAATTTTACCTATAATCCATCCATGTGACAGCAAAATATTCTAATATGTCTCCTCTGGCATAATTTTATCCTCCCTCTACTAGAATAATTTTCATCGTACGTGCAAAATTTTAATTTATCTATAAAACGTAATATTTCCATCACCTTATAATTTAGTATATGGAACAGCAGATGTAGGGAACATTGTGCTCTGAACTATATTATATATATTACACAACATTCTTCATAAATATTCAAAACGTAACGGTAGATCTTTTAAAAATGTTTTAAAGATATTATGTGTATAATGTATATGTGCGTGTTTGGGTGTCCGTGTGCAAATGCTATTATTCGACATCCCCACCCCTAAATTGATTTTATTGAAATAGTCTGTTGAACAATGGAGATAGCATAATCAAATCCCATCATATGTTAATTTAGATTCAAAATTACTGTGGAAGAAATAAAGTTTAAACATATGAACCTGGGATATGGATGCGTTCACTAGATAGATAATTCAGGGGATACGTCACTGAACACAAGGATACCTATTGCAGCTGGTGAAGTACAATATTCGAAGGAACTGTCATCGTATCAGACTAACGTATCCAGTTAATAAAAAGAGAACAATCACATTTTTAATGTCTCTAAATGATTACTAGGTGGATCAACTCAAGGCGAACCTACCCTGGGAAGCAACTGTCAAAGACCACAAGGTTTGTGGCAGGAATACGGCTATTTCCAAAAGTTCGCATCTTAGTACACTAAATTTACGTTGATCACCTTTCGATTTTAGTACATTCAATAAAATTTCCATCATCTGATAAACGTATGAATATTTTTAAGCCAAGTTTAAAACTCTATACTCTATCAGAGTTTTACTTTAGCAGTGCCAACCAAAGCTGCTTTGCGTGGCACCAAAATTAGCCCAAAAAAAGTGTGTCAACTTCGAGGATTTTAATTTAAATATCCCCAACATTTTACCAAATTAAGAAAAAAGGAACAGATCAATCCGTTAATTTTGATGAGATTAAAGAAAGGGTCGTAGTTGTATGATGTTAAAGGAAACAATTAAATCGTTTTGATTTAATTGTTCATAAATCATCAGATTTAATTGTTCATAAATCATTTGGATGAGAAATTTTGACAATATACGCATATTTACATAAATTTATGATACAGAAAGAAAGAAATATAGGATTATATAAATATTATTTTGATGAAATGTAGTATCTCAACATAATTTCAGCTATGGATAAAAAATAAAGCAAATATAAATAAGATTGAAATAAATATGTTATACTAATTTTGAGGGAATGTAGTGAAGGATATATGTTTTATTTATTTATTATTTTAAAACTTTATTTTTACGATGCATAAACGTCGCGGGTACATTTTTAGCCACATCCCATTCTTTTTCATCCCAAATACCGTCTTTCCAATCGAATTTTACAATTTTATGATAGGCGTCGTTTTTCCTCATAATTTCGTACATGGGAACAAATAATGCCGATATTGACTAATAGTGTCTGATATTTCGCTAACGTTGTCAAAGTACATTGCATCTTCTACCTCCAGACGTTGGAATTCTTTAGCTCATGTCCGTGAAACTATTCAATAGTCAATCGGTAATATGGTAAAATAAGTTCTGTAGCACTTTAAAAATCTTGAATTTTAAATTTAAAAATCAATTTGTTTTTGCTGTAGATCAGTGACCTTTATCAACCATTAGTCAGCGAGGAAGTTTTAAGCAAATACCCTTTTTGTATATGGAAATTGTATATTATATATTAAAAAATAAAAATATTTTTCTGGATTTTATGTAAACGCATTTTTTATACTATGTAATAGAAATATCCAATACAGTTTTAAATATCTGGCACTAATGCATCATTAAAATTCCAAAACTGTTTCAGTAATGTTTTTATATAGAATATGGAAAAAAATATTTTTACTAAACTTTGTATATTTGATGATTGAGTAATTTTAAGATTCACGAAAACATAAATATTCTAAGAAAAAACACTGATAATGTACGTAAAGCAGCATTTCCCATTTCTTACGACTGTGGCAAAAAAAAGGATGGCAAATGAAAAACTCGGAAACGATTTTAGCTTCCAGTTATTTCTAATCGTCTGTTGGATATTTGCCAGAAAGTGAAGCGCTAAGTATTTTTTCATCAGTACATTTTTTTGTCCCGTAGTTATGACATATTTACTCATTTAAAACTTGTTTATTTCATAAGGAAACTTGCTAGCTTTTTATTATCAAATATCCTGTCTTTTAAAAATAAAAATATATTTAGAAAGCTAAATATTTAATTCATTAACATGTGCAAATTGTACTTTTATTCATGATTAGCGGATTTTTTTTTTTTTTTTTTTTTTTTTGTGCAAACATTAAAAGGATTTTATAACTACTAATATATTTCCGTTGAAAGAAAATTTGACTTAAAAACAGTTTTTAGTATTTCAACATGACATACTACTTTAGAAACACGGATCCCAAACTCATGCAACTGTGTCTTGTAATACATCAAAGTAATCAGTCTGGCCACGGACGATAGCCTGTTTTCTATGTAAAAAAACTTATTTCATGCTTCCATTTTTTCTATTTTAAATATTTATACTCTGTTCAGTGAGCATGGTTATTTTTTCTGTATAATGTATTTTACTTGTGATACGTCAAAACTGTCTGTACTACTTCATTTCATAAATATTCAAGAAAGACATATCTTTAGTTAAACAAATTGCTCATAGATGGCAGTACTAAAATAGACATACTACTTTAGAAACACGGATCCCAAACTCATTCAACTGTGTCTTGTAATACATCAAAGTAATCAGTCTGGCCACGGACGATAGCCTGTTTTCTATGTAAAAAAACTTATTTCATGCTTCCATTTTTTCTATTTTAAATATTTATACTCTGTTCAGTGAGCATGGTTATTTTTTCTGTATAATGTATTTTACTTGTGATACGTCAAAACTGTCTGTACTACTTCATTTCATAAATATTCAAGAAAGACATATCTTTAGTTAAACAAATTGCTCATAGATGGCAGTACTAAAATAAGAAGTTATAGAAAACTGGAAATAGTACGATTCTCTTTCGTTAAATGTCGTCATCAAAATAAAAATAGATTATTCCACTCTTACTTTTGAGGTGGTGTTCTTACAATCAGTGGCAGTTATTGGGAGGAGGCAATACGACGCGCGACCCCCTTGAACAGACAAGCAAAATTATTTATTTAGTTATATAAGTTTATTAAAATTTTTAGTAAAAATATAAGAATTTTTATCTGAACTGAATGTCGAGTTTATTAGAAGTTTATTAATTATCTCGAGTTTATTAGTTGTTGCCACTAGATGGCAGCATTAAAGCTCTCATGTATGTATTTTATAGAATCTTCATAGTATAACCGATAGGCAAAACACTGTATTACCGAGAAAGATGATGGATTCTTGAAAAGTCTGTATCCCCTTCTCGCTTTTTGTGGGAATTTGAGTGAAAGAAAATCGATATTGCATAGTTGGAATTTAACATCCGGTCCGCTAAAAAGCGCGACGTCGCCAAAGAAGAAATAAACCGTAGTGAATACATGAAGCAGGACTTCTCAAATTGTCCAACTTTCGCAAATGTGGCTTCTATTTTTTCTTGATACATACAAAAATGTATGTGTACTCCATCTCTCGCCATTTTTAAGTAATAAATTAGAAGTATTAAATAAAGATTTGAAGACAAGTTACTGTATTTATGAAATTTTAATTGCTTTTATTAATTTCATTAACCGGATTCTTACAGTTTTGATTCATGACGAAACAGTTTAGCATTATACTTAGAAAACAGAAATCCAGGATATCTTCGATACAAATTTTTTTTTGTTTAAGTGAGTTGAATATATGAGGTTATTTATCATATTTTGGGAGTTTCTATCCATCGGGAGTAAAAATGTTGTTTGGGGCGCTCAGTTTGAGGAGTCACTTAACCCACCCAGTTGTCTTCCTTATTGAAGCTGTTTCATAAGTTTATGCAAGTGTGTGTGGGGGGGGGGGCATCTTGTCATTTTTGATGTAGGGTGGTTTTGTCTTTTGCTAGTAACGAATTTCAATGCGTTTGACCTCTTAATTGTTTAAAAGTCATGGGTTTCCTATTTGTTATACACCCATGGTAAATAGGCGATTTTTAGGGACACTTTCAGAAATGTGCTGTTTACGGCATTTAGTTTGTGGAGTCACTTGAACCACTTAGCTATCTTACTTTTTCAGCTATTTAACATAAAAATAAACCTAAATATTAAAAAAATTTTAAATATTTGTGAAGCTATAAAATAATATTTTCAACCTGATCCCTTGATCTGACGTCGTTTTCCTTGAAATTCTGCCCCTCACCCTGGCAACTACCCATTACCCCCTGCTTTCTGTCACCTATTTCACTGAAGACATATGTTGCTCAGATAGCCACTAGGCACTAAGTTTACTTGGGGTAGCCATCTACTCCAAATTTCCTGTCCCTAATTCAGCGATTTTAATTCTGACGGCGGCTATAGCTTCTGTACTATCTGTACGTGTCACCTGGATATACATTTTTTATATCAAACCCCTGGGCACAAAATTTACTTTAAGTAGATCCCCTCCCACTTTCACATTTCGGTTCATAATTGAGCGACTTTTATTTTGCTGATGGCTATTGCCTTTGCACCATCTGTACATTAACCCTGGATATAAATATTTTTGTGTCAACTACCTAGGCGTAACTTGGGGGGATAGTTTAACTAGCCCCACAATTATACATCCCTATTCCTAATTAAGCGATTTTGATTCTATCAGTTGCTATAGTTTCGCCACCATTTGTATATGTCGCTTAAACATACATCTTTATTGCATCAACCCTCTGGGAGTAAATTACTTCAAGTAGTCTCAATTGTACGTTTCGGTTTTGCAAAAATCTGGCCGATGTGCATCGTCCTGTGTCCTGAAGTACTTGTGCATCACATTTCATAGCCGTACGATGTTTAGATTTCGTGCTACACATCACACACATATACACATCAACACACAAACATCGTACTTTACTGTGTAAGAGAAATTGCCCGTGGTAGAAAGGGGGAGGCAGTGAAGGGACCCCCTTTTTCATATTTTCGTTTTCATGTTAGTGATTTCGATATTGATTAATTAACTACAATTCTTTTAATGGCGTTTTATGCCCCCGTCCTCAAGTTAAAAGCAATGTGCTTGTGAGGACGCTATTATTTATTATTATATACTTTTTATTCTATCTTTTCATGATTTTAATTTAGGTGCTAAACTTCTCAACTTCCATTTTTAAGGAAGTGCATGCTCGTGAATTGCCGGGTCTAGAAATGCCGGATATTTTTGAATTCGCGAGCTGCCATTCATATGATATTCTACTGCGTTGTGTGCTCATCAGAGAGAGTCCTTGTCGTAGATTAGTAGGGCGTCGTCTCACTTCGTAGTCCATGTGCGGTTCTGTTGAAATTCAGATTTATAAATATGAATATTCAGATTATGGGTACTTGTTAGTATATTTAAGTTAGAAGTGGAATGTTCACGATTCGGCATACTCTTGATATGTCAGTTGTAATTGGTTTGTGCATATAGTACCTGTATATCGTCCTTCATTCATATGTTTCAAGTATCCAGCAAGTTAGCTGTAAATAAATTAATATTTGAATTCACCCTTTTATGGTGAGCCTTTTTTAAAGTCTTTGAGCAAGATTGATGTTTTCATTTCGGATTGATGTTATTGTGGGTTGAAATTTACATTTTAGTTTGCGTATTATTCAAGTGAAGTGTTTCAGTTCAAATTCATTTTGTATACATGTAAAGTAGATTTAGATTAAGGTTCTAATAGAAGGGATAGGGACCTTACATGCTCTTAACAGACGGTAAGTTGGTACTGTCATCTAATTTTTTCTATTTCTGCTGTCATCAAGGAAGTATAAGACTGCTATGTTCTCACGAGCAGCAGTTTTATTTATTACGATTGAAATGTCTGCTGACAGAACCGAATTGAAAAAAAAAAAAAACACGCATAATATTACACACTTTTGACTCTCACGGTGGACAAATACAAAAATATTTCATTTACTTCACTTAAATAGATAGTAAAATAAATGACCATATTACAAATATTTGAAAGTTTTGGAGCTTGATCGACGTTTTTATTCGCTTCAATCTAGCTCAAAGACTCTGAAAAAGGATAACCTAAAATCGAGAATATAAGTTCATGATAAACGAAAAAGAATCTTTGTTTGTTTTTTTTAAAAAGAGAAAAAAAAAACTAAAAAAATATATTGTTCATGAAATGTAAGCAAATCTTAAAATTACATTCATTTACCGCGACTAAGAATGCTTTAACAATTTAAGAAAAGAAAATTATCACAATATTTGAGAGAAAAAGCTTGTTAGGATAAGGTAATTGGGCAGAAAGTTCCCTTAATGCGCAACGTAATTATGACAAACATTTAAATGACTTTCTTTGCATGAGCAGATCAGACAGCATTTGTTTTTTAAATAAACGACTAAATAGAAGACCATTAGGCCGACTCAACATTCTTCTAACGACTTAGCGTCTTCAAAAAGAATTCAGTAAAAAAAAATGGTGGAAAAGAATAGAATCAAAAATGGAAGATGATAATGCATGCGAAATGCCGTATTTCATTTTACCTGACTGTTACCAAACAGGAAGAAAAAAGTATGATCTTTCTTCAGGTGGCGGCCCATTTTAAAATGGAACATCTTTGGAAGCTTTTAGCAATTTTTCATATTTTATGTACAAAGTCAGAATATATCGGTTGTTGGAACTTGGCCAAAAAGTAAAAAAATAAAATACATTCTAAAGTTTTAATTCTTTGAAGTTTCTTCCTCCAAGAAATCTACTTCTTAAGAGTATCATAGAGAACTTTAAGATTGTCACATTTGGCTCGTAATGATTTCATGTTGAAACTGAAATACTTTGAGTGTCTTTTATTTGTGCAATATATTGTTGGGTATGCGTCGTATTCTCTGGAAGGGCGGATGTAGTTTCAGGATACAAAAACGAATTTGAAAAACTGGGTAACTTTAGTTTTATTGAATACAGCAATAAGCGTTGAACGGAACTAATTATAAATATCAACTTTCTATCTATCTCGCAAAGTCCAAAAATAAACTTCAAATGCAGTAACGTATACGGTAAATTTTATAAGGATCCCAAAATAATCTAGCCATTGTACTTATAAAATTTTATTATTTAATAATAACAATAGATTAATAATTGTGATTATAGCAGTTAATGAACCTTTTTATTCTTTTCCGTTGTAAATAATGTAAGATTGTTATACATAATAAAAATTTTGCAATTAATCATTATTCCGCTGTAAATATTCCCCTGTAAATGAATTATCATTTTACTTTTTACGTAAAATGATAGTTTTAAGTTATTAATAAACATATATTTTCAAATCGAATAGTTTGTGTACTAGCACATTGAAAATATAGAAGTGTTTATTTGCAACCCTTGCACCTCCTCTTAGAGCTCCTATAACATAAGTTGGCCTATAACCACTATGTTATATCGCTTAGTGAGAAACGCCTTGTTGACAAGGAGTGAGAACCACTCTTTTTGTTGACCTCAGCAGAACGTACCTTTTTTATCGCACTTATCGCCGACTGCGGCAAAAAAACCGATATTTTTGCATTCATCTCTTCTACAATTTATCCGTTCTTGTTCATTTAGGAATCTAAACTTTCCTATCCCTTTTCGGGAATTATTAGAGCAATTTACGGGCGAACATTCTCCCATTTTATTGTGAATTTAAATCACAATGCACGACATCTAGTCACTGCGCAATAGAAGCCGATTGATCAGTATGATACAATATGGCGGATGTGCTAGCTCCTTATATAGGAGCATTACCTCCTCTCGGCATGTATGTAATGCGAATATGTATCCCGTTACATAGGCGGTTAAGATAGTTCTACGATTACACAGTCTGCTGTGAGCTATACAGACTAAAGACATCCAGGACAGTTTTTGACCATAGGCAAGTGTTGGAGGCTTTCTTTCGTGATCTTTTTTCCTTTGTTAAAGTTTTATGGGGGCCCTAAAATTTACTTTTGCCTATGGGCCCCGATGAAGGTTAGAGGCTATGGGCCCCGATGAAGGCGACCTGAAGACATCTCATAGCGAGTTGCACAGAAGACATCTCACAGTTTTTTTAGCCCAAAGCGGCCGAGATGGCCGCCGAAGGGAAGTCTTCTGTAATTTCTATACCAGCTTCGTGGTGCAATAGGATGCATCGGGCACTGTGAGGTTTGAAAAGAGGCAAGACAGCAAATTTTCTCTCAGCTCTCGAAGTAGTAAAGACCTATTTAAGACTAATGCGATTAAACAGGAGTGAAACCAGGTCAATGATTGCAGCACTAAGAGCATGATTTTCATATATTCACATTATGAGTTTAGCCACTAGGGATGACATTTCTCGTTAAGTATCAAATATAGATATTTTCAAATATCTGGTATTTCTTAATCTAACTTACCTCGAACTTTTTGATGGCGTTGCATACTGTGAGGCACTGTTCGGTCTCATCTGCGTGATTGCCCCTGCTACTCCTTCTGTGGCCCCCGTTGTTGTTGGGCGCCAATCCCGCTAATTCCGGTATGACTCCCTCTTTGACCACGAAGTGGACCACGTCCATGGAACGCCGCATCTGCAGGAACACTGTATCGCGGTTTTCGCGCGCCGTGTCGCAGTCCGGATGACGAAGGCACGCCTGCAACCAATAAAACGCACGATTATGAAAATATTGCATTTTGGTTTTATATCAGAATTTAACTTTTGTTATAAAAATCCACTGTCAAGTTATTTTAGTGAGCTAGACAAGAAAACTAGCCATTTATAGTTAACTACTTAAGTTATCTTAGTGCGTTGAATCTGTTATAAATGGAATAAAAGTCCTATTATAATGGATTGCAAATGCGCATGCGTCTACCTAATACCTTACGAGCACGTTTAAAAAATATATATGTTTTGATCTAATGATCAATTTCGCCGTTGTTATTTCATACATGTAAGATTCTTTTTTGCGCTAAATATGGTGATTAGTTTGACAGATTTTGTAAAAGTACTATAAATCCGTGTGCTTTCTTAGCACGGCATGGGCAAAAGCGTATTAATATTTTCTTCCTTTTTTTCATATTCATACAAGGATCTATTTATCTCTGTATGAAATTTAGTGTCAATTAAATGTTTAGTTTCTGGTGTTGTTTTTCAAAACGCAAAATGTGAAAACATAAAAAAATATATAAAACACATCCAGTGGTCGGATTTAAGAGTACCACACACATCTACAAGTCGCTCACTCCAATTAAATGTGCAATTTATATTTTTATGGCCCGTTTGAATCAAGATCTTGGATGAAAAGTAAAAACTTTATAGAAATAGAGATTTATCTTATATAATAAAGGAATGTGTTTGTATTTCTCTCTGTCTGGGAGTGCCGTCTGTAGCGGGAAATCTAAGCGTTCTATGGCCATAAAATTTAGTACAGAGATACCCAGGAATATGTCTCGGCGTTATTGTTTTTACATTCGAATTAATTTCTTAGTCATTTTATATTTTAGGACGATTTTGGGCGATATTCACAGAAATCGGTTCTTTAGCGGCAGAAAATATCTTCACACAGTTTCCATCTTGACACTACCGGAAAGATTAAAAAGTTCCTCCATACGATTAATAGACAAATTTTCGTGAATTTAAAAAATACATATAATTTTCGTGTGTTTTAAACTTCCCCGATTTTTAAATTGTAATATAAAAGTTGACGGCCAATCCAATGCTTATAATTTAGCCCCATCTCCTTTAATTATTACACACTGTTCCAATACAAAAAAAAATATTGAACACATTCGCTCCTTAATTATAATTTTTTTTTAAGCGAGCGAACTGTTAAAAATTTCGATGACGTTCTTAGATCTTGCGTATAATGTAGGTCCCTTGCGTATAATGCAATGTCTCTTCTCCTGTGGTCGGTTGTAGGCTACCTGTGCATGTACTTAAAGCTTTCTCCTAAAGAAAAAATTCCGCGAAGACGTTTTATGTCATGATTACCCTATGTATGTTTCTTTTTATTTTATTTCCTTTGGGCGTTTGCGGACAGCGACAACGTGCATGTAATGCGCTTTAACTGATTTCGCTTTTGGTGGAGATTTATATTCAACTTGAAGGGAATTGAAAGTATTTTGGCAAGTGACCGTTTTTTCAGTATCGTGCTTTTATTAGAAATATAAAAACTGCGTTCTTTGCGGAAGATATAGCCAATATACAAATTGGTATATAGCTAATATATAATTGGTGCTGAGATTTAAATTGTGTCCATCGGCAAATTTTAATGTATAACGTCTCCGCAAGTGGCGGGCTTCGGTTATGTGATTTGAGGGATGTTTGTAGCACATCCGTTGAGCCAATGTACATGGATTGCATGCAATTTTCACTATTATTTATATGATTAAAATTTATTTATTTTGTTATTTTTTGTAACTATATTGCTTTAACTCCCGGGCAACGCCGGATACATTTGTTAGTCGTGCATAAATGTTTTGCGCATTTTCTATAACTTTTATGTTCCGGATTCCCTAAAATTTACTTTCTGCGATGCAGTGCCGTTACCTTTGAAGCTGTGAGCAATAGAACTGTAGATCTTTCCAAGACCTGTCTGGCAGCAGCCATTTGAGCTCGGCGTCGTTCATTGTGTATATCCTGTAAAAGAATTAAAACGAAATTAGGACAATTCGATAAAATGAAATAAATTAAGAAATTGAATATTGTCTATCACAAATATATTTTTTTCATTTTTATAAATATATATGTAACAGGGTTCATCATTCTACGTATATTAAAGCTAGCTGATCCACGACCGACGTTCAGAAACCCCCTTCCTCTGCATTTAATTTCGAACGGACTTTTGAGCCTCATGCAAAGAGATTTAGTCTACGTGACCTGTCTCCGCTGGATTAACTCAAAGTTCGGACTAGAGATGGCGCTGCTGGGCTGTCTACAGACAACATTGTAAGCAAATAATTCTCAATATACGCTGCTGACCACTGTGTATGTAAGAAGCAGGCCACAACGTGCCATGATATTTTTACACTAGGAACCAGAACTCTCTTCTTGGGTGCTTTGCTATCCAGTAAACTCGCTAATTCTCTTGATTTTATCTTTTTCTCTTTAGCCTCTTTTTCGATAGTATATTTCAAGCTGCAACTCGCCATACAGTCCAATTACATGAAATATTTTCATCTATTAAAATTTCACGTCATTACACTTTGTTTTGTCATTTACATATACGTCGTGACTATGTTTTTGCCCTTTCCATGCACACACACACACATATATATATAACAATTTGAATCAGACATGAAATTGAACCAAATTGAAGGTGTAATTAGATTGAATTCAAAACAGTACTGCATATATTGTATCATTATATAAAATTAATATTACACAAAATTGTCGAAACTGTGTCATCTGCATACTTTCAATTCCTTATGGCAATTTAGTCTAATATCAATTTTGAATAATGATAAACTTTTCGAATAGAACCTGCTTACATCCTCAATTTGGTTCAATTTTTTGTAGGATTAAAATTTATTTTCTATTTTTCCATGCGCGACTTTTGTAGGGGACAACATTGAGAAACTTGGTTTTTGCTCTTAATTTTTTTCTACAACACCAAGTGTTCTATGTCATTTAGGTTCTATCTTGAAGTTGAAATTTTCAAATGATCTGGACTCTAGAGCCTGACATACATAAACAAAGGTTTACTTTATGAAAATTTTGGTTCGTTTAAAAATAAAATCACAAAAGCCGGTCACGTAGATTCTGTGAACCAGCTAAGGACAGATGGATTTAATAAATGATTATAATTCAAATTTGAATACTTTCAAGAATTATGCATTTTTAGCACATTACAACATAGTTGAAAAGCGTTTATTACTTTGTTCATTCTGTCTGTCTGTCTGTCCGTTAGTACGATAACTGCCGTAAAAGTGACTTTATCAAAATGAAATTTTAGTATATTATTCAGAGGGTCTGTGGGCCCTATGGGAATATAAATGAATAATATCACCCAATTAGTTTTTCACTGAACCCGTGTTGATAAATGAAATACATTGAACCCTATGGGACCTAATTTTTCAAACATTTTTTAAGCGAATTTAAAATTCACAAATTGCTTCGAAAGATTTAGGAAATATTCAAATTGTCTCATAAAAAATAAAAATTCAGCAAAATATATTCGGTAGTTTTTAAAATAAAAATTAAAATAATAATTACACATATATTATAAGAGATGACGTGACCCACTTCAAAATAAAATATGGCATCCACCTTGTGTCAAAATAGTGATTGTTAAAGTTATTTTTAATTTATATTTAGTGATGTATCTATCCATCTTAAAATCGCTTTATTTTTGCTTAATTTTTGTGCATCTATATTCTGAAGCAGCGCAATAACAATATATTTGAGTTTAAATGATTAATGCCATCCATCTTGTGTCAAAATCGAGAATTTTAAAATTCGTTTTAATTTATATTTAGTGTTGCATCCGTCCTAAAACCGCTTTATTTTTATTTTTTTCTGTGCATTTATATACTGCGGCAACGCAATTACAATATTTTTGAGTTTAAATGATCACCAAACTTTTATTATTTCTACAACGATGCCTGATTTTCACGTATGGAGAATGTAAACACATCAAGATCTAAGATGAGTTTCATAAGAATTGCTGAATTTCTTTAATGCAAAATTATTTAGCTCTGGAGTCCGCAGTATAGCTGATATGAATAAAGCGTTTATTGATTTTACATAGAGAAGCAGACGATTCTATATTATTGCTTTTTCGATGAAGTTTTAAGCATGGAGTTAGAAAGTAATTTTACCTCCATGGTTTTAAGTTTTTAAGTAAAATAAATTATTGTAGTATTGTGATAATTTTAAAAATATCGCCGCTGAATGAAAGAAATGGAAAAAAGTTTATGAATGAAATATTAGCTGCTTTTATATAGGGAGCCAGACGATTTATATTTCGATGACGTTATTTGAATAACTCTCATTTGTTTTTGATGAAGTTTTCAAATATATTAAATTGTAGTATAGTGATAATTTTAAAAATATCACAGCTGAATGCATCGCATTTTAGAGATGTTTAATTAAAATTGAATTGCAGGTGGAAAGTGTTTCATAATTAATGCTTTATGAATGATTGATTTTTTTTTTATTGTTTTTGTACTGATGTGCATTTTTGCGAGTTATTTAAAACTATTATGCAAAGTTGGATATGGATGCTTTTTGTTAAGGAAAAAATAATTATGAAAATCAGCGGAATCTAAATATATAGATAAAGTACAGTTTAATTTTTCATTGTATTCTTATTAAGGTAATATAATAGTAATCATTGCTATTTTGTGTAAAAAAACTACTAATAAACCTACAAATGAGCGATCATAATTTTTGCCGTATCAATATTGCAGGCCATGTGAGACAGATGCCAAGATGATGTAGCCCATGTGAGCTAGATGACGATATTATATGGCCCATGTGGGGTAAGTGATATATATATGACGTTAGTTCGATTCGCAATATTGACTCATTTCAAGTTTGTGGAGCCAGATAATCTAACTAACTACAGATATCAATTTCAATGTATCTAAATCATTTTGTTGTTTAAATTGAACGAATCATTGATATTAAATGTCTGTTAATTAGTAGATACTTTTGTTAAGAAAGAAATATACATACTGGTTATTACAGACATCAAATGTCACTCAGATGATTATGAGTAAACATAGCTCAAATTAATAAAAATATCTTGATACCGAGGATTGTTTCATGGTAAGCTTATTAGAGGAAGCTCTTATCAATGTAACTCATTCCAATTACCGGGTATCAACGAACTGGAATGCTGAGATTTGACGAATAAGCACACAATAATGAGCGGGCTTTGCATGGGCAGCAAGATAATTCTTCTATTATCAAGTTCTTCTCGCAAAATGTGTTTATGAGATGCTTTCGGGGATTCATATCACAAATGTTCGGTGTTGAATTCAGCGGTAATTAAGAAAGTAGTTTTACTTTGATATTGACGGTAATATTTCTGTTTCCTCAAAACATCGCTTATTTTAAATTGTAATATAAATCTAATTCGTTATTCTAGGAACAATTCATTTTAATCAAAAATATTACATTTTCTATATTTTTTTTCCCTATCGTTGTGGTAAAATTTTGTTTTTCCTTAGTTTTGGAAGAAGTTATGAAAGAAAGAATCTGAAACAAATTTAAGAGATATATTATCCCAACACAATTGCAGGAAAAATAATATATACGTTTTAAGTTGGTTAGAGTAGAGAAATAGGGGGATAATCAAATGTGCGAGAATTGAAAATTAAAATAGCAATAAGAATTTTCAAATGGAATATAAAACAGAAACCTGGCGCATAATGAGTGTGATTAAGAAGAGGAGGCGTTAAATATCTGAGATTTAAATATCCCCGAACACATGGGGATCACGAATCATCAATATATTTTTTAATACAATCTTAATTACAATGTATTCTTAACACAATCTTATTATCCTTAATATAATCTTATTATTTTTAATACAGTCTTATTATTCTTAATACAATCAATAGTATTATACGACCCTCTTACGACACAACAATGACTATATAACTATTATGTTTCGTATGCTCCTTAACAAACGTAATTAATTTATGGCCCTCTAGACCCCCCTGTCAAAACGTACCTTTTATGAATAATAAAATCTACTAATTTTGAACAAGAAAATTACATTAATAACTTTCAGGAAGTGACAAGGATTATCGAAGAAATTAAACTTAATTTTTCGAAATATTAAACTATCGCCAATTTGGCGACGTTTCATGAAAGTTGGCGACATTTTCCGAAAGTTACTAAGTTGGCGACATTGTGTCAAATTTGTCGGTATATGGGACATGCAGACAGACAAATTGAGAGAAATTCATTTTTTATATAGTATAACAGTTATGTTTCTACAAAGAAAAGGATTTTGAGCCTTTTCAGCTCCTAAATCTTTAGGAGGCTGTTAATTTGTTTTTCTTTTTTTAATGATCCTAGAAGGGTGAGTGGGACATTTGTTACTGGCTAAATAATCCGCAAACACACACTGTGACAGTGTCCGACTTCGTTTTTTTAGGCACCCAATTTAGACCGAACTCTAGACGTAAAAGATGATTATATATAAAGATGTACTATATATGTCTATGAATCGAACCCATGGGGGTGGAAACTGTAGGTATTCTAAAGAATATATGTAGTCTTCGTACCTTTTCCAATACTAGATATTCAGGGTTAACATTTCCCTCTGAACTCTCACCTTGACCTCTTGATATCGGCTAGAAAGTGTCAAAAATCTTCTCTGATTGGCTACTTTGGCTTGACAGACAGCTCGTCAACTGTTAATCACTTCATGTCCACGCCTTCTTTTCGTATGCTAATGGGATTTGGACGTTGACCACCTGTTCGGATCAAAAGTACCGATAACCTTTCTTAATTACTTCTCGGAAGCAGGTGTCATCAGGAAAAATCCCTACTATTTAGGGACAGCCCACCTAAGAAAGATTTTTGGATCGCTTTTGAAAAGAATATACGGTATCTGTTATATAAGATATCTTTACAAAAGATATCTGTTATATAAGATATCTTTTGTAAAGGGAAATCCCCCTGACATAAACTTAAAGTGTAAATTAATCTTAGATGGCATTTGATAGATTCGTTCCATCGATTTAATTCTATTTTCTGCAGTCATCCAAAATCAAACCACCTTCCAATAACAATACAATATAGAAGTGCCACCTAACTTTTATTGCCTAAACTACAAATTTTACCCGGCTTTGCAAGAGATTTGAAAAGGGGATTCGGTGTATTCATTCATAAAATTTTTCAAAAGACCACATAGCTGATATTGGTAAAATGAATTCCTGTTGTAAATTACGGGCAACTATGGTTGCAAAGTAAATGCTGAATACTCGGACTTTTGATAGTTTCTATAGAAATCAAACATCTACCGGTCTCTTTTTTGGTTCTCAGTTTGATATTTTTGGACATAAATGACAACCCTTTTCCTCAAAACACCCAGCACGATGTCAATGAGCAAAAAATATTAGTTTTTGTTAACAGCAGGGAATGTACTTTTAAAGATAACGCAATACATGTTTCTAATCAAGCTAAAAAAAAAATATGTCACATTTCACAACATTAGAAAAATAATTTAAATTGGCTTTCTGATGATATAAAATCTGATAAAATACGCAAATTAATAAAGATCTGATAAAATATGCAAAGTCATAAAAATTTGACAAAATATGCAAATTAAACTAATTAACATTTAAATTCTGTCTGAAAGAACGCTTAAAATGTCAAAACATTTTTGGACCCGAAAATATTAATCAGAATATTTTTAATTTAAAGCCGTCTTAACATAAAAATTCGAACCATGACGTTTTCGTATTCAAATAACTCTATAGATGGCGCTATTAAACCTGGCGAAATTTAAATCCATCGAAAAAGCTGCTTTGTCTTACGAGTGAAGTTTGTGCTTCTTGTGTGTCCTGACGAATAAGGATGTTTCTTGCTTTCAAAACCGGTCGACACTATTATTTTGTATTGTATGCTTTTCTTGAATTCCTGACGAGGTTTTCCTTTCAGTAGTCCAGCTACCTCTCAACAAAATTTTATACTATAGCTCGCTTATATTTTCTGCTACGCGACCAATAAGTAGACATCTCGCTTTATTATTATAGATAATATTCCATGAAATTTATATTCACTACTTCCCCCAAACACAAAACGGTACAGAGAGACATCTATAAGAAAATAAACATCCTAGTGATAAAACTATTTGAATGCCGAATGGTATTTTATAGCAAGCTCATTAACGAGACGGCGTTCTTATCAATACAGCAAATTATAAATGGCGGTGATTAACGAGGAAGAATGTTACGTTTTGGTGAAAACGCGTTCCATAATTAGCCGACTTTGCATGGGGAGAACTGACAAAGAATTCTTTCGGTATTGTTTCTGATTCGTTCTAAAAGAATTTTCACAGAGCATCTGTTTATGAGACGTTTTCTGCTGCTTTATACTATCGGAATTGTTTTGTATTCGATTTAATTAAAGAAGCGAATTGCTTTGAAATTAGCGGTAGCAATTCTATTGAGGGTTAAATAATGTGAATTAAATCTCTGAGTAGTAGACAAAATGCAATTTGGATAATACTTGACTTTCCTGCATACTGAAATTATCGTTTTATACTAATTATTCCACTCGTCCTTTGCGCATTTTCAACGGCTGGTAGCCACTAAGTATGACATCTATACGCTTAATAAAAGTTGTGAATATTAAAAATTGTTTCAAATTTAAGCATGAAAATGAAAAGATATACATGTTTGGAAGGGAAAATGGTGTATGGTTTTAAATTTTTTAATTATTCCTTTGAATCGTCACCACTAATTCGAATTTATGAAATATCTGATTTTTTTTCGTTAATCCGAAAGCTAGGATGGATCGAATGAAACCAAATCCAAGATTTTGACTAGAATGAAGGTGCTCTATAATTGAGTAAAGCGATTTTGAGATTTTTTTATCATTATTTTGTATTGTCACCACTAATTTCGAATTAAAAAAAAGTTTGATATTTTCGGGTTAACTTAAAACCTAAAACGGATTGAATGAAATAAAAACCAAAATTCCAACTAAAGTGGAATTACTTGATAATTGAGTAAAACGGGTTTGATTTTTTTTTTTTTGCATTGTCACCTCTAATCTGAATTTTTGAAATTTTAGTTTTCTTTCTTGGTTTCGAAGAGATGGAGCGAATGACGCCGAAACCAAGTCCCTAGCTATAGTGGGAGTGCTCCACAAATTATATACATTACCTCCCCCCCACTTGATCCCCCCCCTCACTTGATGCGTGTCTATCAAGTTGAGTTATATCGTACAAATTGCTACAATAAGTTAATACTTACTTCACTTTAGATCGAAATTATCCATTTAAAAAAATATTGTTTTTATTTGGCGATTTGGCGCAGTTTTTAATGACACCGACTCACCAAAATATCAAAAAAGATAAAAATTTATGATATTATTATTATTATGCTCACATTGTGCAAGAGGGTTACGCTTGTAGATGGAAGCCTAAGATCTACCCTTGTAGATAGTCGTGTGACGTATAAAAATATTATTTTATGGTTTGGTTTATTTATTTTAAACTTTAAATTAGTTATTTTAGTATTAGTGATAGCCGTGAATTTAACATAGTATATAGCAGAAGTGAAACCCACGTATTTATCTTTTCTATGCTGCCCAGTGTTTTTGAAAAGGAATATGATTAATGAACATAAAATTATTTTACTTATCTAATAAACATACATTAATTTTATTTATCTAATAAACATACATTAATTTTGCTCAAACACAATTTTATTAATTATCATATTTCATATTAAACTTTAGCATAGCTTAATTTTAAATCAATAGTTATCTTTACAATTTACTACTTCGTACAACATTACAGTTTCTCTAACATAACTGAGCCGGCAGAGATACAGTTATAACCTTCTACTGACTTCTCGCCAGGTTACGCAAACCCTCATATTATGATATAAAAGTTTACCATTTTGCTCTCTGGTGCACATCAGATCACATTTGGACATCATTTCACGAAAAGTACCTTTTTTATGTGTTTATTCGGCGACTCTATTTTAGCGAAGGGTGGAAGCACAGTAGCACGTGCTTCATAAACGGCAACAACTTTTAGAAAATTTACATGAGCACATTTTATGGGCTCATTCAGCGACAAACTTTCAGCGTGTCTTAATAGCACAGTTTAATGTGTTAAGTTCACAATGAAAATCATAGAGAATCTTGGGAGAACATTTTTTGATGCTCTCAGCCCACAGCCACAATTTCGAGTGTGTTAACTTTCATTTGATGCACAGGGGTAACTTTTCTTCCCCCCCTTGGCTCTCATTGGCTTCACCGTATCTGCGTGCCAATTTGCTCCAGTCATCTGGGCGTGGTCTATATTGGCCTTCATTGGATATTCCATGATGCCCACGGGCTTGTTTGAGTTCATAGTTGTATTTCTAATGATGTCATTCTTCATTTATTGCTCGTTAATAAATTGTCCGTCCATTATAAAAATTACTCGTCGTCGAGTCTGCGGCTGATTGCCACCTTGTCGCAGAGCCATTTCTGAAATATGAAAATACCTTTTGCGCATTTGAATCACAGGTAGATATATAGATCTGTTTTGTACTTATTATGCGTTTCTTTGCATAGACTATATATGCAATGGCAGCAAGACAACATGTTATGTGCGATAATTCTGTGAGCCACGTAATTTTACATACCATGCTGGCTAACACAGATGTGCTAAGTCGATTCATGGCTTCTGTTGAATCTGCAATAAGAACGTTATCATGACTTGGATACACCCTTTATGGTGAGCTCTGTGACTATGAACTCTACACTTGCTTTGTGTAGACCGAACTCAATTTTTAAAACCGAATACGGGAGGACGGAATTTGTCCAATTCCACCGAGCAGTGGTTTTCAACCTGCAGGTCGAAGCCAAATGTTTTGCCTTCCTTTGATGACTTCTTATATCATGACTATATTTTAAATCTTAGGAAATTTGTTTTTCCCAAAAAGCAATTTAATATACAGTAATAGCCATGTATAATGCAGATTTTTAAAAATACTTGTACAAATGCATTATTTAAATACAACATTTTCCAGCACATTTCTTAACATCGCACGGCTGTATGCAATGAATCAATGCATTACTCTGTATATATGGAAATATGTATAATTCTATTTTTGTTTGATAAGCATTGTAGATACAATTCTTGTTTGGAAAGGAGATATGTTAAGTAGTTGCAAGATGTCTCACTAGATCTAGCGCTGGGTTTTCACCAACCGAGACGAGCGCTAAAGCGAAATCAACGGGCAAATGGAAAGATACAGCACACTCCAAAATTACTCCAAATTTGAAAAAAACATCCATCTTCATCCCCTGCACTCTCTGTTCCTATTATCTAGTCGATCTTGCGCTCGCAGCCTCGGCACTTGTCGCATTTAGTGAAAACAAAGCGTAACGTGTAAATGTAGGATGCAAATACATGGAGATATTCCCAAGGAAATGTGTGTTGTATTTGCCCAACATTGTTAGAAAAACAATGAACATGTTAGAAAACAATGACACCCACATGTTGTGGATACTGAGCACATGAACAAATTTTACTTCTGAGAATGAATTTTGCACCAATTGCAGTAGTGAACGTTATAACATCCGACAACAATGGACCCATCATTTGTTTCTTGAATGAAAATGGACATGTCTATCAGATTTGCCATTGGATAATCTTTTGACATCGAATAAAGTTTTGCCTCTTTTTGCCATCGGATATTTTTTTTAGTGTTGTAGTCTTTGCGTTTCGTTAGTAAATATACGCAATATAAGGAAAATACGCATTATTTCCCTATACGCAATATAAGGAAAAATCAACTCTTTTCTAAGATAGGTATGTATTTTAAAAAGCGACAAATAAGAAACTGGGACCACACAGACATCATATCACCACCTTCCGACAAGTTTTGCGGTTGTTCTCGCTCCTTTGGAAGTGGTTGGTCTTGGACTAGTGGTTTTCATCCAGTGCGCCGCGGCGCACATGGACGCCTTGAATCATAGTCAAGTACGTTGAGGGTGGACTTGATTATTATTTTTTGTTCCAAAAAATATTAAATACTCTAATATTTTCATCTATCGATAGTTTTGTGATGACCACTGCAGCTACAGGGCAGCTGCTGATAGAATGAAGTTGGTCAAAGTCGTCATGGACTCCAAAATGTTGAAAACCACTAACCTGGAGTGATGGAACTTCAAGTTGCCAGTCGTTCTAGAACTTTTTCCGTTAAAATTCTCTTTATTTCACAGTTGAATGATAGATATTTGTCTATGTCCATAACAAAAAACATAATTTTTTGTACAGAATATCTTGAAAGAGAATTCATGCATAGAAATGGACATTGCAAAATGTACGTTTCTGCACGGCTGAGTCTCTTACTATTTTTAAAACTAAATCAAGCCCATTCGTTAAATTTTTATCCAGTACTTCTGCAAACAGAAAACGAATCCGAGACAAAATAAATTCCCAAACTGAAAACTCCAATAACAAAACTATTAGTGCAACGAGCGTGTTCAACGACAGTCTTAAAGAGACTGTTCTTATCGAAGCAGCTAATTTAAATTGGTGGCAATTATCGAGCTGGAATATTACAGTTTGGAAAATATGTTTTAAATAACTGTTTTTTTACATAGGCGGCAAGGGAAGCCAGGATAATGAATTGTTGCCGTATTTTGCTGCTAATTCGTTTCAAAAGAATTTTCTCAAATCTGTTTCTGAGATGTTTTCGGGATTTCGTACTGAAATAGATTCTCATTTTGCGGTTTAATTCAGATAATGGTTTTTCTTGGACGTTTATAAAATCAAAATAAAACGGAATATTTAAACAGTTGAAAATCGACAATTTGACATTATCCAGAAAAAGCAAAATATTTTTATATGCATGGATGTCGGATTAACGAATGTCTGCTGAATGCATAAAGTGGTTTATTGACCATTCTACATAACAAAATGCTTTTATCTGTGTACATACATCTATTCCATTAATTTTCCGTCCAGCAATGTAAGAAGTATGTATAAGAAGTACGTCCCGAATTTTAAAAATTTAATTCTTGGTCTAGAAACTCGCATTCCTTAATGAGAGGAAATGTTTGAGCATGAGCTCAAAATAATCGGAAAGAGAAAACTCTAGTAGATTTTTAATTATTTACAAAAAAATTCTACAAAAATTAAAATTTAATTTTTGGTCCAATAAATTTGTTATTAAGATAATTATTGTTCTAGAAACTCGCTGGTTTTCTTAAATGACAGCTAAATATCTGGGCATTTGCACATCACATTTTAAAATAAAAAATATATTAATTGATTTTTAAACACATGCAATAAATCGCTCAACGGATTTTTTATTTTTAGACTTTCTTGACGTAATTTATCGTCTGCCGTTGCGAGTCCAGCTGCTGTCACAAAAATCCAGACTTCCTAGCGAGACGTTAATTAAGATTTATTTTATGATTAGCCATAATCGCGAGTTTTACAGATAAGATTTAAATTTTTGAAACATACAATTATTTCATTTTTGTTAACACTTTCCAACAAAATTGAAAAGTGCTTATGACTTTGTTCCTTCTGTCTGTCTGTCCGTTCGCACGATGACTGCCGTTAAAATGACTTCAATCAAAATAAAATTTTAGAATGTTGTTGAGACGGTCTCTGGGACATATGGGAATGCAAATAAATAATATCATCCAGTTAGTTTTGGATTGAACCCGGGTTAAAAAAGTGAAATACATTGAACCCTGTAGGACCTATTTTTTATACATTTTTTAAGCAAGGTAAAATTCACTAATTGCTTCGAAAAGTTTTAGAAATATTCAAATTATCCCATTAAATATATAAAAACAAATTCAGCAAAACACATTCGGTTGTTTTTGAATAAAAATTGAAATAATAATTACACCCATATTATATAAAGAGATCACGTGACCCACTTCAAAATAAAATACGGCATCCATCTTTTTTTTCTCAGTGTAAAAATCATGATTTTTATAGTTCTTTTAAATTTATATTTATTGTTGCATCTGTCCTAAAACCGCTTTATTTTTCCGTATTTTCTGTGTGTCTCTATTCTGCGCCAACGCAATTACAATATTTTGAGTTTAAATGATCATCAAACTTTGATTATTTCTACAACGAAGCCTAATTTTAATGGATGCAGAATGTAAACAAGTGATTGTAAGATGAGTTGTATAAGAATTGATGAATTTTTTTCACGTAAAATTATTTAGCTCTGGAGTCTGGAATATTAGTGATATGAATGAAAAATTCATTGCCGTTACATAGAAAGCCAGACGATTTATATTTCGATGACATACATCATTTTAAAAAAGTTCCTTTTTTTCGATGAAGCTTGAAGTTTTTAAATATAATAAATTATTGTAGTACTGTGATAATTTAAAAAATATTAGCACTGAATGTATCGCATTTTAGAGATGTTTAAATAAAATTAAATTTTAGTTGGAAAGTGTTTCATAATCGATGCTTTATGCGTGATTGAACTTTCTTGTTTAGATTGTATCAAAAAATTCCTCAATCTTAGACAATAGCATTTATTTCTTTATTTTTAATTTCCTCACTAAATAGAATAAATTATCATACCCTTTTAAAACTTTTAAATTTTTGCTGTAGAATTGAATTTGAATTATTATTAGGACATAATTAGACCTTTATGTTGGACCTATTACGCTAGCGCAGCAGTTTACGCATTTTGCTAGTTCATTTGTTCAGAAAAAATGATAGTGACCTTAGTCAGCGCATAGGTCATTAGTCACATGTGGGAAAGCTATGAACATGGCTGGGTGCTTATTTTCAACGTGTTTGATTAAAAAAATTATTGATAAGGGAGTGAACATTATTTGCTGGTACCGTAACTGGTAGTTTAATGAATAGGAAAAATATTGTTACAGAGTTGATAATTAAAATTTGAGTCTTTGTGATATTTACACGTTTTGAATATCCCTTAACTCAAATAACTTTTACTTGGTTAAAGTTAAAGGATCAACTTTACTTGGTTAATTGCTAAAGGATCAACTTACCCGTGTAACAACTGACCCTGGTCTACCTTGTGATGTAAGCAAATGTATTGTGAGGGGTTAAAATTCCGATTCTTGCATTTTGAAGGATTTCTGTGTTTTGAGCAGCCCTGAATACCCATCGCGTTTTGTGAAAGTTGCCTCTTTGTCTTTGTCCGACAATGTTATAGGCGTAATATCTCTAAAAAAATGAAACGATTAACATGAAATTTGGTGCCATGACATATTTCAGTAAACGTAAGATGTCTATTAATTATCAAGATGACTAGACCAGAAGCAAAAGACCTTCAAATTTGAAAAAAAAAAAATGAAAGTTGAAAACACTTAAAAAGGAGTTGTTAAAGAATGTTAAATAAATAGGCATGTAATATATGGCATTTTATTTAAAATAAAATGACATTGAGGAAGCCTATAAATTGAATGATTTGTAAACCACTGATATAAGCTGTTCCTAAAATACTGCATGTTATATTTATAATATAAACACCTTGATTTATTTGTCTGTTTATCTATCTATATATCTCTGGGTAATGCTTGGTGAAATTTGGTGTTGAAATTGGCGGAATATCGTCAACTTGGCTAGATTTTTCAAATGTCACCAAATTGATAAAAATGTTGCCAAATTGATAAAAATATAGCCTAATTGATAAAAAAATATATCCAAATTGGTAAAAATGAAGACTAATTGATGAAAATTCAATAATTTGGAAAAAATATGAGAATCTACTATAAGAATAACCTATTTCTCCGTCTATAACGCTTGGCGAAATTCTGCAAATTTTGGCTGCATATCGCCAACTTGGCGAGTATTTTTACATGCTGCTAAATGGACGAAAATGTCGCCACATTGATATATTTAACGCTAAATCAAAGAAAATGACGACTAATTGATGACAATTCAATATCTTGCAAATAGCATAACAAACGACCATGAATAACCCATTTCTCCGCTAGTCCGTAATGCTTGGCGAAAAAATTTGTCGAGATGTCGCAAACTTGGCGACTTTTTTAAATATTGCCAAATTGATAAAAATGTCGCCAAATTAATAAAAATAACTCGAATTGGGAGGTAATGCTTTGCAAATTTTTAATTCCATCATATGACGGGTATACCTTCTAGTCTAAAATTGACAAAAAATAAAAGAACTCATTATTGTCAAATAAATGACTGCTAAGGATATCTAAATGCTCAATATTTTAAATAATTGTAAGCTAATGGGTTTGTTGAACCAATAAAGTTCATTTACCCTCCCCCCTTGTTTGGTGTGATAGATGTTGATAAAAATAAAATGTATAAATTAAAGAGTAAGACATTAAAATAAACTTTTATTCTAAGTATTGAAAACTTCAGTGTTATGAACTTTAGTATTAATTTTCTCTCCAAATGTACTAATTTCAGCACCACCTACAGTGAAAACTCACTGTTCCGTTTCCTGAATTACAGCCATATATAATTAGCGATTTTAATTAAAATATTCTTCAATTACTGTGCGTGAAAGCGTAAAATGACACACCAGTTCAAATTTATTTAAAGAGTTCACATACCTTTTATCTTTCTTTGTGATAAAATTTTCGACTGTTTCTTAGTGTGGGGTAAAGCAGTACTGTGATTTTCCACTCGACTTTTTTTATCATACACTAATGTTCCACAGAGTTTTGTTTCGCTTTTATCACAAACATTATCAGATATGAAAATAGAAAGATGTTTTGTATATAAGCTAATTTTTTTTAAATACTTCATGAAATCCATTATTTTTTTTTAATGCGAAACATTTTAAGGCATGGGATACGCAGCAAATCATGCAAGAAATATAACAGGGATGACGCGGAAGTATGTAATGGAAGTGACATTATATTGTTACAAAAACCATTAATATAAATTGAAGGCAAGATTCACTTGCCTTTGTCGAAAAAATTGGTTAACTAATTCAGCGACATATCGCTAAGTTGGCGAATATTGTTGAGTTTTGGAAACTTCTCGAATTTTGTAGATTGCCAAAGAACTTCACAAGTTATGTGCTTTTACCAGAACTTTTCAAAATGTATAAAACGGGGCGCGACATCCCATTCGGATGACCCGAGTTCGATTCCCGCCTCTGCCCAAACTGTCGCCGTGTTCACGCGGAGTACAATCGCGTTAAACACGTGGGTGAGTAACTCCTTCCGAGAGGTTGGTGGTAAGAAAAGGAGGGCACGGCCCTTGTGAATACCTCCGCCACTGAGTTTCGGTCTAAATTGGGTGCCACTTCCCGGCCGTCCAAACAGATACCTTACACTTTCGAGTAGGTTTGGAGGTCTGGAACGAAATAATGAAAGTAGGTACATAATCGGCCGCACAAACATGTGCTCTAAGCATAGTGACAAGCGGTGCGGTCTGGGTTACACAGAGGGTGCATAGGCACGTCATCGTTCAGCTGGGTTGTTGACGTGATACAAATAAAAGTGTCTGCCGAACTCAATACAGAATCCAATAGCAATTTTTCTTTTGATTATATATATATATATATATATATATATATATATATGTATATATATATATATATATATATATATATATATATATATATATATTAAAGGTGTAGTTGCTGGTTTGAAGGCCATTCAACGAAAACGTATCGGCTACCGGGAGTGTTGCCGTGGCATAAAGCATGCTCAACCGGAGAGTGGGGGTCACAACGTCCCCCAGCCAGTTGGTGGTACTTTCCATTTGTGACATTCAATTTCAAGTGTTTTCTTGTTACTATTTAGATATATATATATATATGTATATATATATATATATATATATATATATATATATATATATATATAATGAAATTCATTAATCGAAAACTATGCATAAACTACTGTAAGTACAAAAAACCCATCTCTAGCATATCCGTTACTAATAAGAACTATAGACCAAGACTAAGGTTAAAAATTGAAGGTAGCTTGTCACTATAATGAAAAGGAGATGAGGGGAATATTAGTATATATAAATCACAATTAAAAAGGTATATATATATATAAATATATATAAAATGGAAAAGCAAACACGGCAATAATGAGAAAAGGCAATAATAATTAGCGCAAGATTAAAGATCAAGACATGAAGAACAATCAATTGAAACTACACAGAGAATGGCAGTTAATTCGAAATTGCATTCTCGTCAGTACAGACATACAATTCGAATTAAAACCGATGAAATAGCCAGTTGCTGACAATGGCGATATTATTTAACTGTAGGCACCATTGGGACTTTCTACTGGCTAGTGGAAGGAGAAATAATAAAAACCGAGTGAATTATGAACCAGAAATATAAAAAAACAGAAATATTAACTCACAGGCACAACCACCACTTGGGAGTCGCCATGTTCGCAGAGAAACATACGACAGAGCATTTTATATCTTTTCGTCAAAGCGAGTTGCCACCGGAATAAATACACCATTGAACTTGAACGAAAAATAATTGTATGGAGATTTTCAAAAATTGTAATCAGTATAGGACTCAGGACAAGTGGAATGTAGTCTTTCAAAAATAGTAAACAGTATCAGACTCAGGCCTAGTGGCAAGTTAAGTAATGAGAATGGGTGAAATTCACACAAATGAGTTATCCAATAAAGGATAAATAATGCATTTGTAAAATCATTACGTGGTGCATTTTACCCCAGAGAACAGAATACTTAAGTATCAAGACAAACAAGATGAAACAAAGTCATATGATTAGCCCGCAAATTGGTGGAATCATATATACAGTAAATTGTTCCGTACTTGGACAAGCTAATATAACATCCAAACAAACCCTAGTCTTTCACCTCTCATGTGTGCAGGACATTAAACACATGTACCGCAAAAACAAAGTCATAATAACATTGCACTGCAATATATTAAAATACCTAATGAACAGTTGAAACGATGTCCCACCAACAACGTTGTATGAACCACACTCATTACCAGAGCTTTCATGACCAGAAAACACCACAGGAATGCAACTAGCATAGTTGACCCTGGTACAAAGCTTGTAAATTTACAGATCACCCGAACTTTTATCTAAGTACAATTTATACCTTTCAGTTACGGTTATGTCAAAGAAACCGCACATGATGTCACTCAAAAACTTTTTTTTGGAAATCCCTGTTTGATAGTTCCAGTCAGAAAGCTTTGGTCCCATACATAGAGATCTCTTTCATTGCTATGCATACAATCGTTTGCTACGTATAAGTTGATTAATAATGATGTTTCTGAACATGTTTTTATGCAGACTTGAATTCCATAACATAATATTGTTGATTTCAAATCTAAAATCCTTTCGTTTATCGTATAATCGATAACCAGTTGTACCATTTTTATCCCTATAGAATAATTCAAGGTTCTCAGTGATGACCTGACCACTGTATTCATTTTTAAAGGCAAGGTGTTCTTGACAAACGCAATTCCGTACGGTGTTACCAATCTTTTTACAAACGCTATTGTAATTATATAATCTTCTACATATAGGTTTTACGCATTTATAAGCGATTCTACATGTGCACAATTTTATTCTGCAATTCTATTTACTTGTGTTTAATATCCTGCCACATGGCAGGTAAAAGAATATAGTTTGTTTGGATGTTATATTAACTTGTCCAAGTACGGAATAATTTACTGTATCTATGATTCCTCCAATTTGCGAGCTAATCATATGACTTTGTTTCATCTTGTTTGTCTTGATACTTAAGTATTCTGTTCTCTGGGGTCACTTGGCCCAGACGCCCTGGGAGAGCGGGGGTCATTTGCGCCTTATAAGTGAGATTTCAGGTGTGTTTTTTATTAGTTTCGTTATGACTTTTTTTATAAGATATATATATATCTTATAAAAACTTAAAAAAATATATATATATATATCTTATAAGATATATATATATATATATATCTTATAAAAATATCTTATTAAAATATTATATATATATATATATATATATATATATATATATAACTATTTTTGAAAGTCTTCATACAAATTATGTTTTGTTCAAGTGTATTCATTCCGGTGCCCACTCGCATTGACGAAGTGATATGAAATGATCTGTCGACTGCTCCCCTGTGAGCAGTTTTGACATCCACGTGGTAGCTGTGCCTGTGAGTTAATATTTCTGGTTTTATATTTCTGATTTGTAATTCATTCGGTTTATATTCTTTCTCCTTCCACTAGCCAATAGACAGTTCCCATGGTGTCTATAGTTAAATACTATCGCCATTGTCAGAAACTGGCTATTCTATCGGTTTTAATTCGAATTGTATGGCTGTCCTGACGAGAATGCAATTTCGAATTAACCGCCATTTTTTGTGTAGTTTCAATTGATTGTTTTCTATACCTTGATCTTTAATCTTGAGCTAATTATTATTATTGCCTTTTCTCATTTTTGCCGTGTTTTCTTTTTCATTTTTTATTTATATTTATATACTTTTTAATTGTGATTTTTGTATAATAATATTCTTCTCATCCTCCTATCCATTGTAGTGATAAGTTACCTTCTATTTTTATCCTTAGTCTTGGTCTGTAGTTACTTATTTGTAACAAATATGCTGGAGATGGGTTTTTTTGTACTTACCGTAGTTTATGCATAGTTTTCGAATAAAATCTTTCAATTTATATATATATATATATATATATATATATATATAATCTTTTAAGTTTCCCCCGGGGACCATTAATGTATATTTTTATTACTTGATTAATAAGGTAGGAGTGGGCATCAGAAAAACTTCCCGGACTTTCTAAAAGACCCAACAGTGACCAAGAAGAGTGAAACTTTGCAATGGGCCCAGATTTTATATTCCCCTCACCGGGTGCAGAAGAAATGGATGATTTCTAAATATCTTTACAGATTTCCTAGAAGTCTCCCCCCCCCCCCGGTGACAAAAAAACTTGAAACGTAGCACATTTATAGTTATCGACCACAGGACAAAACCTGACTAAAACAATTTTAAAATGACAATTTTTTACAATAAGTTCCATACATTTTTGAACAAAAAACTTCATAAAAAATTTGGAACTTAATTTTGAAATAAGTTTTAATTTTCCTTTCTTGGATGGGTTTAAATACTAATCTTAATAGATATTTGATATGTAACATTTTATTTAAAACCAAATGACATTGATGTGTAACATTTTATTTAAAATCAAATGGCATTGATATGTGACATTTTATTTAAAACCAAATGGCATTGATGTGTAACATTTTATTTAAAATCAAATGGCATTGATGAGGTTTATAAATTGAATGATTTTTAGGCCACCGATATGTGTAGAGGTCTCAAAATATTGCATGCTTTCTCATCTAAATAGAAAAAAATGTATGAAAAATAAATAAGCTCATCGTTGTAAAAAGAAGGAATCATCACGATCTTTCAGTGTTAAATATTTCAGCAATCGGAGGCCACTGAGCTTTTTGAATCAATGGAGTTAGTTCTTTAACCGTCACAAGCCTTGACTGATGTGACAGATGCTGATGAAATGAAAACGATAAATAATTTTAAAGTGTAAAACATACAAATAAACTTTTATTCTAAGTAGTGCAAAATTTAATAACTTATGACCTTTAGTATAAAATTTCTCTCTCAGAATGTACTAATTTCAGCACCACCTAGCGTGAAAACTCAGTGTCCCGTTCTCTAAATTACGGCCATTTATAATTAGCGATTTTAATTAAAATATTCCTTAATTACTGTGCGTGAAAGCGTAAAATGACACACCAGTTCAAATTCATTTAAAGGTGTCGCATAAATTTTATCGTTCTTAAGTTAAAATATTCGGCTATTTCTGAAGCTGTTGAAAAGCAGTACTGAATAAATATCTGGAATGCGATTTCCCACTCGATTTTCTCATACATTCATATTCCATAGAGTTTTGTTTTCACTCAATATTTATCAGAATGAAAATAAAAATTCTGATGTAAGCAGCACAGCACTTTTCCGAAAGACTCAAATTCATTTTTTTTCCCTTTTTCTCACAATTCATTAAATTGGGTTGGGATCATTTTTTAAGAAGATTGATCTCAGGCTGCACAAGATTAAAATAGTGTTGCAAACGTGTAATATTCTCTCACTGGTGTTCTCCGTCTTGTCTTTCGTCTCTATCGTGAACCAACCGGTGGCATCGGAGTGTTTTCTCCAGAAGACTGTACGAGCTGTCGAGTCAGAAAACGGGTTGCCAGATTTGTTGATTTATCACCAATTTGGCGACTTCCGGAATGTTTCAGAAACTCCACGAAATAACCATTAGCCTAGGCCCTAGGAGATATTAGATAAATATGGAGATTTCTTTTGAGAGATTTCCAGAAGTTTTTATAGAGAGACTATCACTCCGTTGGAGTTCAGTTGACGAGTTGATATATACAAGTTACATTGAACTGTGATTTTTGTCAATGTTTTGAGAATAGTAGCGGTTGTTTTGTGAAATTACTTTCGTCAAGATTCTGTGAATTATATTGCTTATTCTGTGAAATTAGTGGAGCTAATTAAGTGCTGTTTGATTATATACTGTTCCTGTTTACTTTGTGCTTGTGAGTAAACGTAAGTTATCCAGAAACTTGGACTCGTTCTTGTATCCTGAGTATACACCCACGATTCTAGAAGATACGTTTCGTAGCAATAGCTAAGTAGATACTCATTGAACCCATCTAGAAACAATGGGAGAGCAATCTTATCTTTGAATACGTCCTCTTTAGGTCGGTTCTGTGAATATGAAGTATCGAAAATGGATAATACGCGTTCTATCAGTGGCAAAACACTTATATTTTCCTAAATAATTGGCGATGCACTTGTATTTGCTATTTCATTAGGTGAGAAGGGGGTCTCCAAGGATGGATTTAAGACCTCAAACAAGTAAAATCTTCTGGGCATATAGGTAAGCTATAAGAGAAGTAGGCACAATTCCTAGAGACAATAAATCATTTTGATACTAACATAATCGTAAGGAGAGTTAATGCATTAATTTTTATATGAAAATAAGTTCTACAAGGGTTTTAAAAAAGAAATGGTGGAAATCTGATCTCACGCACCTATATTCCTCTCGTTTTAGAACGGAAAACAAATTTTAACGAAAATATTAGCTGCAATTTAATCCTTTTTTTTACTATCTTCAGTAGTATAGTGCTGTTTAACTCGGAGAGGTTTAACTTTTATAAATTACAAAGTCATAGCAGCGCTCCTAAAGACGAGCTTTTTCTAAACTAATTCTATCTATAAATATGTCGATGTCAGTGGTATGTGAAGAGTGGCCGATGTGGTGGCCGAGCGGTCAAAGAGGCAGGCGTTTCCTCGTGATGGCTCGGCTGCCAGATTGCGGGTTCGAGTCCCGCCTGCGGGCATGGATGTTGTGATGTCTTATTGGGGCAGAAGTCAGACTTCTACCTTCGGGTGCCCCGGGTCTTTGACTAAACAGAAGCAGTGCACACATTCTTCCTTAATAAATATGTTAGGGACACGACACCACCACCACCACCATGTGAAGAGTGGTTTGAAGGAAGCGACGGGAGGCTGTGGTTCGCCCTGAGTGAATGGACATTGCATTTATTTATTGGTGCAAAAATTTTACATTAGTATTGTTTTTTCCTTTTTTTCAAACGTCCATTCCTAAGGATCCGCTATAGATAGAGCTTTGATGATGACTCATATGGATGAAGTGACTAATGGACTAATATGACTAATGGACTAATATGACTAATATGCCTAATGGACTAATATGACTAATATGCATCAAACTCCGCAGGTGGTAAAGGAATACACTAAGAATTTCAACTTTCGGTCCTTTTTCCATTTTCGGTTCAAAAGTTTTCCTTGAAACATCTATTTATTTTTAGAACCGGCTAGAAGTAGAGATTGATGATGACTGATATAGATCAAGTATCAAATTCTGGAGGGGATAGGGACCACACTGAGGATTTCCAATTCCGGTTAGGAAAATATCCCATCCGGTTACTCTGGAAATTTGTATGACTGTACGAAAAAAGTGTGAAAAAGAATATAAAAATGTTTAATAGTTCCATAGAAAATGAAGTGTACGCTCCACTTACCACCACACGAAGGCTCCTTCAAAAATTTATTGTTTTGTACAACCGGGAATTTCAATTACCTAGGCTGCTGTTATAGAATTACAAATAATAAAACTTGCTAAATGTCGGTAAACTTTTTATTAGCAGTGATTCTAAATAATGACAGTGATCTGTAGATTTCCCAGAACAGTTTGACAAAAGTTCTAAATTATTTTATTACATTTCGTGAATTATTAATAGTCGTTAATTAGTCAATAATTAATAATAATTGATACGTTTATATTAGTTGTCATTAATTAATAATTAACGTCTGAAAACTAAGTTAGCCAACAGCTTATAAATGTTGAATAAGTTATCAACAGGTTTCAAAAGAAAAAGTAAGACTCCTCTAGTAAGTCTCTTTGGTCAGAATGAATCAAAGAGCATCAATACCAACGAAGGTAAGAACGCACTTACCGTCATTGGTTTCATAAAACGAAACTGGCCCGTTTTTTATCTCAGTGTTAACTGCAGTTTGTCAAGTGTATCTTGACAAAAATATTCCTTTGCCTTTGAAATTGGTGTATATTTTATTCAACCTTTATATGGTGCTGTATAAGGATATATTCATATGAACGAAGTATTTATATGATTACTATTTATACTGCTGTCTAATGAAATTTTAAAATTACGAAAATTGGCATAACTTATCGGTGTGAATGTTGCCATGACACTAATTCTGCCAAATCTAAATTTTTATTTATTTATTTTATAGCCGACAGAACATAGATTTCTTTATTTCAACGGCAGATTGAAATATTCTTTAGTTAAACCCAAACATTCCCTACAGAGTATGAGAATGCGAAAAATTAAGAGTGATATTTGCACTGGTTATATGAACCAATAATATAATAAAATTATATTCTATATGAATAATGTATTTGTATAATTGCAGAATCGTTGTCTGCCCAAACGATATCATGGGTTTAAATATAGGTACATATCAGATGTTAAAGTCATTCTGACTAGGAACTTCTCATCCAGAACACATTGCGATTGGAATTACAGAATGGATTATAAATTGTAAAATAAATCCAGAAAGTTATGCCGAACAAGGCCCTGACTACGGCGAAGCGTACTGCACACATTGAACTAAAAATATACTGTGTAAATATGCTTAAAATTTTGCCAATGTTAATTTTGCTATTTTTTTTTTAATTTTAAAATATTATGTATAGTTTGTCTACAGTTTTGTAGAGCTACACCAGTTGCGTCTTGACCTGTTAAATATGTATGTAACCCGCGAATCCAACATTTTGTTTAATTACACATTTTGAACATATTATAATGTTTGTAAAATTAATTCCAGGTTTTAACATTTAATTAGTTTTTTTTTAATTTATTTTTAAAACATTTTTTATTTGCTAGTTGGGGTTCTTTCATCCAATGGCTAATTTTTTCTTATCGGTCACGTTTTAAGTGGTAACTTTATCAGGCACAGCAAACGATAGATACGCACGCTGCGAGGGCATATGAAATCTGATAAAGATAAATGCTCACCTAATTTACAAACAGGAAGATTATATTCTAGCTGGTACTGTGCCCCCAAAGGAAGAGTTTAGAATACTCTGAAATTTTTATGAAGATCTGAAATGTTAGAAAATATTTTAAAATTATTCAGCATCAGCATACACTAGTATTTAAGCCTGTCAAATGCAGGGGAAATAACACTTTAAAAAAATTAAATTTCAACTGTTTTAATAATTTATTTCACAATGTATGGTGTGAAAATAGTTGAACCCACTTGAAAAATTGCCCAGTTAGGTTCTACCCTGTGGTCGAATTTTAGCTTCTTATATTCCAGATGGAAAACTTAGAAGCTTTCAGTGAGACCCCTCTCCTATTCTCTCCATTCCGGGAGAAAAATCGAAAATCCAGTTCTGTTAAGTTCGGTTCAGTGATCGATACTATAAGTTTGCAAAGATTCAGTCCTTTATGCCACCGGAGGGCTGGTTGAAGGTCTTCTCTTTTGACCCAGACCGTCCGACTTACCCGAAGGTGTAAGTTTGGACGGCCTGGTAAGTGGCACCCAATGTAGGCCGTGGGGCCGGTATCCACAGGGACCGTACCCTCATTTCCCTACCACCAAGATTTGGAAAGATCTTATGACCCACATATTTGGAAAGATCTTATGACCCACATATTTGGAAAGATCTTATGACCCACATATTTGGAAAGATCTTATGACCCACATATTTGGAAAGATCTTATGACCCACATATTTGGAAAGATCTTATGACCCACATATTTGGAAAGATCTTATGACCCACATATTTGGAAAGATCTTATGACCCACATATTTGGAAAGATCTTATGACCCACATATTTGGAAAGATCTTATGACCCACATATTTGGAAAGATCTTATGACCCACATATTTGGAAAGATCTTATGACCCACATATTTGGAAAGATCTTATGACCCACATATTTGGAAAGATCTTATGACCCACATATTTGGAAAGATCTTATGACCCACATATTTGGAAAGATCTTATGACCCACATATTTGGAAAGATCTTATGACCCACATATTTGGAAAGATCTTATGACCCACATATTTGGAAAGATCTTATGACCCACATATTTGGAAAGATCTTATGACCCACATATTTGGAAAGATCTTATGACCCACATATTTGGAAAGATCTTATGACCCACATATTTGGAAAGATCTTATGACCCACATATTTGGAAAGATCTTATGACCCACATATTTGGAAAGATCTTATGACCCACATATTTGGAAAGATCTTATGACCCACATATTTGGAAAGATCTTATGACCCACATATTTGGAAAGATCTTATGACCCACATATTTGGAAAGATCTTATGACCCACATATTTAACGTGTGCGTGCTCCGCAGAGCCGGGAATCGAACTCGGATCTTACGAGCGCAAACCCCACGCACCAAGCTGTCCCACCCTAGGCTGGCTGTGGGATCTGGAAAGACTAAAAAACCCTTAAATCTCCTCCCTGAGAAAGCCGAATTTTTTACTCTCTAAATTTTGTTGCTTCTGGCAGGTAGGCCAGGCCATATGCAGACAATGAAAATCACTCAAATAAAGATTAGGAAGAAAGTAATTAATTCGTGGAACTGCAGGACTATGGAAAGTCTAAAATGAAAAGTGCGAAAATATTTTTAACTTGTTATCCGAACTACTTTCTGTTCATTCGTATGGTCGCTTAATGAGATTATGTCTGTAGTTTGAAATTTGCTCCGGAAAATGAAAAATATCTTTAAAAAATTGTGTCGTTTAATAGAGGTGGTCGTCAAAAGGGGTTTCACAGAATTTTGTTTCCTTTAAATGATTTTATTTTTGACACGCCCGGTTTATAATAAAATAAAAAAAAAACAGGCAAAATGGAATATTTCGTTAAATAAATTCTACTGCATAACAATATTTTGTAAAAGATACATCTGTACAAAAAAACATTGTTCCAAGAATATGTAACAATATTTTCGATGTAAAAGAACATTGTCTCTTTAAATATCTGTTTCATCTTTTAAAATGAATTTATTTATAGTCTTGCCTCATTTTTTCAAAAGTCAAAACAAATATCTCCACCCTCCCTTAATACTTCCCCAAACGAGAGGACAAAATCATTCTCTTATCCGCCCACTCTCTTATGATTTCAGTATCTTTATTTTAGTCACAAAACCGGCTGGTAGATGTCGTGGTTGCATGAATCCAAATATCTTTATTTTCTTTGGAATAATATCACATTGAAAGGGAAGGAAACTGTCAGGGAAAAAAAATGATATATTTCTCCCAATGACATCGACAGATGCACAATTTTCAGAGCTAACGCTTTCAAAGCATTGTCATACTCAGTTTTATTTTTATGGTGTATGCGTTCACAATTCTGCCATGTTATTTTGGTTGCGTTTTGCGTATTTCATCCCGATGATGAAATTTCATTTGTTCTAAGTACCAGAAATATTAATAAACAAAAACATTTATAATATTTTCTCTAAAGAATATATTTCTTCTAATTGACTCTGTCACTTTATAATATTTGATTCCATATTATGATTATTGCGCGGTTATATTTTATACACGCTTTATCCCACGTTTAGAGGAAATTTGATATTCATAACATGTATTTACAAACGAAGCAATGGTATAACATGTATTAAGCGCAATTAAGTGACGTTTAAGTGGCCCAAAATATAGGGGCCCATAGTGAGATGGGATGTTTGCAACGTTTAGAACACAACAAATTTTTCTCTAAAATTTTATTGAAAAAGAAAAGCATTTTATTATTATTATAGCAATTATACGTATTATGTAAGTTATGACTAATTAAAATGACTTTTATGGTAAATACGAAAATAATTTTATACAAAATATCCATCAATTGTTAAATGCAAATAAAAATGAGTTTGAAAAACGTGGGGTCCTATTAAGTGTGAGGTGGGATCCCAGACGAAACCAAATACGAGCACGTGCGTTTATTGATGGCTTCACTCCACAGCGAAGAATAACAAACGAAGTAAATGATCTCAGGTTCTAACGATATTTTGATGGAAGCTGATGCAGTAAATAGTCTCTCAAAGTATTTTTATATATCTCTATATAATTTGTATAATATGATATAGCGTCAATTATCGTTTGCCAAATGGTAACAAGTTTAGCCTTAATTACATTTGTAAAGAACTTTGTTGCCCCAACCGGGAATCGAACCCTGGATCTTCGAACTGGTCAGCTGACGAGCTACTGATACGAAATTGCAAACTCCTATTATCGAAGTGGGCTCTGCACATTGTTTAAAATATGAAAGTAAAGGAAAACTCTTACTCCATGGTTTAAAAGCTTCATCAAAAGTATCCATCCAAGTTAGAGAGCCATTTTATCTCTATAGTTATGTTATATCTCAAATATTTACCATTTATTTTTTTCAGACTTTTGCTCAACAATGCAATTACTTATTATTATTTGATCTGAAGTTAAAGTAATTTAAATAAGTATATGGTTTACGTTTGCTTAGAGAGAGACTCGTACAAAATAATAATTCCGTATTTCCTTGTGTACAGGGTGATTAAAAGAAGATGGGCCAAACTTTACGATACACACCAAACCAAGCATTTTTCGTCATAGTTTACAGGGTCGGGAATGAAACGTAAAGGCGCCAATGGGCGCTTAATGGTGAAACCGACGAGGTAAGGCGAAAACACAAAAATGACTTAGAAGTTATAAAATGACATTTAATAAAGAATAATTACAGTACTGGCTCAAAAGAGCGACCGCCAACCTGGATGCACGTCTCACAGCGGCGATGGGGGGATTGGCGAACTCTTTCGAACAGACCAGGCATGTCGCGCACTTTGGCAGTATCGGCCGAAATTCTGGTATTCTTCTCCGTACAGTCATTGTGCCTCTCTGCCATTCCCATTTGCAGCTCCATAGATGAAATGCATATAGGCTCTTTCCCTATTTGTAAATTCCTCCATCGTCTCAGAAGTTGGAGTTGCAAATAACTGCTGAAAACTGATAAGGCTGTACATTCGGCGTTACAAAAATTTGCATAAGGGTTCTTCTTCTTCCCCAGATGAAATTTGCATACGTGGTTTTCTTCTTAGGAGTGCAAGTGCTCTACCTCCATTCTGATGATGACTGTGAGACAAACAGAACTCAATGCTGTGGAATATTAATGTGTGAAAGAATCGAATGGAGACTCACACTCCGCAGATTGGGCAGTATATTGTCGATAAATACTGAGCATTAAAAGACACTAGAGCGCAGATGCTCTGTGTGAGTATAGCTAGTTTGGAAATCATTTTCATTTAATTAACTATGGCTGAGGAAAATTGAAGTAAAGCTAATGGAACTTCAGAACGAAGCAGCGAAAAATAAATTAAAGAGAATACTAAAAAAAATTTGATGTGGGCAGCACATGACTTTAGTTATATAATGCAATGAATTTACTTCTTTTACAGTAAAAAAAGGGTTATTGTTATGGTAGTTACTTATATTCTTTCTAAGATATTGAATTTTCATCAATTAGTTGTCAGTATCATTGATTTAGCGTCATTTTTATCCATTTCGCAAGATTTTTCATTAATTTGACAATATTTAAAAAAGTCGCCAAGTAGGCGACATTCCGCCAAATTTGTCTCCGAAATCTCTACAAGTGTTATGGATTGAGAAATAAGTTATTCTTATAGCAAATAAATGACTATTGGCGTTCAAATATAAAAATATTACTCAAAGTATCTTCTTTCATGAATGGAATGAGCTAGATCCACGAGGATGATGTCACCAAATTTTGAACTTGTTTATCAACAGTTAATATTTTTTTTAATTTATGGGATTTTTTGATAAATTTATTTGAAAAATGTGCAATATCTCGAGAACGGTTCGTGCTAGCGTTCTAAGATTATGTCAATCGTTTTCTAAAGAAAAATTACATAAGAAATGCCTATTTGCGCAACTTTATTAACAGTTTTGATTTTTTGATGGTTTTTCAAAATTTCACTCGAAAATCTAGGGGGATTCTGAACATTCCATTGTGATGAAAAACAATAGACTTCCAGTATTCATGGATTGTAATTTTTATACAAAATTTCATTCGAATTGCACCATTCGTTCGTGAAATATCGTCTCCACAGACTCACTGACACACTCACACACATACACATACTTTCACACACACACACACATACTTTCACACACACACACATACTTTCACACACACACACACATACTTTCACACACACACACACACTTTCACACACACACACATACACATACTTTCACACACACACACACATGCTTTCACACACACACACACATCACCTCATAAACGTTCGATTCGTGGTCAGAGATGCTGATTCGTGTCGAAAACTCGAATTCGACCCCGTCACAATACTTTTCTTATATATTATACTATGTATATAAAGACAGTATTTAAAAGTTTTTCGCATGTGAAAATGGCTTTCAAAAATAAAAACATTTTCTGAAATGCTTTTATGTTTGGGGGCAAAAAAAAAAACATTTTGACCCTCCAAATTTTAGTTTCGGGAAAACTAAATTTTGGGGAAAATTTTAGGTCCTTAAAGTAAAAGCATGTTCTTTGCTTTTATTTTTGGGGCTAAAAGTAATTTTTTTTAGGGGGGGGGGGGACTTTTACATGTTTAGTTTAAGGGACTAAAATTCCAAGTTATGCTGCTGAAATGAAGTCCAATTAAAAGCTACATCTATACAAGTTGTTTTATATTATCTATCGTAGACTCCGTTGCAAAGCAGATTAATTAATCTAAAACTTATTCAGGATAGTTTCATTTCTTAATTTTTGACTGCTACTTTTGTAAAATATAGATTTCGGTATTTCTTCAGCCGAGTTAATAAATACAATTTTTAACATGCAATAAAATTCGCTCTAACTGCTGCATAAATTAGAAGTAGAAATACTGCACTCATTATGAAAAACGTTTATATTTATTTATACTTTTACGTTTGTATTTATTTAAAGTGTTGAAATATACACCCACAAATTATGACAATATTATATCTTAATATATCTCACATAATAAAATAATATGTTTCTCTCTCTCTCTTTCTCTGTGTGTGTGTCCTGTCACGGAAAAAAAGGAAAGTTTCGGACAGCCACAAAATTTAGTACAGAGTCAGCTAAACTCCCGATACAACAGGTCTCGTCAAGTTTTTCTCTTTTTTAAATTTGAATTATCTTAAAATGTATGAAATATTAAAGATGATAGCATCCATTTTCGGCCAATTCGTTTTATCTATTGGCGGAAAATACCTATTTTAATTCTAGTAATATATTTTTATATATTGTAACTGCTGCAGGTAATCTTTTCTGCGCTCATGTTCCAGATGCAGATGATCTGCGAACGATACTTCATGATTTCTGTATAGACATGAATTAAAATAAAATTTGCGATTTTCTAAATTCGTAAATTCTAATGATAAATTTTCAATTTTTGGAACGCACTTTAAAATTATAAGTGTACTCTGAAAATTTTGCCTTACATCAGATGAAAACTCGCTAAGATAACAATTAATTTGTCGAATTTAAATTCTGGGGTAAAGAGACTAATTTTCTTTCTTGTGACTTCGAGTATTTAAATTTATTAGTGTTCATTTTCAGCAATCTAAAAGTCTAACTTCCTAAATTAACCCATTAGTGCCTAGCGTCCTATCCAGTATAATGGGACGCTAGGCACTAATGGGATAACTTCCTCTAAAAGTCTATAGCATATAAAATATTTTTGTGTCGTTCTGCCAACAATCGTCGAACCAGATATATGTGCGCATACATGTGCGCATAAAAATTGCAGAACGCTTATTTAGGGCGTATCAAAAGAGAGAGTATCAACTGCGGATCTGTAATATTTACGTAGTGAGTGCGTATTTAGGAACTGGCCAACGCTAGGTACATTTTCTAGTAATATATAATTCCGTCATTCCATATAGTAATATATAACTCTGTCATCCTAAATAGTAATATATAATTTTGCCATCCCAGTCACTGTTTCCTTTAAAAAAATATCTTGAAGATTATGTGTTGTATAATGACATATATGTTATTTGCTATTGTTAATATAGCCATAATTTGTGGGTTTATGTTTCAGCATTTTAAATGAAAATAAGCGTATAGAGTTCCACATCTGTTCTTTCATGGTTTTGGTTTTAAAGGAAACATAAACCGATTTTTAACAATACGTTCAGAATTTTTGTTCTAATATATATCAAAAATTTTCGTTTTCTTTGAAACATCTATTTCTTAGAATTGGCTATGTATGGAGCTTAGATGATAACTGCTATGAATTCAGCATCAAGTTTTTAAGGGGTTGGGGAATTCACTAAAATCCTTTTCTTCTGGTTCTAAAAAATTTCTTGAAAGATCAATTTTTAATCGGCAATAGATAAACCTTAAATGATGACTGATATAAATGCAGCATCAAATTCTTGCAAGGGTCGGAGTCTCACTAAAGATTTACACTTCCGGTTTTAGAGATGTCATTTCTGATTAAAAAAATTTAATTTTCCTTGTAACATATATTTCTCAGGATTAAGTAGAGCTTAGATGATGGCAGATATGGATTCAGCCTCACATTTAAGCAACAGTAGGAAGAGTTCACCAAAAATTTACATATTCGATTCTGAATATGTCATTTCCATATTTTTCAGAAATTCGTAAGATTGTAAGTGTGCAAAAGCTGCTTAATAGTTTAATGTATCCAGTAGATACGTGTGCAATAATACGTGTGCAATATATTATTATGTGTGCTGTAAGTGTGCAACAGATGCTTAATAATTCAGTCGATAATTGCGTACCTTCTTAGACTAAAACTCTTTCAAAATTCGCTTTTTTTTAATTTTCTTATATCTAAATATGTTAATTGTTATAGAAAATATTTTTTTTTAAATTAAAATATAAACAGTTAAATTTATTTCGTAATGTTTAATGTTTTAAGACAAAGATATGTCATATTTCCATTTTGTATCACTTAACACTAAATATAGCGGCATAAACAACACACATGACTGTTACTTTCATTCGTTCTTTACTAAACTGCAGTTTGGAAATGAGAGAATAGTTTCTTTACAGTCGATGATAGTGAAAAACTTTCTAACAGCCATTTCTTCAATGCATTATATGTGGACGTGATACTGGCTTGCCCAGCCATGATTCGGGAAATCTGCGTAGTTTTATAAACTTTTCAGAGATTTTTGTCGTTTTCTATTACGACGGACCGTAAAGTATTAAAAACAAGCTACTTTAGCTACTAAAACTACCATTTCACTACACCATTGTTGATACTTGTGTTAGTTGTGAAGGGCAACGGGTTTTAAAGCCAACACAAGTTATCTTAAAAAGTTTAAAAAGATTTTTGGCCCATTTTAAAAAGGTATTAGAAACTAATGAAAGCACGTAAAATTTTAAGGTTTGCCTTTGTTAGCACTTTTAAAGAGAATATATGTAATACTAAAATAATCTTACGAATTGAATTACTTCGTGATTTGTTAGCGCTATTCAGCATCGCTTATCCGTTAATGTACTGAAATATGAAAAAGGGATATATGCAATACTTTTGCGAAATTTTATGCTTACCGATGATTATAATATAATTATCTGTATAAGGAATAAAAATTAGATGTATTATCTACATAATCGTAACCAGTGGCGTGTAGTAAGATGAAGCTACGGAAGCTAGCTTCCCTCAAATGCTAGCGGCAAAGTACTTGGCACACCGCTAAAGATAACAGCAAGAAGCAAAAGGATCTATCTCTGCGCATACTCCAATAATTTAAACGCTTCATCTGATCATCTCAGGGCAAAAGAATTTTAAAGAAAAGCCATTTGGTTCCGTAGTACAAATGTACCAACTGCATAAGTTGCAATTTAAGGGTGAGTTTTTAGTGAAGCATTGTGTAAATATAAACAAATTCCTTTAACTGATAGCTATATTGATAATTATTGGGAGTGGAGAGCTGATTCTCCTCACCTCACGCTACTGATCGTCATCATTTTGTATCTACATGAATGTCTCTTACTAACTAGCACTAGATACTAAATAGTAGTTTTCTAAAATTTATCTTTTAAATTGAGATTTTACAATAGTTCTGAAGTTATTAAAAATATGTAATTGGAATAAGTGAAAAATGTTTGTTTTAGAAGTTTATTTAATTTATAATAAGAAAGAAAGAAATTAAAAATGAATTCTTCAAACTATAAAGCATATGGCATATTCAGGTAATCAAATTTGTAATAATTCATGGTTCGTACATGTATATTATTTTTATAAATTCATGTTCTTTGGAAAAAAATCCATGTTGCATGTATATATTAATTGGTTTCTAGTTTGTTTAATTCCTTTGTAATAAGTTCAGCCTATTTACCTGTAGCATCTTTATGAATACTCTATGTTAACACCAGTTTATAACTGTAAATTTACCTCTAGAAATAGCAGAACTATTTTTGGGGGAAAATGCTTGCTGTTAACAACGTTTTCTGTCTCTGTATTTGTAATATTGACCTGTTTTATGAAAGTTGTTCCCTCGCCCTTAGGCACCTAGTCATCCAGTGAAATGTTTTACTGATGTGAAGTTTTATTAAAAGAGCTCTTTCATCGTTAGCATCTTCATAAAGAAATACCTTGCTGAGTTTAACTCCACTAGTCCATTAGTCATAGTTTTTTACTATGCAGGGGTTTATCTAAAATTCTCAGGACCTATGTTAATAGGGCAGAAAACAATATTATATGTTATCAACTGGAGCTACCTTTCGTAACTAATAACACGCCAAATGATAAATTTCCTTTAAGATAAATCACTCAAACTGCTGTAAGAGTTTCAAAAAGCAAAATTTTAATTAATACACAGAATAGAATAAAATAGTAACGATATAAACCGGTTTCAAAGACGAAAGATAGCCTTCTTCGTCAAGTTAAATTAAACAGAGCACCGCCTGGAGACTGGGTCTGGTGATACGATTAATGTTTAACTGAAGCGTTTTGTCATTGTTGGTACTGGTGCTCTATCTCATTTATCCTGGCGACGAAGGTTTTTTTCAGTTTTTGAAACCAGTTGATACTGCAATTATTTTGTTATGTCCTGTTTATTAACAAATATATTACTTTTGAGCTGTTTAAAAAAATACCGTTTGACAACAATAAACATCTTGTCGTTTGGAAGGGAGTGCCGTAGAGTTATTTTTTTCAGACAATATTAAATGCCTTGAGCGATAGAAATCTTCAGCTCAACGCATAAATGTTCCTCTAGTATGCGTTAGCACCAAGGTGATCCTTGGCCTGGCCGAAAACTATTCCAAATACAATTTCGAAAACTATTCCGAATACAATTCTCTTACATCACCAGCATCCCTTTTATATCACATTTGTTTTTTTTTTCTTTTTGTAGATTCGTGTTTTATATTGGAAACAAAAATTCTTGAATACATATTTCTCTTAGTAAAATGCGATCACAATAATGCTAAATGGCTCAAACTTGGTACATAATATAAAACAGCTGAAAGAAATGTATAACTTTTTGAAAAACGATAGTTACTGCTTTTTTTTTTTTAAGACCAGATAGGTTTCTTTGTTGTTTTATAAATTTTGCTTTTAATAGTTAAATTAAATTTTAGTAAATTAAAATAAAATAAAAATTAGTTAATAAAAATTTATAAAAAGAAAATAATTAGAAATAATTTAAATAATTAATCAAAGCTAAAATTATTAATAATTAAATAAAACCAATATATTTTGGTGTTGTTTTGTTATATAAAGCTATTAGAGATTTTCCTAAAAATAAGCTAAGTTTGAGGTAGAATCACTTATGTCATTAACACGGTCATTAACATTGATGTTCACGTCGAAATTTTTGGACGTGAATTGAAAAACCGTTTAGTTATCTTTCGTCAACCAAAGACACTTACATAAAATTATTTTAAACCATAAAATCTTCAACTTGGAATCTGTAAATAACATACAATTTAATACATATATGCAAAATTGCTATAGAGGTTATTCATTTTTTTTTTTTCATTTTTAACATTATTTTATGTACATCTTGTATTTTATCCTCATCCCTTAAAAATATTCAATTGTACTAACAGAAATCTCGAAGAGCAAGAAAAGCATACTCTGACGAAGCGACTTTTTCGTCGAACATTGCTAACAGGAAGTATATTTGTCATTTTTGTTGTCACATGCAAATGACCAATAGTAGAAGCAGACACTACATTTTCCTCTGTCAGCATTAAGATTGAAGTCCGGTCTGAACGACCTCCGCATTTTCTATTTTTTCATATAGGTTAGCTCCTGTGTGTTGTAATACTCGGGAATTAAAAATCTCTGTCAGGTCTTTGAAAAAATCTAAACGTGGTCTTTTACAGACCTCAATGATCACTGCATGTAACCTGTAGTGTTAAGTTATCTTGAAGCCATTGTAAAGACTCAAGCTCTAACCGGGATTCAGAACGTGGATCTTTGAACTGGTCCTGTCTATTTAACGGGATTTCTATTGGTTTATTCCCGCTATGACGTCATGGAGAGGGAACCAATTGCTTTCTCCTCGGTTGTCTGACCTATCTTCTTTCTAAATACCTTGTATTTACGGCTGGGGCGAAATTCTTATCTTTTGTAGTAGAAGTAGACACTGTACAGTTAAAGAGAAAGTGTATATATCACGCTTAATAAATAATAGTATATTACTCACGCTCTGTGATCTGCTGCTGACCAGATTAGCCATCTCGACCATCTCTGTGCCGAACTGGCTGAAGGCTTTGACGAACTCCGTGAAGTTGGCCACGTTTTCCAGGCGGTTCAGGCTTATAGAAACCTGCGAAGAAACACATTTGATATGAGTAAGGCTTCTACTGCAATGTCATGCAGAAGAGGAATATTCACAGTCTTGAGATTTTTTTTAAAAATATTATATTTAATACATATTATTTATTTATTAAAGCAATTGAACTTTGAATTTAAATAAAACTCCCTAACAAAATGATTAAAATTAAAAAAAACCTCTAAAGTAACGAACAATGAAGCTATATATATTTTGAATCAAGAATGAAAAATCAATTTCTCGCACTGAGACAAAGATTACCAAAGAGATTTAATTTATTTTTAGGGACATTGAATTGTCGCCACCGTGGCTACATTTCATATATCAATGTTTATTGAAAATTAGTGGTAGATTGGAATATTTCTTTTTTATTTTATTTCTACTCCAGCCGTTCGAAACACTTGAAGGTTTAAGGTATCTGTTTAGACGACCAGGAAAGTCGCACCCAATTTAGACTGGAACCCAGTCGATTGAAATGTTCCTTCTTTCTGCTCAGTTCGACTGAGCAACCCGGAAATGTAACGAAACTGGTAGTAGATTGAAGTCGACATTTGCGAACCTATGTGGTGACCGATTAAGTAAGGCTCATCATGCTGTCCCCTTCAATTTTCAAGAGGATTATTGATTCCCGCTCATTAAGAATAAATGCAGTAAAGCATATTGTCTCTTTTTATACACCCGAAACGGTTTCAAAGTAACATTACATAAGTTTTATTCAAAGTCTCAACTCAAAATTTCTGGTAATGGTGGGAAATTATTGCCACATCGTTACATAGAAGAGTCTTTCCCAAAACATTTACTACTCAAGTCCACCGTATAAACATTGATATTAAGTGTAATCCTTTCTTCACAATAATTTTATCAGCGTTCTCCTTTTGAAAGATTGATTTTAATAGTGTTGTTGTTGAGACCCAGACCGTCCGACCTACCAGAAAGGTGCAAGGTAACTGTTTGGACGGCTGGGAAGTGCCACCCCATTTAGACCGGAACCCAGTGGGGGAGGCATCCACAGGGACCGTACCCTCCTTCCCCTACCACCAACCTCTCGGAAGGATTTACGGACCCACATGTTTAACGTGATCGTACTCCGCATGAACACAGCGGCAGTTGTGGCAGCGTGCCAATCCAGCGCGCAAACCACCGAGCTACCGCGCCCGAAAAGTGCCAACAGCACGCGGTGTTCCCAGGTAGTCACCCACCCAAGTACTAACCGCGTCCGATGCTGCCTGACTTCGGTGATCTAACGAGAACCGGTGTTTTCAGCACGTTACGGCCGTTGGCTCTGATTTTAATAGTGTATATTTTTTTTGTATGAGGATATTTCGTTATTTGTTGATCATTTTCTATGACAGGTTGTGTTCTTCATGGGTGAAGCATCAGGGTAGACAACGTAGACAGTGTTTTACAGATACTTTACAACCAAGTAACTTTTATTTTAATTATACATATATTATTCGATATAAAATGTTTTCTATGTAAATAAAAGAAGGAAGGTATCGACCGATTTTTGCGCCGACTACCGCCTGCTTCCTTTTTTTCCTCACTTGTACTGTTCAGGAGATAAATACTGGCCTCAGGGAAGACATATCTTAATGTGTCTCTCCACGTCAGGAGTTGTTCCTTGGAACGGAACAGACAAGTGGTTAAAGGACAGATATTGCCTCGGAGGACCCGAGCTTGAATCCCGGATTTTCCCAAACTGCCTCCGTGTTCAAGCAGAGTAAGGGTACGTTTAATATGTGTATCTGAAAGTCATTTTGAGAGGTTTGTGGTCGGGGAAGGAGGGTACGATCTCTGTGGATGTCGTCCCACTGGGTCTCGGTCTAATTTAGGTGGCACTCTCCCGGTTATCCAAAATGGATACCTTAGACCATCGGGTTGGTCGGGCGCTCTTGGTTAAAAGAAACGTAAGAGCTGTTCCAGTAGAAATGGAGCTGAAAGAGGATGCGCGCGCAACTTCAATCCAGGCTACAGCATTTATTCGATTAACATGTTTATATGATGTCATTATTTTCATTGCATGTTATTCATGTTTTTGTTCAAATGTTACTAATATTGTTTTTATTCAAATCTTAGCCCTAACTGATCAGATTCCATTATTCATTAAGATATGACATTTTGTATGTTGTTGTCCTTTGTGGTACACTTTGATTCTACGGTGGACCTTACCGGTCCAGCCTGTCCTGGGCCCACAATAGGAAGGTATATGTTTTTTTTTTTAGAATTATTCAAAAACCAGAGAAGTTATAAAGCTTAAATTAGAAATATTGTTGTCATTCGTGGTATAACTTATTTATTTTTTTTTTTGGATTTTAAATCGATCAGTCTAGTCCGCCAAGAGTCCGTGATAAGAAAACACTTTTTTTAGGGGAAGTTCAATCCAACAAAAAAGAAGTACACAGACGTTTATTTTAAAATGCATTAAAAAGTAGAAAACAAAGTATAGAAACGTTTTATTTGCTAATGTTGGTCCCTGGTTATGTCTCTCCAAGTTACTTTAATACACTTCGCGCCACTGGAGTTCTTTGTAATTTGATATTGAATATTTATAAAAAATAAATTCGAAAGTAGACTACAAAAATGTGTTCATAATTATAGTTATACAACAAAAATTTATGAATAAAAATATTCATTATGAAAATAATTAAAATGATTTTCAAATAAATTTATTTTACATTACAATGAATCTTTAAATGAACTCATGTAGAACACAACAGACTTACAGCGCAATGGTGACATTGAGATTAAAAGATAAAATGTATCTAGTAAAATTATTATTAATTTGATTCTATTTTGTGTTTCAGCTTTGTTTAAAAATATTTGAAATACGTCGAAATTGAATTTTCATTCCAGTCATCCTATATATCTTGCAAATCGGTGTGCATTGTAAGACGAAAACATTAAGGGAGAGGTTTTCACAAGTAAAGTTGGTACAACATTATTTTACTAATTCGACTATTTGAAAATAAACTTAATTTAGCTGGAAATTAACTTAAAAATGACTAATATGCATTAAATTGTTTTTAATTCTATATATACATTTTTCTTATAAATATTTTCTGGTTGCTAATATTTAAATCTAAGAAATGTTTTGACGTACCCCTTAGACATTTATGCGAACCTTCAAGGCTACGAGTACTACAGTTCAGGAGGCACTGCCGCAGATGATTATCACTGGATTAACATTTAGAGGCCAGACACAGCGAGTAATAAATACTTTAAGCAATGGATTAACAGGAAAGAAAAATAAAAATCAACGGTTTATAGTAGAAGTAACGTGAAATGTGTAAAATAATCAACGAACAGAGGTGACTTTAGCCATGATGGTTTCACCCAACAGAAAAGTGCGAAATTTAATTTTTTATACGGCCATCCAATAAGAAAATGTCAGTTAGCAAAATTTTCTCCTCACTTAATTAGGGTTGAAGAAATTTACCCTGTACCTTTTGATTTTGATGAAAAATTCTCTAAGATATCCCATTTATTGCTATTAGGTATTTTTCGTTCGATTACTAGGAACCAGAAACAGATAAATTGCTCAAAATTAAATGGCAGCAAATTTTTGATGGAGTTTTCCATGTTTTAAAATAGAAGATTCTCCTTCATATTTATTTTCAGAGGAAGTTAAATATTCACACTTGCAGTTCATGTAAAATGGAATAACTCAAGTTCAGTTATCGATATCATTAGCAAGTTTTCAAAATTTTCATCACGAATGAAATTTTTAGCCTTAATTAAGAGCGGTGCATATCTTACTAATTGAAATTTCTTTTATTGAGGGGATCTTATAAAAAATTGAATTTTGCTTTTTTATAAAATCATCAGTTTCGGTGGGTGCAACTATAATAGCTAAATTCTCCTCTATTCACCGATTATTTTTCATATTTCACTTCACTTCTAGACTAACCGTAGATTTCATATTCCTTTCGGACTATCTTCGTGATGAATAAATTATACATATGCATGCATTATAAAATTTGTAGTATATAGAGAAAACCGGAGAAAATTAATACACTGGAAAGTTGATACAGTGAAAATTGTGCAATGACGCACAGTTGTAATTTTGTCTATTTTGAAAACGAGAAGCCTTTCATTTACACTGTCAGTTTGCACATATGTTACGCTATATAATTTATGAAGTATAATAGTTTCTGGTAGAACAAAATAAATTTTTATATTACTTTTTGGTGTAGCCTGAACAATTTGGAGGTACTTTTTAGTAGTCTGCCAGAGTGAGGATTTATTTGTGTACTGAATGGATTTCGTTGTTGTTTATATTAGTTTGATCTTTCTCTGCTTATCAAATTTAGAACGTGACGCCATCGATTAAGGAAAATTGATACGTTTAAAATGCGGAAACTTAATATTATGCATCAACTTACACAAAATGCATATAAATAATTATTTTGTTCGTTCTCAAGACAATGATTCGGAATTGATCTTAATAAGTCTCGGTGACTGTCAGTGAGAATATTTTGAAAATGATGCACGAAACAGCCGAAATATTAATAACCCAGACATGTTACATAATGTTGTTCATATTTTTTATTATTTTTAATTTACATATTATTAATACAGAGAAAAATTATTTGCACTTCATAAAATATCATTTGTTTGCTTTTATTGCTATTACAGTAGCATCTTCCTGATCAATATAAACTTAGTCTAAGGTGGGGTAAATTGATGCGCTTCCACTTAGCTAACTAACAATTTTATATGGGTGTTTGATTAAAATTTTATCACTTTTAATTAGCGCAATCAATGGAGAAAGAAACTAAGTATATTTTATAAATTTTGAAATATTTTTAAATTAACTACAAAAAATACAAAATTTAAAAAAACAAAAATTGTGCTAGCTTTCCCTGATCTCCCCTATATACATCTATACATATAATGACAAATCTAACAATAGACGCTTGATGACGCCGCCAATCTAACAGGAATTATACTTTCAAATGATTGAGGTACGTCCAGTAGGTTGCTTACCCTGTCTCTGCTGCTGAGCAGCTGCTTGACCACAACCGTGTCCGCGAGAAGTAGCACCCTGGTCACCGATGCCAGTAGCGCCCTGGCAGCGCGGGCCAGATGATGCTTGTCCGCGTACGGCCGCAGCTGTCCCCCATCGTCGTGCTGCACCTCACACAGGTGCTCAAGCATGGAACCTGGAAGAGAAAACACGATAAAACAATTACGTCAGATTTTTTGAATAGAATTAACAAAATGCATTAGAGTAGGAAATTATTCAAAGATAAAAAAAAATGCATTAAAAGGGAAAATAACGGCATGAAAACGTTTATGCATTAGCACAGGAGCTCGCAATTTTTTACCATCCTCGAACACTCACAGACATCAATATTTTTTGGCGAGGACTCTATCAAGAATATTAGGTGTGGTGCCCATAGCAAGCGATCACTATTTCTAGTAATCAGTTTATATAGTAATCAGTGTTTTATGCATATGGGCAATAAATAAATGTGTCCACTACGCGACCACCGTAGGAGGGGGTAACCCTACTCCACCTCCAAAGCATGTTAATCGGATAAGAAAATGAGGGTGGGACAAACCTTCTCCCAGCAAAAATTGAAACACCTTTTTATTGTATTCCAGAAATCTATCATAATTTCGCTGACGCGAAATTATTTAACACTCGCTTTATATGAACGAAGTTCACAATTTAGCTAGTCATCATCTTCGAACATATAAGATTGCGACGGAAAACAAACAAATATTCTCAATCGTCTAAAAGATCGATTGACTTGATATTTTGGAAACAACTCATCAAATTCGGGAGGAAAAATCGCGGAAATTTCGCTCCGCGGAACGGCAATCTAAAAATTATAAAAGAAATACGGCATAATAGGAAAACTACTGAAATTCGCAAATATATTTAATATTCGCGAAATCTCAGAAACCTCCATAAAATTCGCGAAATTTTTTTTCAGAAATTCGTGCTGCAAAATAATTATTAGCTTAACTATCATAAAATGGAAATATATGTGCAGCAAAATATCATCATTAGCGCGGTTTATCTGATTTGTGCATTTAACACAAACGCTGTTAACCAGCAAATTTTTTCAGTGCAGCCAGCGGCCGGAAGAGCTCTGATAAAATAAAATATTTAGACATGGGTTCAGTGGCATTACGGATAATGTGATCTCAATCTTTCGAATGCCTGGAAGATGTTCGAACTGCAGAATAAGACTGCTGCAATTTTATGTCATATTTATGTATTTTATATATTTCATAATAGAAATTTTAAATTACTTCCTTATTTATTAAAAAATTGTGTTTTTATTTTAAATTTGTTTATATTGTATGTTTTAGTTTGTTATAGCTAAAATCGTGTGATTAGGTTTAGATATCTTGACAACGAAGTTATTATGACTTGTAATACATTTTAATGAAAAAATTAAAATATTTAATTGTATGTTATATGCATGGAAAATGTTATAATAAAAGAAATAAAAAAAATAATTTTCTCTATAATCATATGTACGTAGATAAATGAAAACGCAAAAGAGTAAAGTCTTTCTGAGTTATTTTTATCAATTTTTGAAGAAAAAAAATTGATAAATCTATAAACAATTTGTGTATGCACTGTCCTCCAAAAGTTATGTGATTTGAATCCAAACGCAGTGGGCGAATGTTCTCTTTACAGACGAATTGATATTTGTCCTACAATTGGAAAGTAGAAGTGAGCTATTCTGGACAGAACAAGCAACATGCAACAAGTCTAACATCGTTGAACACCGTGCTTTTGTTTTGGTAATGTGATGGATTCTGTTCTAACAATTTAGGGGGAAATAATACCATACATGTTCAGCTTTCTCTCTATACAGATTGTATGACTACATAATTCATTAGAGTATTTTCTTGTGAAATTTAGAGTCGGTTGGTTCAAAACTTCATGAGTTATGTACGATTTGCTTGTTTCGGGTTTAACTTTTGGGCCATGTAGACAAGGGTTCCTAGGAAAGTCCGTAGACCATCTGTAACTTTTTAACTAAGCATCGCAGAACCACGAAAATAACGTGCACCTGTAGGAAAGTTACTATGCGCAGTCGATTATATGTCTTAATAATCGGTAAGGAAGAATGCAATTGGCAGCACTGCTTTCGCAGTTCTTCCATAGCGGTTGTTCAGAGAAAACGTTTTATGGACTGAAGAAAAGGTTTATAAAACGTCCTTGAAGTAATTGTAGTCACCTAATTTTCATATGCTTTTTTTCTTTAAAGGAGTGTTGAATGTTTTATTATCACAAACAGAATTTTTATTTATTGAGAGATTTTTACTTATTTTATTACTCATGACCAGAATAACATTGTGAGCGAAAATGAAACAGAGATCGCTCCAAGGAAGTAACTGCCATTCAGCTCTTACCTAAGATTTGTCCAATCACCGACGACTATGAAGCATTCTTTTACTTAACAATTTTAATGTATTTTGTTTCAAACGTAGGCATGCAGTTTTGAATCTTTGCTCTTAAATAGGCATCTGGCACGCTTTAACCACAAACAGTTAAACTTGCCTTTAAATCAAGATTAATAGTTCTTTCCACTTATTGCATATGACAGGAAAACTCTGGTAAGACGTCTGTATGTTTTCAGGCATTTCTCAAAGTGTTCATATGTTACTTTAGATGAGGAAGGAGTTTCAATAATTTTGCAATTCTGACAATTTATAAAGTGCGTGTAATTTATAGCTTCAAAGATTAGAAGGGGAATCTTGAATTTTTTGATATCATCGATATTTTGCTTATTATGACATCCAATGTCCAAAACTCTTCGTACAGCAATATCCGGCATAGGCTATCTTTCGTCAATAAAAGTGCACAAAATCATATTTTCAAGTTGTGCAAAATATTCATTTCTTTGTATTACTGAACCAACAATTTGCAAATATATGAGATCTATATATTTTGAGGAATAGACCATAAACCGTAGATTTTTTAGATTCGTGGGTGGTACTTTCACGATTTATTTTAATAGTGACGCATGCGGGTGCACATACTTTAACAATATATATTACCAAAATTTTCAAATTCTCTGATTTTGCAATGCTTACAAACAGTCTTAGCCATTGCCGGATTTCTTTTAGAAAGATCATCAGCTAGGTACTTTAATAAGGCTAGGTTCATAATATTGCTAGGTTCATAATATTGCTAGGTTCATAACTTTAAATGGTAAATATTTTCTGTGGTACTTTTTTTAACATAGCTTTAATTCTTCTAGTGCTTATGGCCAGAGTTGAAGCCTTTTCCATAATTCTTCCACTTTGATATAACTACTGAGGATATTTCAGAAAATGTTAGAGTTTTCCCCTGAAGGCCAGCCTTATTTTTCTCACGCATTTTATTATAGTACTTCATAACATCATAGAAAGTTGGCAGTACTTGATCATCTAAATTGTCTCCATTTCCAAACACAGGACACAGAAATTTCCCTCTGGGTTTAATGCCATATTTGGCAGATAATACAAAATTAAAAGAACTAATAATAGTTCTACTCAAACAATCTCGCTAAGACAAAATGTTTTTTTTAGCAAAAATGTTGTTTTTTGATGAGCAAAATGTTGTTTTTTATTACCTAAGCCGTCCAGATCATTCAAAGGGCGTAGAGCAGTTATAAGGGACGGCCAGGAAAAACACAGAGAAAAATACAGAAAAGCACATAAACAAGACATACAGCATAGAACATAGACATACAGCATAGAACATAGACATACAGCATAGAACATAAACATACATATACAAGTAACGATGAATTAAATAATTGTTAAAAAAGAGACGGTCTAAACCAAGATGAGGGAGAAAGTGAGGATGAGGGAGTAAGTCTTGGTAATTCCATCACCCTTTCAAATATGCTTTCCAAAATTTATTGCTGGGAACGTGCACTACCGCGCTGAAAAAAATAAAACCTTTTTTTTCTATGGTATTCTAGCACACCGATTTCAAGCCGAAAAGTCATAGAAATAATTTAAATGCATGTTGTGAATGGAGGAATATCATTCCTGCGCATTAAATATTTGTGGCAAAAGGGCTTTAAAACCATTAACTTAACATTTTAAAATGGGGAGATTTTACTTTATGAAGTTATAAAGTTTAATAGTGATGCTGAAAAAATATTGACAACTTGCTTTTAAAGTATTTATAAAGCAGAAAGTTGTTTCATAATTCAGTTGCTTCAGGTGTTCACAGTAATTGCCAAATACTGTGTTTAATTAAATAATAATAATAATAATAACAATAATAAAGACTTTTACAATATGGAATTTGAAAAAAAAATGCATTGGTTTTATATTTTAAAAGATATAAAAGAATTTTTTAAATTATTATTTTACAAAACACAGAAAATGTAGTATAATTAGAAAAAATTTCCAAATTTCAGTGCAAAGTAGTGGTTGATTTAAACTTTGTTCTAGAGCCCTATATATTTCTCACATAAAAATGAATTGATTTCCATATTGGGTTTGTTGTATGTGCTTTTTGGTAGTGGTAATATACTTTGACAGCAAAATTTGTACACCAGTGTAAAATTCTTGAAAATTTTTTAATTCTATTAATAAAGGCTATAATGCAGAACCTCAAACCATTCTAAGATTTTAAAAATATTTATATTTCTGAATTTAAGATTACAAAAGGCATCTTTTCCACCTTAGTGCTAACCGTGTTTCTTTCAGGACTTTTTGGCCGAGAGGGGGACAAGTTTTCTATTTTCCCTATATAAATATAACTAAATGTTGTCACATACAAAATAAGGCTAACATAAAATGTCTCTGGGGAGCTTAGACCCCCCCTCGGATTTATGCCTGAAAGAAACACAGAGTGCTAAAGCGACTTCGAAAAAATAATTTATTCCACCCTACTGTATACCCCTCTTAATAACTGTGAAGAAAGATCCCCGTACTTTACTTTTGCATACGAACCCATCAGACAAGGATTACAACGGTGCTACCTCCTAAAATAAATTAAACCAATTGAAAATCCTGACAATTATGTTCAATTTTAAAAATAACCATTATTAAGAAAATATTTATAAGATTTATTTGTGAACAGTCACGACATGTATGAGTTCTGTATATAGCGCCGCCCACAAATGTCTACGCCCAACATTAACAATCAGAGTTTTCTTAGGCATTAAAATACAGTGTTGATTTGCAATAAATATAAAATAGGAGAGCAAATATTTAAGCAGGTGTTTTCATTCTAATTACTATTTCTAAAATTGCTAAAATGAAAAAGGAAAAGGGGAAAATTGAAAAAACGTTTCGGCGTGAATTTCATATTGGCACTAAATCTGCCATTTCAAGCCTAAATTTCATTTTATGCTATATATATACTATTTTTCACCGGCAGCAATTTGGACAGCCCTAACCTAATATTAAAGCCCAAAGCGGATAACATTATTATACATCCTCACAAATAATGAGATTGTGAAAAAAAAGTAAGTGATTTTTTTTTAAACACCTGTCCATAGGTACCGATAATATTTTCAAAATATATTATATATAAAAAATTATTTCGTTTATTTTTTGAGCATTATTCCTTCATCATAAAATCTCGAAAGCTGCTCTGATAAAAGTCGCAGCGAATTGAAATAGGTAACTATAATAGCATTTCTACTGTACTTTTAAAATGCCAAAATTATGTTTTTTGGAAAACGGCAACTGTTTTCGCAAATTGTTTAAAAGAATAACTGATGATGATACACGATGAAATATTTTCTTTCGTTGCTTCGTTTATTTTCACAAATGGAAAATGGAGACAATAAACTGTCTCGTCGAACTTGAGAAGCGTTTGAATGTGTGTGTGTGTGTGGGGGGGGGGGGGGTATTTTACTGTGTAGTCTGTGACTAATAAATAGTTATAAGAATTATAATTATTTTAGTTGCAGTGTTGATTGCTAAATTTGATTATCTGCAAATTATTAAAAACAGTATTTATTCTATAATTTACTTTACTAGTTAGTTGAAGACCCAGACCGTCCGACTCGTCCAGAGGACTTATTTACTAGTTAGTTGTAACAATCCAAACTATTCAAGATTACTGAGCTGTATACATTATGTCTACTACATATTGATACATTATGTACATTATTGATACATTATATATACATTATGTCTACTACATATGATTACTACATATTGTCCAAAAATGAAGCCAAGTTTACACCAGGAAGGAAAAAGTACAGCGCATACACTCAAACCAATAAAAGTTTTTTCCAACGGCCAAGCACTTGATATTGAAACATTCGCCTATATAGCAGCCGAAGCGTAAATAATTTCGCGGTTACCCCCGCGCAGTACAGAAGGCGTATCATATTCAGTACCTCCTTCCTCTTACCATCATCTCTCCGAAGGACTTTAGGACTTTCAAATTTATCATGCCCATACTCCGCGTTTCTCCACAGGAGACCTGTTACAAGATGGCGGTGTAATGAACTTGGCTTCTTCATAGCTCTGGTCCTCCTTTTATCTTTGGGGTGAATCAATCTGTGGATAGACCACAAATTGATTGTTAACGTGGTTTGCTCCCCCCAGGGGGCGGCGCTGACAAAGATTGCAGTGGTCTGATCTTAGGTCTGTACCTCTGGTCCTCCGTCTGCTGGGGGAAAATTAATCGGGTTACCTGATCGATGATGAACTGGCTGTCGTACCAGTAAGTCGTTCAGGCCCCGACTCTTCCAGGTGGTCGAGCCCATGGACTGTGCCTATTCATGACCTGAGCCAAGGGCCAACCGGTGGCTGGTGTCGAGCTTGGCGGGTGTTCTCTCGGATCCTGCCCGGTGAATGATCCCGCCGAGTCAGCGACCTGTCTGCGGCTTCGCTGGAATGGAGATTGGTAGCCCTGCGGCTGGCCTTAATATTGGTGTAAACCTCACGGTCGTCTGGCCAGTTTGCTTTAACTCTGCTAACGTGGTTTGGTCCTTGAAGCAGTCGCTTCCAAGTGGTAGAGAGGAGCAGGCTCTTTATGTCCTGCTTCCAGACCCGTCGGCGAATGGGGTCTTAACCCGATGTATGCCTTAGCCCTGCCCAGTGAATGGTTTCGTCGATTCTTGCTCTCCTGGTTGTTCTTTCTGGATGGTGGATACTACTCTTTACCGCCCTCCTCGTAGTGACGTAAACCATTAAGGGTCGCCACGGGGGTTGATCTTAACCTGCCCATTATCCGTGTAGACACAGGAATAGTTAGGGCGGCATAAGTAAGGAATGAACTCCGGTCTCTTATATGCGAGTATCTTGCTATAAGCCCTGGGCTATCCTGGACCGAAAATCAATAACATTTGGATATCATTCAACTTTCGAGGTTCCCCCGAGTACTCAAGTCATTTAGACTACTGTAAGAACTAAATGACTGTAAATTTAATACTTCATTAAAGATACGCCATACAACAATTTAGCAATAATATCAATCGGCTTCGGAGGCAAAAGCAACCACCTTCTTCCGGGTGAAAAAACAAAGCATCCATACCATTATGAACAAGAAAGCGCCTATCTCGATTTAAACAACCGACTTTTGAAAAAGATTGCACTTCTGTTGCCGATCAAGGTCACCTATAGAAATTGTGGGCCTCTACAAACATTTATCACGCAACCTCAATATTTGATTTTCATTTATTATTATTTATATTTTTTTATGTCTTCTCCAGCCTCAAAAAGAAAATATTGGCAGTCCGAGCCCTTTCTGTAGCCTAGGTCACACTCTAGTGGTGCCCGTCCCCCTTATGTACGGCTTTGTGCTGATCCCAGAATTTGTGGATCGGTTTCATACTTTTTGCACTCTTCAGCATGGAATAGCTGACATCTGCAATGTCAGAAAGAAAACTTTTTACCTGCCGCACTTGCTTTTTATGAATCTCTATGGAGGATAACAAATTCCATTTTAGTCCAGGAAATCTCCCATTTGAAGGGTTCTGCAAATATGACTTTTATTCAACTTCAAAATTTAAAATTTTCATTAATACTTTAGGAAATACATCAGATTTCTTTGAAATTCCAAACAGAATATAAAAATAAATACTTTATGGTACTATCAAAAAGACAAAATTTAATATAAGAAACAATTACAATCTCCTTATTTCTTACCACATTCACTGCTACCTTTAAAGGGATTTGATTGTATATTCTGTTGAAATTAGTTCATAAATTTAGCTGAAATATACACATAGACACCAGTTTCTTCCTGATATTTGTTCATATTTTTCTTATTTCCAGTATCATGGTTTGATAATGTTAATGTACTTTAATTATACAGTCAACTCTCCTATAACGCGGTATTCTTATAACGCGGTATTCTTATAACGCGGTTTCCATATAACGCGGAGCAAAAATTGCGAGAGTCCTCCAATAACGCGGTACTCATAAAACACGGTTTCCATATAACGCAGTACTCATAAAACACGGTTTCCATATAACGCGGTACTCATAAAACACGGTTTCCATATAAGGCGGTAGTCTTATAAAGCTGTTCCGCGTCTTTTACGCTTGAAATTAATGGGGAATTCCCCATGATTTTTCATTCACTTACATCACCATTTTTCAATTTCAGTTATTAGGGAAATCCCCTGTAAATGCAAAAATATACAGCATTGCGGCTTCCATATAACGCGGTATGCGGTTTCCATATAGCACGGTCCGAATTAATCTGATTTGCACTAATGAGTTTATTATAAATGCGGTTTCCATATAACGCGGTACGAATTAATCGTGTTATAGAAGGGTTGACTGTATGTTTTTTTAATAATGTAGCACTGCAAACTGGTTATTTTTTCCCGATTATTGTTATTTCCTTAATTATTGATGTCTGTTTAATTATGTTTTGATTAACTAGTTTTTAGAGTCGTGTTTTGATGAAGGTATCTCAACCCCCCGAGTTTAACCCCTGAAACAGATTGTTTCTTTCATTTTATTAATTGTTACATAATATCTTGGGTTATGAATATGGTTTTCTTAATTTTCATGTTTATGCTTTAATCATTTTTCACTTCTATTTAGTTAATATTTTGCAATTTTGCTATCTTTCTCTGTTTATATGTGTTTGCCTATTTTCTCCTCCTCTCAATTTCTCACTATTCCCTTATTTTGCTAGTAATTTAAAGGTTTTAATTTTTTCTACACAGTTATTTTCTTAAATCTCATATCAATGCGTCCTGTTCCATTTTTTCACTTTCTTTAACGAAATGTTGAAATTTTCAAGTTTTGTTTTACTAATCCCTCCACAGATGATAAGCAACGTTTTAAGCTTTCACAATATAATGTGAATATTAAGTAAGTGTGCATATATATGTTTTCATATACAAATGAGGTAGGTACTAGAGACATGAAATAACATCAGATACATGGGATGACATGTCATATAAAAGATACAAATCAAATGAGAAATCAGACACAAACAGCCAGACGTTTTTTTTAAAATAGGTGCCTTCAACCATTTTTAATTCAAGGGCCAATATTTCTGTTTTTTGTTTACTTCTGTCCCGCAATATTAAGATTGAATAAATATTGCAATATTCATATTAGCTCTTTCCCCTATACTCACTTTGTTCGTTTATTGCAAGGTAAAATAGTCATGAAAAGAAAAAAAAATCACATTTACAACACGTTTACTTGATGTTAGGTAATAAACAGTGAAAACATACATTTTTCAGTGATATTTTTGGCACAGTTTATTCTTAAGAAGTCTGTCAACGTTAGGTCGTATTTTTGATGTTGCAACTCTAAGGGTGTTTTCAAGGTGTACGTCAGGTATTCCGGTCCGATCTGTTAACTTTACATTCTTCATTCTTGAAAACAACTGTTCACAGACATAAGTACTCCCGAACAGTACTTCTTCAAAGCATAAAGTCGAATGGTTGGAAAAATGTTCTCATCACCATATTTGGAGTAGAATTCAAAGCATCCCAAGTTGATTTTTTCTTTTAAATCAGTGTTATACTGCAAATCAATTAGTTCCATTTGTATATTCCCAGGCACAGCCTCAATAGACACACTGAAAGATTCTAGCAAACACGTTAATTTGATTTTCATTTTCTCTGAAGTCAGTGAATCTTGACTTGAAATCTTCTTTCAGAGCGACTAATACAGAAACATACTTATTCATGTCAGAACACTCACACTCTGATAGTTTCTGGGCGTCCAAGCAGTTACTCGAGTCCTTTGGATGAGTCGGACAGTCTGGATTTTCAACACTCTGATAGTTTCGGGAAGTGAGTCAAATCTTTTTTCTGAAGCTGAATTTCCCATAAACTAAGTTTTTTTTTCAAAAGATTTGATGTTGTCATAAATATTGTATTTGAAGTTATTTTTGCCTTGCAGCCGTGTGTTCAGATCATTAAGATGTTTGAATAATGTCGGTTAAAAATCCAAAGTCACTCAGCCGCTCCGCATCATTGAATTGAGCAACAGGTTTTCCTTTACTTTCCATAAAAGTATGACTTCCTTCAGGTCAAACACCCTTTCCAGCATTTTCCCCCTGGAAAGCCAACTAACAGCCGGAAAATAAACAACATCTACATACTCGGATTTTATATCGGACAAAAAGTTTTGAAGCTCACGGTGGTTGAGTCCTCGGGATCTGATGAAGTTCACGACATTTGTGACGACCTTCATCATTTTATCAAAACTTATTGCACATAAGTTCTGCTAGTGGATAATACAGTGATACTGCGTTAAGGATAAGTCCTTCTCACTTTTTTTTTATCGATGCAACAAGTCCTTCATGTTTACCAACTATAGCCGGTGCACCGTCTGTTACAACTCCAGATAGATTTGTTAACTTAAGATTGAATCGATTTAAGACTACCATCAAACTTTCGAGGATGTTACATCCTCTTGTAGTTCCTTTCATAGGATAAAGACCCGCCATTTCTTCACTAACCTCAAAATTATTATTAATTCCACGGATGAAAATAGCTAACTATGCTATATCGGTCATATCGGTACTTTCATCAACAACAATGGAGTAAAAAATGAACTTGGATGCACGTTGTTGAGAGAATTTTCTATATTACCTGCCAACTCTTCAATTCTTCTGGCAACTGTTACTGCGGACAGACTTATTTTAGAAAAAAGATGCTTTTGAAATGAGCATATTACTTCCGCAGTAGATTCCATGCACCCTTTTATAAATTCGCCATCTGAGAAAGGCTTTGATTTAGAAGCAATTTTTTCAGATATAATGGAGCTTACCTTCACATTCTACATTTTGTCTCTTAAATGTAAATTACTGGCTTTGTAGCTGCTTCTTTAAATCGTCCACTTTATCAGTCCCCAACTGACCCTGAATAGCGTCGAATTTTGCATCGTAATTAGTTTTGCAATGACGTTTTACGTTGTATTCTTTCATGACAGCAATCGATTCATGACACACCAAACACACCGGCTTCTCGCAAATTTCGACAAACAGATACAAATTTGTCCACTTCTCTTGAAAAACACGAAACTCGTTAGCAACTTTGCGCTTTTTACTTGTGCTAGCCGCCATTGTATAATAAACGCACTACAGATGAAACTACGACTTGGCACGTGTCTCAGTAATGATGTGCGAACGCACGAGGCTTTCCGGCTTTTTGCGTAGACAGCACGTCACTGTGGGACAACTTCCCTCAACCAATCCAAAGCCGAAAAACCCCTAAGGCCCGCCCACAGCCCGCTTCTAACTTGCAGTAGAAACGAAATATATTTTTTAAATGCAGCATTGTTGTTGTATAAAACCAATAAGTTTCAAAATACCACAGATTTTTTTGAAAATGACATTTTTGAATTCCCACCATATTTGTGGCTTTTAAACATTATTTTATTACAAAATGTAAAAAAAAATTGCATAAAATAAGTTCGAGATTCAAAGGGAGCGTGGGGCGTTATTTTTTTTTCTTGAAATAATTTTATATCTTTGTCAGCCGGCGGGCCGTAAAAACGTTTATGCGAGCCGCAAGCGGCCTGCGGGTTGAAGACCCATGTTTTAAACACAATAAAAATTTGACTCCAAAATACTTGAGAAATACTATCTATAATTTTGATAAAATCATGCGTAATTAACAAATCAAGACTTTCGGTGAAGTTTTCGTGACGTTATAACGTTGCAATTGTTTCATTATCGTTATTCTTTAACTATGGCCTAATGAATTTTTTGCCAAACTTTTCAGTGACTCACATATTTCAAAGTGATGATTAATTTAAAAATTTTTCTCTTACCATTAAACCACAACTTACATCTGGTTGAACCTGAGACCCTATTTCAAACACGTCGTTCGTAGTTCTGCATCGATCTACAAACACTACTGTTTGTAATATAATTTGTTGCTCCTCTATAAAAGCGCCCTCTATCAATTGACGCAGAACTACCGTCGCAAACTTGGAATAAAATCCTTTGACATGGTCTGTGATTAAAAAGTATATGTGTAAACAACGATATAAATTAAACAACATAGTTTTGAGTGGAGTAATTTATGCATGTTAAGAATGTTCGCCGAATGGTAACAAGCATATGCACATGCTCGACGATTTGAGATTATTTACGTTATTCGCTTTTGATAAAGTAAGAAATTACGTTATTTTAAAACATTTTTTTTTGCAATAATAATAATTTATACACAATACTTTTGTCTCGTTTTATAACTTTCAGCTGATTAATTAAATTTTAAACTAAAATAAAAGTTCCATTTGCTCACCAAAGATTCTCCGTAAGCTTACAATTAGGCCTAGCTGACACTCAAAGATTCCGCCATTATTCTCCAATCACTTGAGGAAAAGAGTATCAAAACCGATTAAATTAGATAACTTTGAGATATTTTACTGAAGTAAATATTACTATAAAAATTTTCTTCTAAAAAAGTTCTTTTTGGAGATATCTTTGACATAAAAAAACCAAACCTAAAGATATTTTACATTTATTAACTTTCATTGAATAAAAATTTCCCCGTGATTTTTCGCGGGTACTCAATAGTATTATTATAAAGTTCATCTTCCTGTCAAACGTTTAAAAAAAATCTGAAGTGGGCAGCACATGACATTCCTTATATAATGCAGTGAATTTATTTCTTTAACGATGAAAAAGTGATAAAAAGATTCACGATAAAATTGTACATTTGGTGCTTTTCTGGTTGACAACATGTAAATATATTTCGTACCCCATTAACTTATATTTTACTTAACTCTAACAATTATTGATATTGATAGCACCCCAATAAGCAATATAGTCCATATATTTAAATAATTTATAATAAATTCATCAATTAGGCGTCATAATCATTAACTTGGTGTCACTTTTGCAAATTTGAAGATAATTTCGTCAACGTGGATAAATATCGTCAAGTTGGCGATATTTAGAACAGCATTTCTTATGTAATAAAATGCCCATCATATGACGGAATTAAAAATTTGCAAAACATTGCATCCCATTTGGCGTCATTTTTATGAATTTGGGGACATTTTTATCAATTTAATAACGTTTTTATCAATTTGACAACAGTTTCGTCAATTTGGCAGCATTTAAAAAAGTCGCCAAGTTTACGATATGCTGCCGAAAATTCGTCGACAGAATTTCGCCAAGCTTTACAGACGGAGAAATAGGTTGTTCTTATAGTAGAGTCTTATATTCATTCCAAAATATTGATTTTCATTAATTAGTTGTCATTTCCATTGATTTAGCGTCAGTCTTATCAATTTGGCGACATTTTCATTACTTTGGAGACATTTAAAAATCTCGCCAAGTTGGCGATATCCCGCCAAATTCGTCGCCAAAATTTCGTCAAGTATTATGGTCGGAAAAATAGGTTATTCTTATAGTAAATAAACGACTAATGACGTCCAAATACAAAACTGTTACCTAAAATATCTTCTCTTATTGTAGATTCTTATATTCTTTCCAAGATATAGAATTTTCATCAATTAGTCTTCATTTTCATTGACTTAGCGTCATTTTTATCAATTTGTTGACATTTTTATCAATTTGGCAGCATTTAAAAAACTCACCAAGTTGGCGATACTCTGCCAAATTCGTCGCCAAAATTTCGCCAAGCATTGTGAATGGAGAAATAGGTTATTCTTATAGTAGACAAACGACTAATGGCGTCAAATTACAAAGCTATTACCCAAAGTGTATTATCTCGTGAATGGAACGAGATAGATCTACGAGAATGAGGATAATAAATTTATCGCATGACATTACATATGAAAAGTGAACATATTTCACAATAGTTAATACTATTTTTTAATTCTATGTGATTTTTTTATACATTTATTTGAAAAATGTGCCGTGTCTCGAGAACGATTGCTACTAGCGATCTGTAGTTTATGTAAATCGTTTTCTTATGAAACAATACATAAGGAATGATTATTTACGTAACTTTATTTAATGTTTTAATTTTTTGATGATTTTATCAAAATGTCATTAAAAAATTTAGTGGATTTTGAACATTCGATTGCATGTAAAAGCAATAGGCTTTCAGTATTCACTGATTGCGATTTTTGTACCAAATTTTATTCGAATCGCTTTACTCGTTCATGAGATATCGTTTCCACGGACTCACTGACACACACACACACAGACATCACCTCAAACATGTTCGATTCGTGATCAGGGATGCTTGAAACGTGCTCTCCGGCCGAAAACTCGAATTCAAATTTTCGACCCCGTCGCAACACTTTCCTTATACATTATAATATGTGTATAAGGAAAGTAATATGCTAAACTGTGGTTCAAGAAATCGTCTGGAGAACATAAACAACAACGCAGATATGTATGTTATTGTTGTGTAAAATTCTTTAACTTTGGCTCAAGAAATCGTCTGGAAAACATGGGCAACAACGCAGATATGTATGTTATTGTTGTTGTTGAGACCCAGACCGTCCGACCTACCAGAAAGATGTAAGGTAACTGTTTGGACAGCCGGGGAGTGCCACCCAATTTAGACCGGAACCCAGTGGGGGAGGCATCCACAGGGATCGTACCCTCCTTCCCCTACCACCAACCTCTCGGAAGGACTTACGGACCCACATGTTTAACGTGATCGTACTCCGCGTGAATACGGCGGCAGTTTTGGCAGTGGCTGGAATCGAACCCGGGCCTACCGAGTGCAACTCCAGCGCGCTAACCAATGGGCTACCGCGCCCGTATGTTATTGTTGTGTAACTTTTTTAACACTTTACAACAAAGTTGAAAAGTGTTTATGACTTTGTTCATTCTGTCTGTCTGTGCGTGTAGTTGAAACTATTCACAAAAACTCTACCAACAAGCAGTATACCAGCATAGTATTTTTTGATATCAGTAAAGCTTTTGATAAAGCCTTTATCCCTGGTCTGATCACCAAGCTGGTCCGACTTGGTATTTCGACACAACTTTTGACTCTCATCAACTCGTATCTTGCTAAACGTTCTTTCCGCGTACGAGTTGAACATTCTTACTCTTCTCCTCGGCCAATCAGAGCCGGGGTCCCACAGGGCGGAAATTTAAGCCCTCTTCTATTTAATCTTTATATCAACGATATACCTAAAAACCCTTACATCAGGCTGGCCATCTTTGCCGATGACACAGCCCTGATGGCAAGAAGCTCCAAACCACACCACACTATTAACACACTCCAAAGATACATAAAGAATAGTCTTGAGCACTGGCTCGTGAACTGGAGAATAAAAATCAATCCGACCAAGAGTGCAGTTGTCATTTTTCGACCGAACTACCGAGAACTTAGCATCAGTAACTTTTCCCTTAAAATTTTCAATGATCCGATCCCCTTTTCACAGTCAGCAAAGTATTTGGGAGTCACTTTGGACTCCAAATTACTTTTCTCTGAGCACATCATAAACAAAACTGCATCTGCTAACAAAACTTTTGTAGCCCTCCTCCCACTTCTCGGTAGAAAATCTCACTTGTCCCTTTGCAATAAACTGCTCATCTACAAACAAATCATCGTACCTGCGTTTTTGTATGCTTGTCCTGTATGGGGTTCGGCTGCAAAAACGCACATCGAGAAACTGCAAGTGTTTCAAAATAAAGTCTTGCGCTGTATTGTTAATGCGCCCTGGTTTGTCCAGAACGAGGTGATTCACCATGATCTTAAAGTCCCACACGTTACTGGGCACATTCGGACCACTTCTCAAAAATTTTTCAGGAAGAATACTAGCAAACCCTGCCTGAGAGGTGTCGATAGTAGCTACGACACTTCCACGACTTCCTATCTTGGGAAAAGAAGGCCTAGACACCTTCTCACAGGGCCTGCGGTGCCCCCGTGGAAGCGCCCCAGATATTCTGCGCCCCAGGCAGGCGTTTCCTAACCCTCGTATGCCGGCAGACGTTGAAGTCGCACTTTCCACTCTGGAGCTGCCTCGGCAGACCCAGAGTGAAATGGAGCGTTCTGATTCGTCCTCCCCGGTGTACCCTCAATCCCTTTGATCTTGCATTGCCCGCGCCTTTGATGCCAGCCCGGTCAATTCGAAAATCAGAGACAGCTCTGACTAAACTTGTAAATAAAACAAATAAAATATTTAACTGTACTAAATTAATGTTATTACATCTAACTGTAAATCTAATGTATTGTGTGCCTGAAAAGGGCCTTCTTTTTTCACAAAGAGCGACGGAAATTGTAAATATTGTAAATCGTAATTATCACAACCTGTACTTTAATATCCCTTGCAACTTAACCTTAAACTAAAGTTAATATTTAATACTTAACTATAAGTTATTTATTTATACCTGCTACTAAAAATTTTAGCATAACCTGAATTATTCTATACTAAACCTAAATTATATAAACTTACTAAACTTAGAATTCTCCAGCGAGCATTTTCTATTGGTCACCTGCCCTTGGCCCCGCCCTCCCCCTCTCTTACAGCCACAGCAGCTCAGTACACAGTCTTTCAGCGACAGCCACTCCAAGATGAAGGCAACACTACCATCCAAGTTGCCACTGGACCTTCCAAAGCACCCAACTACAATGAGGAGTGCATATTGCTATTTTACATTCAACAAAATTCACCTACAGTGGACATTTTCATATTCTGATGTGGGCGTAAGGGACCTTCGGTCCCATGGAAGCCCGTAACGAAGCGTCTTGGCTTGGCTTCTGTCTGTCTGTCTGTCTGTCTGTCTGTCTGTCTGTTAGCACGATAACTGCCGTAAAAATGACTTAATCAAAATGAAATTTTAGTATGTTGTTCAGACGGTCTGTAGGACCTATGGGAATATAAATGAATAATATCACACAATTAGTTTTGGATTGAACCCGGGTTGAAAAAATGAAATACATTGAGCCCTATGGGACCTAATTTTTCTAACATTTTTTAAGCGGATTTAAAATTCACAAATTGCTTCGAAAATTTTAGGTAATAGTCAAATTGTTCCATAAAATATATAAAAAAAAATTCAGCTAAATATATTCAGTAGTTTTTTAAATAAAAATTAAAATAATAATTACACATCTTATATGAAACGATCACGTGACCATGATATGAAACGATCACATGACCCACTTCAAAATGAGATATGGCATCCATCTTGTTTCAAATTGGTGATTTTTAAAAGTTCTTTTTAATTCATATTGAGTGTTGTATCCATCCTAAAACTACTTTATTTCTGCTTAAATTCTGTGCATCTACATACTAAAACAACACAATGACAATATATTTGAGTTTAAATTCTCATTCAAATTTGATTATTTCTACAATTAAGCCTATTTTTCACCTATGTAAAATGTAAACAGCAAAATATGTAGAATGAGTTGTATTAGAATTACTGTATTTCTTTAACACAAAATAATTCAGTCCATGGAGTCTGCATGGCTGATATGAATGAAATATTAATTGATTTTATAAACAGAAGGACGATTTTTTTCGATGAAGTTTTAAGCATAAAGTTTATGAATTGTAGCTCCATGGTCTTAATTTTTAAATAAAATAAATTATTATAGTATTGTGATGAATGAAATGGAGAAAGTTATGAATGAAATCCTGCTTTTATAGAGAGATCCAGGCGTGTTATTTTTTCTATGACGTCATTTGAATTAATTTCAGTTGTTTTCGATGAAGTTTTCAAATATAATAAATTATCGTAGTATTATGATAGATTTAAAAATATTACCGTGGAATGTATTGCATTTTAGAGATATTTAAACCACGCAATTTATATTTCAATGCCGTCTTTTGAATGAAGTTCATTTTTTTCAATGAAGGTCTAAGTTTTCAAATATAATAAATCAATGTAGTATCGTGATAAGTTTTAAAATATTACCGAGGAATGTATTGCATTTTCGACTTTTTTAAATAAAATTGCATTGAAGTTGGAAAGTGTTTCATAATCAATGCTTTAAGCATGATTGATCTTTCTTGTTTATATTTACCGTGAGTCCGTTTGTAATTTTGACCCTGTTATGAATTTGAGTTATGCTTGGCGACTCATTCTCGACTCCATGCAATTCAAGTCTCTGCAAAGTTATCTTTGACGTCTTTTGTTTGCGATTATGCTTGATTGCCACCCCCCCTTTTTTTTCGATTTCTGTAATTAATTGTAATTTAATATGCTGTTATTTGTTGTTAAAATTTTGGAAAAATTGTTTACGGTTCATCCTTGTCTAAACGTAGATTCTTTTGTAAATTGTATTTATGCAAATTTTGTCGCTATATCTGGTCTATATATGAACGATCCAAACTTTATTTCCGTGTAGCCACTGATGAAGGGCATGCTTATGCTCGAAAGCGCTATGGCCTTTTTTAAACTTTTGTACGTCTTAAGGAAGTGAAATAAAGACCTTCTGTTATGGATGTGTGTTTAATTTTGCTGTTTATGACTTTGTTCATTCTGTCTGTTTGTCTGTCCGTTCGCACGATAACTGCTGTAAAAATGACTTGATCAAAATGAAATTTTAGTATGCTGTTGAGACGGTCTGTAGGACATATGGGAATGTAAATGAATAATATCACCTAATTAGTTTTGGACTGAACCCAGATTGAAGATATGAAATGCATTGAACCCCATGGGACATAATTTTTCAAATATTTTTTAAACGAAGTTAAAATTCACAAATTGCTTCGAAAATTTTAGAAAATATTCAAATTATCACATAAATATATAAAAATTTTTTTTAACAAAATATGTTTGGTAGTTTTTAAATAAAAATTAAAATAATAATGACACCCATATAATATAAAGAGGTCACATGACCCACTTCAAAATGAAATATGGCATCCATCTTATGTCAAAATCGTGATTTTTAAAGTTCTTTTTAATTTATATTTAGTGTTGCAGCCGTCCTAAAACCGTTTTATTTTTGTGTTTTTCTGTGCATCCATATTCTGCGCCAACGCAGTTACAATATTTATGAGTTTAAATGATCACGAATCTTTCATTATTTCTACAACGAAGCCTAACTTTAATGAATGTAAAATGTAAATAAGTGATTGTAAGATGAGTTGCATAAGAATTGCCGATTTTTTTTCACGCAAAATTATTTAATTTTGGAGTCTGGAATAAAAGTGTATGAATCAAGTACTCACAGCTTTTACATAGAGAGCTAGACGATTTAGATGACGTCATTTGAATAAAGTATGAATGAAGTTTTAAGCATGGAGTTTGAACTACCTTTTACCTCCATAGTTTTAATTTTCCAAGTAAAATAAATTATTGTAGTTCTGTGATAATTAAAATAATATCGCCGCTGAATATATAGTATTTCAGAGATGTTTAAATAAAATTACAGTTGGATATTGTTTTATAATCAATGCTTTATGCATGATTGATCTTTTTTGTATTTATATTTAGTGTTGCATTCGTCCTAAAAGCGCTTTATTATTGCATATTATATGTGTTTCTAAATTCTGTGCTTATGAAATTACAATATTTTTTTTTTAAATGATCACTAAACTTTGACTATTTCTAAAACGAAGCCTAATTTTAAAGTATGCAAAATGTAAACAAAACAAGCGATTGTAAGATGGATTGCATATGAATAGCTAAATTTTTTAACGCAAAATTATTTAGCTTTGGCGTCTGGAATATGAGTGATATGAATGGAATATTCATTGATTTTACTTAGATAGAGAAGCAAGCGATTTTATAGCATTGCCTTTTTTGATGAAGTTTTAAGTTTCCAATTATTGTACTACGATATTTTTTTTTAAATATCACCGCTGAATGTATAACATTTTAGAGATGTTTAAATAAAATTGCATTTCAATTGGAAAGTGTTTCATAATCAATGCTTTATGCATGATTAATCTTTCTTGTTTTAACTTTGGCTCAAGAAATCGTTTGCAGAACATGGACAACAACTCGATTGTGAATAAGTATTCACATTTGAAGGTAAACATATTTACACAAACTGACATAATAAGAAAAATCTAACTAAAGAGCGCACTAAAATGAATCATAATCAACATTCAAATTTTAGACCGTAGAATAAAAGATATTCTCAAATAGTATGTAATCGATGAAAATCATGATGTTCAACTTCAATGCAGCAGAAACTTAGTCCGGCATGGTTCTTGATTAAGTTATTCTACAGCAGTTTTGAACATAATTCATTGATATATGGATGATCAGTTCTAATTTGTCCTCTGTGTGTATTTATTTTTTTCAAACTAACTGTTGCAAAAGTTGTGATGGATGGCATACCCGTAGGACTGAAGCCAAATTCGTTTCCGTCCATTCAGAGTGATTGTTTTTGATTTCCTTTTATCAAAATAGAGCAACAAGTGCATTTATCAATTGGCGCCAAGGTGGCAGTTTCTAAGAACTGAATGAATAAAGAACGGTTATAGAAAATGTTATTGCTAAAAACAAGGCAGTAATTTGATCGAGTGGTTTGTTAAAGGGGTGGAACAGCCCAATGCTTAGCGCTCCGAGATTGCAGTCGGTCGACTCGAGTTCGATTCCGGCCTCTGCCCAAACTGTTCCCGTAATCACGCGTAATACGGGCATGTTAAATATATGGGTCCGTAAGTCCTTACGAGAGTTTGTGCTTAGGGAAGGAAGGTACTATCTCTGTGGATGCCACCCTCACTGAGTTACGGTCTGAATTGGGTGACACTTCCAGGACCGTCCAAACTGATAGCTTACACTTTGTAGGTTGGACGGACTAGGTCGAAAGAAAGAGTGATTTGATAAAATTCAGTGATGCACTTAAGGGGGGGGGGCAAAGGTGCATGCCCTCCTATATTTTTCTGCTATGAAATATTATCCCCTTCAATCTAAAAGGGTAATTGAATTTCCAAAGACACAGATGAACAAGAAAGGTCAATCATGCTTAAAGCATTGATTATGAAACACTTTCCAACTTCAATGCAATTTTATTTAAACAAGTCTAAAATGCAATACATTCCTCGGTAATATTTAAAAAATTATCACAATTCTACATTAATTTATTATATTTGAAAACTTCCTCGAAAAAAATGAACTTCATTCAAACGACGGCATTGAAATATAAATTGCCTGGTTTAAACATCTCCAAAATGCGATACATTCCTCGGTAATATTTTTAAAACTATCATAATACTACGATAATTTATTATATTTGAAAACTTCATCGAAAACAACTGAAATTCATTCAAATGACGTCATAGAATAAATAACAGGCTTGGATCTCTCTATAAAAACAGCATTTCATTCATAACATTTTCCCATTCATTTCATTCATCACAATACTATAATAATTTATTTTATTTAAAAATTAAGACCATGGAGCTACAAGTAATTAAACTCTATGCTTAAAACTTCATCGAAAAAAATCGTCCTTCTCCTTGTAAAATCAATGAATATTTCATTCATATCAGCTATGCAGACTCCATGAACTAAATGATTTTGTGTTAAAGAAATACAGCAATTCTAATACAACTCATTCTACATATTTTGCTGTCTACATTTTACATAAGTGAAAAATAGGCTTCGTTGTAGAAATAATCAAATTTGGATGATCATTTAAACTCAAATATATTGCAATTGCTTTGTTTCAGTATGCACAGAATTTAAGCAAAAATAAAGTGGTTTTAGGACGGATACAACACTCAGTATGAATTAAAAAGAACTTTAAAAATCACGATTTTGAGACAAGATGGATGCCATATATCATTTTGAAGTGGGTCATGTAATCTTTTCATATCATGGTCACGTGATCGCTTCATATAAGAGGTATAATTATTATTTTAATTTTTATTTAAAAAACTAATGAATATATTTCGCTGATGTTTTTTATATATTTTATGGAACAATTTTAATATTACCTAAAATTTTCGAAGCAATTTGTGAATTTTAAATCCGCTTAAAAATGTTTGAAAAATTAGGTCCCATAGTGCTCAATGTATTGCATTTTTCAACCCGGGTTCAATCCAAAACTAATTGGGTGATATTATTCATTTATATTCCCTTAGGTTCCACAGACCGTCTGAACAACATACTAAAATTTCATTTTAATGAAGTCAATTTTACGGCAGTTATCGTGCTAACGGACAGACAGACAGACAGACAGAATGAACAAAGTCATAAACACTTTTCAACTTTGTTGTAAAGTGTTAAAAACAAAGAATAAAAAAAGTGGTTAAGAAAATGAATAGCAAAACAAATAGAAGCAACTGCATAGTTAGAACACATGTACAGAGATATTATAAATATTGTTGTCAACGGGTAAAATCTCACTCACTGGATTATGCCAAGCACGAAACAAAAAAAAGTGTCTTAATGTCGTTTATGTTTCTATGTCGGCGAAACTTTCGCTTTGGTTCAGTGGATTTAAATTGAGCCTCACCTGTTCAGTTACACGAATCTATACCATTAATCATAGACTCAGATAAGTCTGAATAAACTTTATTCACCGATGGCAGGCACATTTACATAAAAACGGTTGGACGTGACATGCTGCTTAACATCCAGCTTCCATAGCTTCAATTCCGTCTACAATTGCTGCTGCCTCACTTCTTATCTGCCTGGGACGTTACGACAGCGCCACCTGCCTTTCTGTTACAAATGAACATGCAAATTTCTCTCACACTCCCCACCTGTACTCCTTCTGAGAGTACACAAATTTTTCACTAATAATAAATATTACAATCTTTGTAAAACACACATAAATTAACATAAATTCAAGAAACATAAGAAAGATTAAATACATAAAAGGTTAAGTTCATGAATATTGTTGTCAGTTCCTCAAATGTAAGCAGAGCTCGTCCTAAAATCTTTCGTAACGGATCCTTGACACATTTTACAAGTCGCTCGTAAAATCCTCCCCACCAAGGGGCACGTTCTACTATGAATTTCCATGACTCACCTTGACTTGATATGAAATCCTGCAACTCTCGTTCCTTTATGACTTTTCCAAAACACTGCAGTTCCTTATCAGCAGCTTTAAAACTTTTTGCATTGTCAGAATAAATGACCTTACAATTATCACGTCTTGACAGAAATCGGCGAAATGCTAAAAGAAAAGAATTAGCTGTCATGTCTGATGACAATTCTAAATGAATAGCTTTGGTTGTAGCACACATAAATAACACAATATATGATATTACAGTATTATTCTTGTCTGATTTTACGATAATCGGTCCTGCGAAATCCAACCCGATAATGCTGAACGGGGGAGATTCCGAAATTCTGTCCTTCGGAAGTTGGCCTGTTAGTTGACTCGATGGTTGAGCATTATACCTTCTACAAATTAGACATTTGTTAATGATCTTCTTAATGAACTGTCGCCCCTGCGGGATCCAAAATGCTTTTCTAATTTGCGAAAGGGTCAACGAAACTCCACTATGCATCAATTTCCGGTGCTCTTGCATAATTAACAACTCTGTAAACCTTTCATTTCTGGGTAATAGGACTGAATTTATTTCCTTTGGACTAAATTCACTTAGATTAAGTCTGCTTCCTATTCTTAATAAATTAGTGTTATTTAAGTATGGATATAAGCTGTAAATTTTCGAATTTTTCTTAACATGATCACCTCTTTTTAAAGCTTCAACTTTTGCTTTATAATATTTTAACTGCACTTCTTTTATCAGTGATACTTCAGTTTCTTTCAATTCTTCAGCAGTTAAATTTCCTTTACGTTTAATAGAATTTTTACATTGAAAATAAATCTTTTTACCCATGCCATTATTCTTACTACCTTCAGTAATGAACTAAAACGTTCCATCTCTATAAGTGGTTTTTGAGGATCTGATGTGCAGAAATTTTGAGAAATTATTTTTCCTTTTGCTTCCTCCTGTATTACTTCGTCATCTGCTTTCTTTACCGTTTTTGGCCAGACTCTAACATCTTTGATTAACCATGGAGGGCCATGCCACCATATTTTATCAATTTCGAGTTCAGTAAGTGATAGTCCTCTTGTTAGTCTATCTGCCGGATTGTCTCTACCTGGATAATGTCTCCAGTCTTTGGATTGGTAAGAGTTTGGATTTCAGAAACTTTATTGCTCACGAAGTGTTTCCACGCGCTTGAAGAGCTTTTAATCCAGTGCAGAACAATATCCGAATCCGTCCATCCCAGCTCCCACAGTGATTGAAAGATCATTTTTATAATGACCGTAAATGGAGATAAGAATCCACCTGGGTCAAAAATTCTCCCGGCCGCTTTGATTATAGTTCTCATAGTTTTTTCCTGGCAATTGGCAAATTCGGAAAGATTATGATTATCTAATCTTATAACATCCTTGTCCGTGTCCCATATTAAACCCAAAATTTTAAATGGAGTTGCATTACATGACGTGTCGGGAAGTACATCCAAGTTCAAGGATTTTAAATGTTCCTTTACAAGAACAGAATTACTTTGCCATTTACGTAGGGACATGTTAGCTTTTTGGAAAATATCTGTGGATTCTTTTGATAACTTCAAAGTCTCTTCTACTGTAGTAGATGCACCTTTAACCAAATCGCGAATCGGGTGATGTGGCAAATAATATGTCAATTTTCCATTAGTTGAATTTATGTTCTGCGATTTAACCATGTCTACTATTCCAGAAGACATATATTCGTCAATGACGGCTTTGTATACTTTAAACAACATAGGATTATTCTGAAATCGTTTAATCAAACTTTTTATTCTTTTTGCGATCTCGTAATTGTTAGGAAGTTCAACTGTATCGGATATCTTAGGTAACTTCACTTCATATCTATCATTCTTAAATTCGATATTTCTTTCAAATTGTTCCAGTACTTATTTGTCGCATGTTTTCAAATCTGAATCTGTAGGTTCGCTTCTAATCCCTAAAGATTCAAGTTCCTAAAATCTTTGAAGTTCAATCGACGTTTTATCTTCATTATTTTCGTCCCAAATAGAAACATGCATTGTCATACAACTCAATAAATTATTCGAATTAATTACATTAGAGTATCTACCATGAATCATCCACCCAAGCCTCGTCTCATTCAAACCGATGGTTAGTGAAAGACGTTTAACTTTTCCCGTCATGATTGACCAATAATAATCACTCCCTACTAATATATCTATTTTATTTCCTTCATCTTTCAAACTATCAGAAACATCTGACAAATTAAACCCCAATAATTTAATTTCATCATACAATTCAGCGCTAGGTGCTCCTATTATATCTGGACAAATGTTTTCCGTTTCTAATGCTTCCAAACTAAACACATAATCTGAGCTCATGTCTTTCAATAAAATGCGTACTCTATTTTGAGTGCTGACGGGAGGATCTTGACTTTCCGCAAACCTATGTATTTTGATCGACTCGTTTCCAATGACCTCCAACCCTACTTTTCGGGATAGATCCCGTTTTATAAAACTTCTTTGTGCTGCCGTATCAAATAATATACGAACTTTAACAATTTCATTTCTTCCAATTAATTTGCACCGCAAAGTCTGAAAATATACACACGAAGTTCCAGATCCACATTTGCTTTGATTATTTTGTTCATGGATTAACGACGAAGGTTTTGTCTGGAATGCTTGCATACAGAGGGACTTCTGATGCCATTTTGACAAACAATTTAAGCATTTGATTTGAGTTGATCTGCATTGGCTCTTACGATGGAATTTTTTATAACATCTGAAACATTTTGCTTGCTTACGTAAAGAGTCTCTTCACTGTTCTAAGTTGCAATCTTCGGATTTGTGTTTTTCATTGCAAAATGCACAATGAATTTCTGTTATAGTATTTAAACAAAATGCAGATGGGGTCTTATTTTTCATCGGACTGAGATATTTCGGGGGTTCCAATTTCATTTTACTTTCGTAAGATCTTGCATTTTCAATTTTGTAAGATGTTACGTTTTGAGCCTTTTCTCGCGCTTCTATTTCTCCCTTTAGATACATTAGTAACGCAGTTACATTAGTTTCTTTCTCTTTATTTTACCTATGAAATTGTAATACCAATTCATTTGGAATGCATTTATATAATATGGGCAACAATAAACATCCATATGATTCGGAACCGACTCAGAGTGATTCAAGACTTCTAATTTGTACCGATATTTCATCGTGCAATCTTCTTAGCGCGAACACATCGTTTGACTTACGCACAGGTTCTAAACTTAACAAGCGATCAGTGTGTGCGGAAGCTAAAACTTCCTTTTCCCCAAATCTATCTTCTAGAATTTCTACTGCCTTTTTATAATTTTCAGCTGTTAAAGGAAGACCTCTTATGGCGGCTGCTGCCGAATCCCTAAGCAACGATTTTAGGTAATTAAATTTCTCGACTTCTTGAAGTGTTTCATTTTCGTGAATCGCGACTTTATATTGAGGCCAAAATTCTTGAAATTTACAAATATCACCTTCAAATTTGTTTAGGGAGATACGTGGTAACTTTGTATTTGTCTTCACTTTGATGTCCGATATCTTGTCTGCACTAAATTGATTTACCTTCGGATTTTCATCCAAGTTCCCTAAATATCTAGTGGCACGCGATCTACACAGCACAATTGACTGAGTGTATTCTAAGGAACCTTCTAATTCTTGTTCCAAATCCTCTGATTCGATTTGCGTTTCAATTATTTCATTCAATTTTTCTAGCGCATCTTTATGTTCTACCAGAACAGCTATGGAATCCAGAATTACTTCTGCCCGCGAATCTTCTTTTTTATTTATTTCATCCTCAATTTTCTTTATAATCTTTGTAATTGCACTACGAATTGTGCCTCGTTTCGTTTTACTACGCTTAACAGTATCTTCTACACTCATGTTTTCGTTTAGCCTTAAAATCTTCAACTCAACTGTTCAAGAAGCAAAATTTAGGTACTTACCCCTCTACGATTCATCAGCTTTAACTTTACGTGTATCGAAAAGATGAACTACGGTGAGTCATAACTCGAAGTATTCCCGGCCGATGCACCACTATGTCGGCGAAACTTTCTCTTTGGTTCAGTGGATTTAAATTGAGCATCACCTGTTCAGTTACACGAATCTACACCATTAATCATAGACACAAATAAGTCTGAATAAACTTTATTCACCGATGGCAGGCACATTTACATAAAAACGGTTGGACGTGACATGCTGCTTAACATCCAGCTTCCATAGCTTCAATTCCGTCTACAATTGCTGCTGCCTCACTTCTTATCTTTCTGGGACGTTACGACAGCGCCACCTGCCTTTCTGTTACAAATGAACATGCAAATTTCTCCCACATTCTACACATTTGCGTGCTAGAAAAATAAAAGTTGACAGTCAAAGAAATACAGAATTTCTAATAAAATCAGCCTAACTAAAATTGTATCATACACTCGTATGAAATGCCAATGATTTTCATCCAATTTCGATAGGAAAATTAATCTGTGGGCCCGAGCACTAAATTTTGTGCTTTCTATAAGCCTTATTTAATATACATGTACTAATGGTTAAAAGTGTAATTGAACTGTCCCTAAAATTTAAGGGTTCTACTCTTAACAAGCCTTTTGATAGCATGTTTTTGTGAGGAATGTGATATATCAGCTAAATCGATAAGGTATAACTACAGAGTATATGCGTGGCCTTCATTATAATACCTTAAACATAGAGACGGGCCCAGAATGTGTTTTCCTCCAAGTATCTCCTGTATTTATGATCAAATTCGCACACAAATTAAGAATTAACATAATGCTGACATGGGTAATCTTATGTTTCCCGGCCGTCCAAATGGTTGCTCAAGTCCTTAGGATGAGTCGGACGGTCTGGGCCTTCAACGGGTAACCTTATGATGTCATAAAACCGGTGTTGCCAGTTGAATTTTAGGAAATAATGGGCAACTAAACATGAAGTGAACCCTCTAAAGAACCGTTTTGCTCCAATCGGAAATCGAACCACGGATGTTCGTGCTGGCCAACCGACTCTGTACCGTTGAACTACTGGGGCGATATCGTAAGCTCTTATCGTCGAAGTAGAATCTGCATTCCTTGCCTTCTAATGTCAGACTAGAATGCAACTGACAATCTAACTATCTCCTGCTGTATTTACTTCCTACGTGATCGTTGTCCTCCATAATTGAAATCGACGCTCTATATTCCACGGTCCACAGAAGTGCTAATTCGTACTAAGGTCATTTTCCAACTTCCAGCATCTTTGAACTAACCTACAAGGTTGATTTGTTCGCGCGCCATTGTAAAGAACTTTACTAGCCCAACTGAGAATCGAACCACTGATCTTCGTACTGGCCAGTCTACGCTCTACCGTCGAGCTATCGGGACGGAATTGCAAACTCTTATCGTCGAAGTGGACTCAGCACCGCAAATTAGATGTACATTTATTTATAGTAGACACTATTCCGATTCTAATGATACTTTTCGTTTGATTGTACAACCCGAGAAGCCGGCATAAAGAGCTGTCTTCGAATTTTTTTGGCCGACTAGACCTCACAAATAATTTTAGATATAAATTTTATACATCACGAAAAGTCTATTCTGAGATACATAGACTTAAGTGGCCACTAACTTTAAATACCCATTTTTCAACAACATAGATAATGCAACATAAAAATTGATATATCAATTGACATATCTTTACAAATGATAACTTCAGTGGAAATTAAACTAACGAATGTTTTTAAAAGTATAAGTATAGCATTTGATGTATCAATAAAACAATACACATATTGAAAATAAAATAGAAACTCCAGCATTATATCTTTGACCAAAATACGAGATCTTATTTCCTGTCATTATTTGTAAAATGCCGCATTTTTATTTTGATGTTGATCGATGCATGCTTTTAAGACAACAGCATTTAACAAATGCATTTGCTGTTCGCTATTTGCGAATGTTTTTCTTTTCAAATGTAAGTAGAAGTGCTTATTCACGCAGATGGATACATTTAGCTTTATTAATCTGTCGGCAATGTTTCTTTCAGGCATACATCTGGGTGGGGGGGAGGACGAAGCCCCCGGAGACATTTTATGTTAACCTAGTTTCTATTTATGTGACAACATAGATATATTTATATAGGGCAAATAGAAAACTTGCCCTTAAAGTTTCATTCGCTCCCCCCCCCCCCCCCGGCCAAAACGTACTGAAAGGAACGCTGTAACTTGAACAAGAAATATCTATCATGCATAAAGCATTAATTATGAAACACTTTCCAACTTCAATGCAATTTTATATAAACATCTCTAAAATGCGATACATTCCTCGGAAATATTTTTAAAATTATCACAATAATACAATAATTTATTATATTTGAAAACTTCATCGAAAACAAATTAACTTTATTCAAATCACGTCATCGAAATATAAATCACCTGGCTCTCTCTATAAAAGCAACATTTAATTCATTGACGTTTTTCCATTCCTTTCATTCATCACATTACTATACGACGGGGAGGACGAAGCCCCCGGAGACATTTTATGTTAACCTAGTTTCTATTTATGTGACAACATAGATATATTTATATAGGGCAAATAGAAAACTTGCCCTTAAAGTTTCATTCGCTCCCCCCCCCCCCCCCCCCCGGCCAAAACGTACTGAAAGGAACGCTGTAACTTGAACAAGAAATATCTATCATGCATAAAGCATTAATTATGAAACACTTTCCAACTTCAATGCAATTTTATATAAACATCTCTAAAATGCGATACATTCCTCGGAAATATTTTTAAAATTATCACAATAATACAATAATTTATTATATTTGAAAACTTCATCGAAAACAAATTAACTTTATTCAAATCACGTCATCGAAATATAAATCACCTGGCTCTCTCTATAAAAGCAACATTTAATTCATTGACGTTTTTCCATTCCTTTCATTCATCACATTACTATAATAATTTATTTTATTTAAAAACTTAAAACCATGTAGGCACAAGTAATTTAACTCTATGCTTAAAATTTCATCGAAAAAAATCGTCTGTTTCCCTGTGTAAAATCAATGAATGTCTCATTCATATCAGCTATATTGCAGACACCATGAGCTAAATAATATTGCGTTAAAGAAATGCAGCAATTCTTATACAACTCATTGTACATCTTTTGGTATTTATTTCTCTCCATAAGTGGAAATTAGACTTCGTTGTAGAAATAATCAAAATTTGATGATTATTTAAACTCAAATATATTGTAATTGCGTTGTTTCAGTATGTAGATGCACAGAATTTAAACAAAAATAAAGCGGCTTTAGTACGGATACAGCACTAAATATGAATTAGAAAGAACTTTAAAAATCACGATTTTGACACAAGATGGATGCCATATTTTATTTTCAAGTGGGTCACGTTTTCTCTTTATATAATTGTCACGTGACCTCTTCATGTAAAGGGTGTAATTATTATTTTAGTTTTTATTTAAAAGGCTACAGAATATATTTTGCTGAAATTTTTTTTATATATTTTATGGAACAGTTTGAATATTACCTAAAATTTTCGAAGCAATTTGTGAATTTTAAATTCGCTTAAAAAATGTTTGAAAAATTAGGTCCCATAGGGCTCAATGTATTTTATTTGTTCAACCCGGGTTCAATCCAAAACTAATTGAGTGACATTATTCATTTATATTCCCATAGGTCCCACAGACAGTCTGGACAACATACTAAAATTTCATTTTGATAAAGTCATTTTTACGGCAGTTATCGTGCTAACGGACAGACAGACAGACAGATTGAACATAGTCATAAATACTTTCAATTACTTGTACCTCTTGATTTACTTGTATTATATTACTTGTACCTCCATGATTTTAAGTTTTAAATAAAATTAATTATTATATTATTGTGATGAATGAAATGCTGCTTTTATTTAAAGAGCCAGCCGAAAAATAAAGCGGTTTTACGACGGATGCAACACTAAATATAAATTTAAAGGAACTTTAACAAGAAAGATCAATCATGCTTAAAGCATTGATTATGAAACACTTTCCAACTTCAATGCAATTTTATTCAAACGTCTCTAAAATGCAATACATTCTTCGGTAATATTTTAAAACTTATCACAATACTACATTAATTTATTATATTTCAAAACCTAAATCTTCATAGAAAACAATGAACTTCATTCAAATGATGGCATTGAAATAAAAATTGTCTGGTTTAAACATCTCTAAAATGCGATATATTCCTCGGTAATATTTTTTAAATTATCATAATACTAAAGTAATTTATTATATTTGAAAACTTCATCGAAAACAACTGACATGCAATCAAATGCCGTCATAGAAAAAATAACACGCATGACTCTCTCTATAAAGGCAGCATTTCTTTCATAACAGTTTTCCATTTATTAACACTTTACAACAAAGTTGAAAAGTGTTTATGACTTTGTTCATTCTGTCTGTCTGTCTGTCCGTTGGCACGATAACTGCCGTAAAAATGACTTAATCAAGATGAAATTTTAGTATGTTGTTGAAAGACCGTCTGTAGGACCTATGGGAATATAAATCAATAATATCACCCAATTAGTTTTGGATTGAACCCGGGTTGAAAAAATGAAATACATTGAGCCCTATGGGACCTAATTTTTCAAACATTTTTTAAGCGGATTTAAAATTCACAAATTGCTTCGAATCTTTTAGGTGATATTCAAAGTGTTCCATAAAATATATAAAAAAAAATTTAGCGAAATATATTCAGTAGTTTTTTAAATAAAAATTAAAATAATAATAACACCTCTTATATGAAGCGATCACGTGACCATCATATGAAAATATCGCGTAACCCACTTCAAAATAATATATGGCATCCATCTTGTCTCAAAATCGTGATTTTTAAAGTTCTTTTTAATTCATATTGAGTGTTGTATCCGTCCTAAAATCACTTTATTTTTGCATAAATTCTGCGCATCTACATACTGAAACAAAGCAATTGCAATATTTGAGTTTATATGCTCATCCAAATTTGATTATTTCTACAACGAAGCCTATTTTTCACCTATATAAATTGTAAACAGCAAAATATGTAGAATGAGTTGTATTAGAATTGCTGTATTTCTTTAACACAAAATCATTTAGTTCATGGAGTCTGCATAGCTGATATGAATCAAATATTCATTGATTTTACAAACAGAAGGACGACTTTTTTTCGATGAAGTTTTACGCATAGAGTTTAATTACGTGTAGCTCCATGGTCTTAATTTTTAAATAAAATAAATTGTTATAGTATTGTGATGAATGACATGAATAGGAAAATGTTATGAATGAAATGCTGCTTTTATAGAGAGAGCCAGGCGTGTTATTATTTCTATGACGTCATTTGAATGAATTTCAGTTGTTTTCGATGAAGTTTTCAAATATAACAAATTATCGTAGTATTATGATAGTTTTAAAAGTATTTCCGAGTAATGTATCGCATTTTCGAGATGTTTAAACCAGGCAATTTATACTTCAATGACGTCATTTGAATGAAGTTCATTTTTTTCGATGAAGGTTAAGTTTTTAAATAAAATAAATCAATGTAGTATTGTGATAAGTTTTAAAATATTACCGCGGAATGTATTGCATTTTTGACATGTTTAAATAAAATTGCATTGAAGTTGGAAAGTGCTTCATAATCAATGCTTTAAGCATGAGTGATCTTTCTTGTTTCATTCATCACAGTACTAAAATAATTTGTTTTTTTTTAAAAACTTAAGACTATTTATTTCATTCATCACAGTACTAAAATAATTTATTTTATTTAAAAACTTAAGACCATGGAGCTACATGTAATTAAACTCTATGCTTAAAACTTCATTGAAAAAAATCGTCCTTCTCTCTGCAAAATCAATGAATATTTCATTCATATCAGGTATGCTGACCCCATGAGCTAAATAATTTTGCGTTAAAGAAATACACCAATTCTTATACAACTCATCCTACATATTTTGCTGTTTACATTTTACATAAGTGAAAAATAGGCTTCGTTGTAGAAATAATCAAATTTGGATGATCATTTAAACTCAAATATATTATAATTGCGTTGTTTCAGCATGTAGATGCTCAGAATTTAAATAAAAATAAAGCGGTTTTAGGACGGATACAACACTCAATATGAATTAAAAAGAACTTTAAAAATCACGATTTTGAGACAAGATGGATGCCATATTTCATTTTGAAGTGGGTCACATGATCTTTTCATATCATGGTCACGTGATCGCTTAATACAAGGTATGTAATTAATATTTTAATTTTATTTAAAAAATTACTAAATATATTTTGCCGAAATTTTGTTTATGTATTTTATAGTATAATTTGAATATTTCCTAAAATTTTTGAAGCAATTTGTAAATTTTAAATCCGCTTAAAAAAATGTTTGAAAAATTAGGTCCCATAGGGTTCAATGTATTTCATTTTTTCAACCTGGGTTCAATCCAAAACTAAATGGGTGATATTATTCATTTATATTCCCATAGGTCCTACAGACCGTCTGAACAACATACTAAAATTTCATTTTGATTAAGTTATTTTTACGGCAGTTATCGTGCTAACGGACAGACAGACAGACAGAATGAACAAAGTCATAAACACTTTTCAACTTTCTTGTAAAGTGTTAAAAATCTCGATTGTTACCCTGGGAAATAAAGATGGATGCCATATTTTATTTTGTGCCATATTTTATTAAGTGGGTCACGTGATCTGTTTATATTATATATGGGTGTAATTTTTATTTTAATATTTATTTAAAACAATACCGAACATATTTTGCTGGAAGTTTTTTATATATATTTTATGGGATAATTTGAATATTTCCTAAAATTTTCAAAGCAACTTGTGAATTTTAACTTCGCTTAAAAAATGTCTGAAAAATTAGATCCCATAGGGTTCAATGTATTTCATATTTTCAACCCGGGTTCAATCCAAAACTAATTGGGTGATATTATTAATTTACATTCCCATATATTCCACAGACCTTCTCAACAACATACTAAAATGTCATTTTGATAAAGTCATTTTTGCGGCAGTTATCGTGCGAACGGACAGACAGACAGACAGACGGACAGAATGAACAAAGTCATAATCACTTTTCAACTATGTTGTAAAGTGTTAAAAACACTTTTTAACTATGTTGTAAAGTGTTAATAAAAATGTATTAATAAAATTATGATGAGCCTGCCAGAATTTGAGATTTGCCGTTGGAATTATGTTGGAACTATGGAAAGTGATCGAAGTGCTGGAACTAAGTTGGAAAAAGAAAAATCATGTGGGCAGATCGCGTTTCAAGGGTCATACACAAATTACGAAAGAAAACAATGATTACATAAATAAATAATAATTTTGCTATTTATTGGCACAAAAGTATCTACACTATGTAGAAATAATAACTTTACACAAAGATTACAAAGCTTGTTCAAAATGTTTCCCATCCATGCCAAAGATCCATTCAAGATAAGAGGCAGATATTATTTGCCCATTTCTGCGTTGCGTCATTTGCACTCTTGCAGTAAACATTTACATTTTAATTTGTGATTAATCCCTCACCAACTTTTTTTAAACATATCTCTGGGACTTTTTATGATAAAATGCTGAAATTTTGTACATCACCTTATTAATGTATGGGGCACATTTTACTCATTGGAAATGGTTTTGTACGGGAAGGGGGGCCGTATAAAAATTTAAATTTTGTATTTCTTCACATTTAATCCCCTGAAAATTTTTATCGATTTCATAAAATTCTGTATGTTTTTTTAAACTTTGTAATTTATTATATATGTCTAAGATCAGTATTTAAGGAGTAAAAGTCGCGGTCATTGCTTTTGGGACACCCTGTATATATCTAATAATTCTGTCTCACAGGATCACAAAGAAACTATCAAGTACAATAAAACAGCAATTAAATTCTGCACTAATTCACAAGAAATCAGATTCTAGTCTCAAAACACTGCCGTATTTCGCAAATCATTTAAACTAGCATTACTTCAACTTCAACCAAACAAGGACGCCACAGAAATCTCTAGAAATTGCATGTAAAGTAGAAAGTTCTCGATAATGAAAACAATTCGAGTGATTTATAAAACTTGTCGAAAATCGCCAATTCGGCGATATTTCGTCAAATCGAATAATAACAATGACTGTACATGTTGCATTTCCTTGTGGAGAGACAACACTGTGTGAAATATTTTATGCATTCCTAACGCCATGAACTTGACCGTAATAGCGTCGTACAGCCTGAACAAAATTGTATCTGAAGTATTTTATTGCCATTGCTGCTATTGATTATTCCATGCGAATAATAGAATTGATTATTGTTTATTGATAATTGATATTGATTATTCCGAGCGAATAATAGGCGAGAAACCGGTCAATAGATTCTGCTATCTTCAATGGAAATGCGATCCATACTTATATATAGGGTATACAAAAATTTCTTATACAGCCATACATTAAAAACACCTATATTCCAGAATGATTTTGATTAGAAACAAACGGATAATGCTGGATGCGTAGAATAAAGAAAAACGCCGTCTGTCAATTTTTTGAGCACTTAACAGATGTAACTACAGAAATAAAAAGGATAGCGAAAAAATATGATTTATAAAATTGTAGATTATCGCTAATTTAGCAAAGAAAACCAATTATAACACTAAATTAAGTAAAGGAAACGCACAGAAATGATTGATATATTATTGGAAAATGTATACCATTTCTATACGGATATAATATTTAATCAATCAATAAAATAATATTTCAAGATATCGTTTATAAAATTTGATATGTACGTAATCTGCTATAGTACATACCATTAATTTTGTTGAAGATAACTGGAAACATTAGAAGATAACTGGAAACAACGTTTTTCTGTGACGTTTCAGATTTATCATTTCAGATTCATGATTTCGATTATATGTTCGATTCATACAGTCTCGCATTTATCATTTCTGTACATTTTTTTTACTGAAGTATTTTCCTAATATTTCGAGGATGCTCCAAAATTTCGTAATTCGAATTTAGTCGTCTTAAATTTTACGTCTCAATAATGTTACATTCACGAATTATTTACACTTTTTGGATATGCGATATTCGCCTCCATGTGCAGAAATGGAGCAGAAATTTGTTTCTACATTTTGGTTACGTAATTACACCTTACATCTTTAAAACGCTCGTACCTTAAAGTGCGTAGGTAATATTCATTACGATGTAAAGTTACACACAGGCTATACCTCCTTCCCGGCCGTCCAAATAGCTGCTCTTAGTCCTCTGGACGAGTCGGACGGTCTGGGTCTTCAACACAGGCTATACCTTAATTGGAAATAATATACACTACGTGACAGTGAAAATGAGACACCAAGAAGGAGTAAGCAGAAAGTGATGAAAATAGGCAAGCAGAGAGAGACAGCAACGAACAATAAGTGATATTTATTTGAACATGATACACCTATACACTGAGCGATAACACCGTCTGATCAGTAGGTTGCAGGACCACCGCGGGCGGCGATACAGGCAGCAACACGTCTAAGTACAGAGTCAATGTGCGTGTAGATGCTGTCCTGAGGGATGGCTGCCCATTCCCTGACAACCATTTGCCATAGTTCGACTTCTGACCGCGGCGGTGGCAGCTCACGCAAGCGGCGTCTAATCAAGTCCCAGGCGTGTTCGATTGGTGAGACATCAGGGGAGACTGGTGACCAGGAAAGCACCTGGGTACGTTGCAGGGCATGATGGCTGATGTGTGCCGTGTGCGGTCGGGCGTTATCCTGCTGGTAAATGGCATTGAACACCCCCTGAAAAAAGGGTAGTGTCACCGGCCGCAGCACCTCATCCACATATCGTTGGCCGCCATAGTGCCCTCAAAACGGACCAGAGGTGACCTGCTATCGTAGGCGATGGCGCCCCAAACCATGATACCGCGTTGTCGCGCGGTGTGGCGTTCCACAGATGTGGCCGGATTGAACCTGTCACCACTTCGGCACCAGCCTCGTACACAGCGACTGTAATTGTTAAAAAAAAGTGTGACTCGTCTGAGAACTCGACCCTATGCCATTCCGCCGTCCACGTGACTCTATCCCAGCACCATTGCAAAAGAGGCGTCTGTGCTGTTGGATCAATGGCAATCTTCTTAAAGGGCGCAATGAGTCACCGGCCACCAATTGGCAGATAATGGCCCTGGTCGATATGACAGCATCAAGGGTGTCCTGCACATGCTGCAAAAGGGAGACGGAAGTGGCCTGCGGGAACACCAACGCCTGCCGGCAGATGCGTCGGTCCACGCGTGCTGACGTCGTTCTGGCCATACCGGGACCCCTTAAATGTGCCACATTCCCTTGTTCCAAATATCTTCGCCACAGCGGCGCACCGTGGACGCGTGTAGGTGGCTGTCCGCGAAGATTTGACGTATGGACCAACCAGCCCTTTTGAGTCCGATAACTATACCTCTCGTGAAATCGTCTGTCTGCTGGAACTGCCTCGGTTTACGGCTGCCTGACACTCTCTGCTACTACACGAGTCCTCTGAGTAAAAAAAAATGCAAAATGATTTACCTGGCAGACAGAACGGCGCGACTATTGCCGATTCTGCAGGTTCCTTCCCTTATATCTCACTCAACGTGCGCGGGTCAGTGGCGCATTTCGCATCATTTACAAAACTCGGTGAGCCGAGTCTACCCTGCAATTTGCATATTTTTCTGCGCCCTCCTTCTAGGTGTCTCATTTTCACTGTTACGTAATGTATATGCCATTATTATATCAAATAGATAATGCAGTTGTTTAACATATAAAGAATATAAAGGATATATGATATTTTTGTTTCGCGTAATTTTTACGAAAAATCTGACGTGGGCAGCACATGACTTTCCCTACAGACTCAAATTCACATTCTTTATTATTTTATATTCATTATTTCTTTAATACTTCATTAAATTGAGTTTAATTACCCAAAATAACACGGATAATAATTTGAAATGAACACCTAATTTGCACTTTTATATCGAAAAAACTAAAACATCTCGAGAACGGCTAATCCTAGAGTAATGGCATTGGTCTTATTCTTTTCATTGTTAAAAATTACATATAAAACAAGCATTTAATTGATTTAGAACATAATTAGTTTAGAGTGGTTTTTTTTTAGATTTTGAGGATTTTAGAGGGCTATTTTGCAAAACAAAAGCAGGAATTTTTTTCCAAATCGTATCTAAAATTTAATCAGCACCAGAGAAATTCACAAATCTCTTATCTACCAAATTTTGTGAAATTTGATCAATATGAGTTTTAGTGATCAATATAAGTTATTTGATCAATATAAGTCTAGAGTGGATACATAGAATTTTTGTAGGCCATTTCGCAAAAGGGGCAGGCATTTTTTTATTCTGAATCGTATCAAAACCTAATTAGCACCATGGTAACTCACAAATGACCTGCTTATAAAATTTTGTGAAATTTGTTCCATTAGTTTTTGAGTTAGAGTGGACACACACACACACATACACACATTAAATAAACATTATTTTCCCCCACAATTATTGTGTTTCTTTCAGGACATTTTGACCGGAGGGGGACAATAAATCTTTAAGGGGACAGGTTTTCCATTTGTCCTGTATAAATATATCTAAATACTGTCATATGTACTAGAAACTAGGTTAACTTAAAATGTCTCCGGAAGGCGAATAATCGTCTCTGGGGGGGGAGTCTTCGTCCTCCCCCCCGGATGTATGCCTGAAAGAAACACCATGTTCATGGTCGTATAATTTAAAATTACCCGTTAATATTTGTTATACTTTAATAATTTTCTTATTTTTTCTGTCAATGTAAAACTTGTCTTAGGAGGAAAGATACAAAAATAAAATATTAACTTTTATTGGCACACCCCCACGTATTATCTCACTTACCCCACTTTGGAGATTACTGTACTAATCAGTCCAAAACGTGTGATTTCACCCAAAACTCAAATTCTTATTTTCTGTCCCATCCCAATACGTTCCTTATACATAATCATGTGGCACAAAAACATCCATAATCGATAAAAAGAGACATTTATTGCAGAGTATCGCTTGCGCAACTACACCCACACAACCTGTATCATCTTGGAAGATGGCGACCCATTCTTCAAGATGGGTTGACTGAATGTAAGAAGCGGCGCCATGTGACAAATGCACTTGTTGCTTTCTTCTAGTCCCTCTTCTTTGGAGCGTAAATAGAAATGTTTATCCTTCTGCCATCATATATCATAATCTTTTACTTTCTGTATTTCTGTATCTTTGGATCCAAAGAGAAATAATGAAGTGAAAATGAAAATGTGTATCTTCTTGAATAGGAATAGGGATGACTGTAGAATAATGGTATTTTTTAATCTATTGGGCTGGGGCGGGGAAGTCCTTTTCCTGTTCTGTAAGCTTACCAACCCTGTTTATAATGTGTTAGCATAAATATTTTAAAACCAATAACCGCATATGGTTAAAGTATATTTGTGGATAGCTTGTCGGTATTGTTTAAAAACACAAACTGATACTAAAAGAATATAAAAAAAAATCTGATGTGGGCAGCACATGACTTTCCCTGCAGACTTATATACACATTCACTTTATTTTAATTAAATTTAATTCACTATTAATTCTATTTTCGTTCTCATTTGGTAACTGGACTCATTTTCAAAGGTGGCGTAGAGAAAAAACGAAAATATCTCGAGAACGGCGCGTCCTAGTGTAATGGAGTTGGTCTTATTCTTTTCTTCGTTAAAAATTACGTATGAAACAAGCATTTAATGGATATATTTCAGCATACGTAGTTTTTTTATTTTAGATTTTGTCGATTTATGAGGGCTATTTTGCAAAAAAGGGCAGATTATTTTTATTCGAATCATACTAAAATCTAATCAGCACCAGGGTGACCCACAAGCGATTTATCTACCAAATTTTGTGAAATTCGGGCCATTAGATTTTCAGCTAGAGTGGATACAAGCTTTTGAGGGCCATTTCGCAAATAAAGGCGGGTTCTTTTATTCGGAATCGTATCCAAAACTAATCATCACCAGACTCGCGTGACTTACCTACCAAATTTTATGAAATTTGGCCCATTAGTTCTTTAGTTAGAATGGATACAAAATCTTCACAGACAGACACACAGGCAGACACACAGACAGACACGCATACAGACGTCACGCTAAAAATAGTTTTTTCGTATTCTAGAGGTCTCGAAATGTGTAGATCCGTCGAAAACTCGAGTTGCGATTTTCGTCACGATTCCAATACTTTCCCTATACATTACCATGTATTGCAGGGAAAGCAATAACGACATTTTTTGATCCATTAGGGGGAGGGACTCTGCGTCCTGTTCGCTACGCTTACTAACCCCTGTTTATAATGTGTAAGCATAAATATTTTAAAACCAATAACCGCATATGGTTAAAGTATATAGTCGGGAATGGCCTGTCGGAATTGTTTATGCATTCAAGTAATAATTAAAAAAATCTGATGTGGGCAGCACATGACTTTCACTGCAGACTTATATTAACGTTCTCTTTATTTTAATTAAATTTATTTCACTTTTAATTCAATTTTCGTTCTCATTCGGTAACCGGACTTATTTTCAAAGGTGGCGTAGGGAAAGTACGGAAAACTAAAATATCTCGAGAACGGCTTGTCCTAGTGTAATGGGGTTGGTCTTATTCTTTTCATCGTTAAAAATTACGTATTAAATCAGCATTTAATGTATATATTTGATTATTATATCTATTAGGGGGAAGGGAGGCTCTGGTTCCTGTTCGATACGCTTACCAATCCCTGTTTATGATGTATACACATTAATAGTCTGAAACTAATAATCGCATTTGGTTAACGTATATAGTCGGGGATGACTAATGTTTCTATTGTTTATACATTAAAAAAAATTGTCCAGCAGAAAATACACCTGTCATCTTGTTTTTATACATATTTCAATTCGCATTTCAGTTTTAATTGGATTAAGATGTGTTATAGGTGTTACCTATATTTTCGATTATATTTTATCCACAAAACGTAAATAAAAAATCCTTCGTACATTTTATACGGCCACTTCCACCCATTAACATGGAAATTGCGGTATGTAAAATAATATTTCATCTCCGATCAATTTATGTTGCCTTATTTTCTACGTTTTTAGACTTTTACGCTTATAATTATTAATTATAATATTATATTTCGATAGTTTGATTTAACGAATAGTCAACAAACGATTTCGGTATTTGACACGTAACTCCGTTACACTAGTTACCACAGTGGAACCAGAAACTGCATATAGAGTTATTGATAAAAAAAAATAGTCTACTGTAGTTATAAACAAGAAAGATCAATCATGTTTAAAGCATTGATTATGAAACATTTTCCAACTTCAATGCAATTTTATTTAAACATCTCTAAAATGCAATACATTCCTCGGTAATATTTTAAAACTTATCACAATACTACATTAATTTATTATATTTGAAAACTTAAACCTTCATCGACAAAAATGAACTTCATTCAAATGACGGCATTGAAATATAAATTGGCTGATTTAAACATCTCTAAAATGCGATACATTCCTCGGTAATATTTTTTTAAATTATCATAATACTACAATAATTTATTATATTTGAAAACTTCATCGAAAACAACTGAAATAAATTCAAATGACGTCATGGAAAAAATAACACGCCCGGCTCTCTCTATAAAAGCAGCATTTCATTCATAAATATTTTCCCATTCATTTCATTCATCACAGTACTAAAATAATTTATTTTATTTAAAAACTTAAGGCCATGGAGGTACAAGTAATTAAATTCTATGCTTAAAACTTCATCGAAAAAAATCGTCCTTCTCTCTGTAAAATCAATGAATATTTCATTCATATCTGCTATGCAGACCCCATGAGCTAAATAATTTTGCGTTAAAGAAATGCAGCTATTCTTATACAACTCATTCTACATATTTTGCTGTTTACATTTTACATAAGTGAAAACTAGGCTTCGTTGTCATAATCAAATTTGGATGATAATTTAAACTCAAATATATTGTAATTGCGTTGTTTCAGTATATAGGTGTACAGAATTTAAGCAAAAATAAAGAGGTTTTAGGACGGATACAACACTCAATATGAATTAAAAAGAACTTTAAAAATCACAATTTTGAGACAAGATAGATGCTATATTTCATTTTGAAGTGGGTCACGTGATCGCTTCATATAAGAGGTGTAATTATTATTTTAATTTTTATTTAAAAAACTACTGAATATCTTTTGCTGAAATTTTTTTTATATATTTTATGGAATAATTTGAATATTACCTAAAATTTTCGAAGCAATTTGTGAATTTTAATTCCGCCTAAAAATGTTTGAAAAATTTATTTATTTATTTATTTATTTATTTATTTATTCACTTAACGTGGCAACTACAGATGAAATCCAGTTACAGTAGCCACACAAGAAATTAAAAAGTACAGAACATAGGATACAAGAATACTAATTAGTAAACATATCAAGCGCATTGAAACAGGCTTTTTTAAAACAGGCAGGGGTCAAGTTAAATATATCAATATCAGCACAATAGGTATTATATAGATCAACAAATTTATAGATAGAATAGCATTTAATATAGTTGCGCTTAACAATAGTATTGTGAAAAAGAGTTTTTTTCCTGGTATTATTGACAGGTATGTGGAATTCCAGGCAAGAAAGTAAAGTAGGGCAATCAATAGTATTATTTAAAACCTTATAATAAAACAAAAGGCAGGACCAGTTTCTTCTTTTTTTAAGAGACATTAAACTATATTTCCGTCTGAGTTCCCTTGTATGCATATCAGAAGGATAATAGCCAGTCAATCTGTAATCAATAGTACGTAAAAGTTTATTTTGCACGATTTCTATCCGTTGAGAATGTAGATTGTAAACAGGGTCCCAAATCATTGCACAATATTCCAAGATTGGTTTAACAAGAGAATTATAAATACAAATACTCGTATCAGAACTGGCAAAAACACGAGATCGTCTTAAGGTGAAACCTAGTCTTTGGTAGGCCCTTTTAATAATATTATCGATATGTCTCTGAAAGTTAAAAGTATCATCGAAAGTGACACCTAAATCAATAATATGAGTACATCGAGATAGAGATGAATTATTTAAAATATAATTGTAATTAAGAATATTATGGATCCTAGCAATGCTCATAACATAGCATTTAGAAATATTTAAATGAAGTTTATTTAGTACAGACCAGTTATACAGTTCATCTAGATCTCTCTGCAGCAGTTCACAATCAGTTAATGAGTTGATTTTCATATAAAGTTTCAAATCGTCTGCAAACATAAGACATTTAGCTGTTTTAAAAATCCGGGGAATTTCATTAATAAAAATTAAAAAAAGGAGTGGGCCCAGATTAGAACCCTGAGGAACACCAGAGGAATTACTGTATAGTCTAGAGTTTACACCACAGTACTTTACAGAATACAGTCTATCTGAAATATAAGAGTATAACCAAGTCGACAAATGAACACTAAAACCGCTAGTAATCAGTTTACGGGTTAATAACCCCAGATCGATGTGATCAAAAGCTTTACTAAAGTCAGTATAAATTACATCAAGTTGTCTCTTGGTTTTAATAGCATCAACAATGTCATTGGTAAGGCAAGCTAAATTAGTTACAGTTGATCGTCTTGGCATAAACCCATGCTGGTACGGAGAAATCCATTGCTTAATTTGGGAAAAGATCCTTTCATGCATAACACATTCAAAAACTTTTGAAAAAGGGGAAAGAATGGTAATAGGCCTGTAGTTCGAAATATCATGCTTGTTGTTCTTTTTATGTACAGGAATAACTTGACCATATTTCCAGACATTGGGAAAAGCCATATTTTTAATCGAAATATTAAACAAAATAAGCAAAGGGTAAGTTAGAGAGTCAGCACAACCTTTGATAATGAAAGAAGGAACATCATCACAGCTTAAAGACTGGCTGGATTTTAACTTCTTTAAGGCTTTGACAACATCATTTTCAGTAATATATGTAACCTTAATTAAGTCAATGTTATTGAGTTCACAATACTTGGTTAGCAGTTCAAAATCAACAGGTTGGCTACTTTGGATATAAACAGATTCAAAGAAATCAGCAAAGCAGTTTGAAATATCATTAACAGTAGAATAATCAGTATTATTATAACTCATTGTTGAGCTCCCATGACTACCAGACGAATCACCTTTACAAAAATTCCAGAAAGCCTTAGGGTTCTTATTGAGTTCTTGTTCCATGATAGCAACATGATTGGTAAAATCAGTTTTGATTCCATCTTTCACAGATTTGCGTAGTCTATGAAATTCCTGAAGAGTTAGAACTGCGTGAGTCCCTGAGACCTGAAATTAGGTCCCATAGGGTTTAATGTATTTCAATTTTTCAACCCGGGTTCAATCCAAAACTAATTGGGTGATATTATTCATTTATATTCCCTTATGTCCTACTGACCGTCTGAACAACATACTAAAATTTCATTTTGAGTAAGTCATTTTTACGACAGTTATCGTGGTAACAGACAGACAGACAGAATGAACAAAGTCATACACACTTTTCAACTTTGTTGTAAAGTGTTAATTAAAACATATCAAGAACGATTGATTGTACACCAATAAATTTACGAAGATTTAGAATATTTTTTATTTTGAGTGCAATACGGTATAAAATCGAATGAATTTTGTGTCAAGCCGTGCTCTGGTTGTAGCTGAAGGAATGCATGAATAAAAAATTCCGCGATTTGTAAATTTTTCGAACAAAATTGCAAGATTTGGGAATTTTTTCAATACTTATTGGTCAAGTCCCACGCAATGCTAAGTTTCAAGTTTATTGTATATTTTATTCAACTATCATTTTATTCAACTAAGCTGTATGATATAGATGCTTTAAATATTTAAACTACTTTATGGTAATTCTTTACTTTCAACTATTTAAAAAATCGTTTAGTTCTATTATTAGTTTTTCTAAGATGCAAATAATTGTCCTGTCTCTGCACAGCCAACTCTGTCTCTGCACAGTTCACCCATGCGTACTAAATGTATTAGAGGTATTGTTAATGCTCTCTATGAACATTCATTGACTAGTTCATATTGAAGCGCAGACAAATAGGCGAATCAATAGATCCACTGCAACAAATATGTGAACTGTGAAGATGTAGAACTGTTTATCTTCAAATAAATGCCAAAGCACTCACACTAAAATATGTCGAACCGCAAGTCGCAACCTAACTTCGAGCACATCCCCATAAACGGAATCACAAACTGCGTGAACGAATAATATTCGATTCAAAAAAAAAAAAAAAAGATCGAGGTTAGCTTGAAATGTTTTATCCCGTTGGAGCTAATAAGAAACTATTTTTTGGCGACATATAACTCGCGTGAAAATTAATGTCTAAAAGGCTTCTGTATCACAAAGAACACTATATTTTTAATCAATTACAACTATTTTTTGTGAGGTCTTTCAGATTTTTTTTCTACATCACTTTATTACTTTCCTTATATACATAGTATAATGTATAAAAGAAAAGTATTGTGACGAGGTCGAAAATTCGAGTTCGAGTTTTTGACGGGAGAGCACGTTTCAAGCATCCCTGAACGCGAATCAAACGTTTTCGAGATGATGTCTGTGTGTGTGTGTTTGACAGTGAGCCTGGGGCGACGATATCACACGAACGAATGGAGAGATTAGAACGAAATTTGGTACACAAATTACAACCCTTGAATACTGGAAGCCCATTGTTTGTAAACGCAATCGAATGCTCAGAACCCTCCTAAATTTTTCAGTGAAATTTTGAAATGATCATCAAAAAATCAAAACCTTTAATAAAATTACGTAAAGAGTCATTTGGTATGTAATTTTTCATTAGAAAACGATTGACATAAACTTTTGAACGCTAGCATGAACCGTTCTCGAGATATTGCACATTTTTCAAATAAATGTATCAAAAAATCACATAAAATAAAAAAAAATATTTTCTATTGAGAAACATGTTTACTTTTCATATGTAATACCATGCGATAAATTTGTGACATCATTCTTGTGGATTTAGCTCGTTCCATTCACGAGAAAATATACTTTGAGTAATACTTTTGTATTTGAACGCCAATTTGAAAATGATAAAATAAATATTAATAATATTAAAATAAATAATAATATTGAAATAAATAATAATATTAAAATAAATATTAATCAATTAATTAATTTGCACAGCAAAATGTAAGATCACATATGAACAAGCATGGAAACCAGTGTAAATATTAGGCTTTGAATGATTGTTTTACTGCCGGATTATCGAAACAAAACAGCAAATCTCATGTTTCCAGATACAATTTAAATATTTCAAAATATTTAGTTTTAATTTTCATGCATGATTTTTTCATAGAATATTATTTTAATGTCTTTTGTAAAAATCAACAATGAGAACCAACATTTTAGCAGACGGAGGTACCTCCTGTTCCTAAAAGTGATGACAAAGATGTTTTTTTAAATATATGCAATTCTGGTTCTAAATAAGTTGGAAAGAAAATTAAAATTGAATTCGAAAGATATAATATTGAATTTTAAAATAACATCAGAATATCAAAATAGATATTTTGAAACAAATAGATTTTTAGGCGTGTACAGATAACTTAAATAACACCATTCTACCAACTAAACAGACATAATTTCTACGCTAAATCAGGAATTTCGTTAAATACAAACTTGTCATAAGCGAGTTTTTCTGTAATTGACTTAAATGAATTTAGTCTTTTACATTCTTTGAATTAAACTTAAGTTTCAAAGTTCGGAGATATTATCTAGCTTGGAGAATTGATAAAACTGCTACGATGTCGCAAACCCTGAAATTACGACGAAAAACAACTCATTTTAAGCTACTTAATCATGTCACGTGCTTTTCTACCGATTTTATTCACTTAATTTTTTGATCAAATAATTCGAAGTGATTTAGATAGCCACATGAAAACGCCAATAAATAGCCATCAGGAGTGTTATAGAAGATTATTCAATACTACTTCGGGATGGAATGTCATCAACTGTGGATGCTATTAAACTATATTCCTATCCAAATAATTTGGATTCGGAGATTTTGTCATAAATAAATAGAAATACATTTTAAAAATGTTATTAAATTCATTATTGTGAGATGTATTTTTATAAGAATTAAGTGTTAAATGTAACTAAATTCAGTATAAAATAGAATTAAAGTACACTCAAACCTAATTTTGTGCGGTGTATAGGGACCGCATAAAAGAAAACGCATAAAAAAATCGCACAAAACTTCACGAGTAGCTATAAAAATAGTTTTCGCAACACAATTAAAAAGTATTTTTTTTATGCGGTAAATAGGGACCGCATACAAAAAGTCTCACGCAGAAAATAACTCAAAACCTTACGAAATAACTAGGAATTTACGCTTTGAAATGAATCTTATCTTAATGGTCCAGGAATGTGAAAGCACTTTGAAGGACGTCAATTAATATTAGATTTAAAAATTAAAACACACGGAATATTCTTTTTTATTAAATCACTTTATTTAGCGAACTTGTCACTTGCGCAGATCAGAGACGAATAAAAAAAGTAACTCTTTGCTCCCTTCAAGTAAACTTCTTGTACCTACTCGTTAAAACAAACAAAACAAAGCATGAGACTAGTCGCCAACTATCTCATCAGCAAAAAACCAACTCAGCGACCTAACGAGACACGCAGTCCGTTTCAGGAAAACCCGAACTAACACGATGCAGATGTCCTTCAATGTTTATTTGCGATCAATGCATTTTTACTTTGCTACGCAAGAATTCCATCGCAATATGCTATTGCACATTTCATTTATTTACATGGAAATTCTTGGGCGTTCAACAATTAAATTATGCGATTATAGAATTCAATACATATGTAATGTAATTGGCTGACGCAATACTTATGTAATGTGATGAAATACATATCAAAAATCGAAGAAACTCAATGTCCGATCAAACCTACTAATTTTTTTTTTATTGATAACTTCGTCAATTATGTTCCAATTTGATTGAAATTTTCATATACCGCACAAAAAAATCGCACAAAAACAGGTTTGAGTGTACTTATTTTTTTCCATTTTAATCCTATAAGGAAACACAAATAGCTCCTATATTTCAAAATAAAACCGAGAAATGAAAAAAAAATAATGATTGAACATTTGAATGAAAACGTCTGTAATTTCATCCCTTAGCAAAAATTTCCTACAAATTTACGTTGCCTCCCTTTTTTATAAAATATTTTTTGAGAGATCCTTAATATGTCATCATGGCGTTATTTCAACTGTCAAGAGGAAGCCATCAGGGGTAGAAAAGCAGACAATCGAATATTTGTTCAGGATGGAATGTCAAAAATGATCATCATTAAAGTATATTTGCAGAAAAGGGATGGGAATTCAAAGACAGGTATGTGACCATTAGTTGAGAAGACAATTTTGAGGTATTGGACTTTCGCCAGACTGGGAGTGGTATGACATGAAACATTTATTATCTTATAACGGAAAGATTAAATTATCCATTTCTCTTCACATATTTACATATATATAAATGGCTTTATTGTTGAATTAATCTGCTTTTGACCTTCTATGTCACCGAGGGGTTTCTGTAGGACTTGGAATGAATTTTCGAAACCCCTTATGTTCATCGCCCCGAGGAAGGGAATCAAAAATCTGATTCCGTTAGAATCTGAACTTCTATGCCCCTGGACTATACAATAGATATACAAAAATTCAGATTTCTAGATCACCAGAAGACTTCTGGAGGTGTGGAAATGATTTTTGGCACTTCTTCCCATTTTTTCCGACCTCGGGGAGAAAACCGAAAATCTAGTACCTTTAAGTTCTTCCCTGTGGTATTGATACCGACTTATCTTAACACCATGTTAATCAGGTGTTTTATATGTATCATTATATACAGGTACCATACACCTAGTAACCATTGATATCCTTAAACAAAATGACAATTGCTGAGGTTTACATGAAGTTGAAACTTAAACATCAACTTTTGTCGAGTCCAGAAAATAAATTCCCAGTGAAATTAGGGAAGAAGATAATGAAGATAATCTTCAACTCATAGAGCTAGTAAAATTCTTCCAGTTTTAGAGCCTATTACTGCGAAGAGCATTCAGGATCAGATGAATAAAGGTGAGAAACCTGAGAGGGCCAATGATACAATTATAAATTTAGTGAGTGAGGTGAAAAAAGAAAATGAAGACGAGAGTGGATGTGTCCAGGAGAAGGAATTATAATGTTGCTTACAGACAGCTTGAATGGGATTGATACTACACTGCGATACATAAAACAGCAGGAAGAGAGTGCACCTGAGTATGTGCAGTATGTACTAAATAATTAAACAAGCAATTATATATGTACTTCTTTTATACATTATTTGTCTTATAGTGCATATTTCCTTAATGGTAGGATTGAGAAGAATATTGGATAGGAGGGAACATTGTTGCAAGGTCCGCGCTATATTGTACAGTGCAGTATACGAATCGTTTCCAGTGTTAATCGTCTTGGACTGTACCCAAGCTGTTTTCGGTCCACCCTATATATTACTCCTCATTTCTGCTACATCAAGGAAGTAGATCCTAATGAAAAGGATTAAAGTTTCCTAGTTGGAATAAAACATTCACTGACCTTCTGTTTTTCCAAAGACAGCATGAATTTCTTAATTTGATGAATGCCTTAATTTGATGGACTTTATGAAGTGCTGGATGTCTTAATTTGATGGCTCAAAGTTTGCTACTATGAGGGAATTCAATATTTTTTATACAACGTGTTTCGTAAACAAATAGAGCTGAACACTCTTAGAACCAGACCTGCTCACTCACAGTAGGCATTACAAAAAAATGCACATGCAATTTTACCTTTATTTTGGAAATTATATAAGAAACAGGAATATATTCTAAAATTTTCACACAGTTTAATAAAGATACTTGCTTTTTTACATCATGATTTGCATTTTACTACACCTACACTGACAAATTATGTGTATTGAAAGAAGAAAAATTAAGCACATTTTTCCTTGACAACCCCATGTGGAGGATCTTAGGGGTTCAATAACAAGAATTGGAAAAAATTCTTTGATTAAATATTTGAATAAAAGCCTTGGATTTATTTCCGCCCCACTTTTTATACAAATTTTATTTATTGTACATTTCAGTACGGTATTTACATCTACGTCATTATAACGTCGTTTTATCTGCCATTATCAAGGGCTCCGTGAAGTTGGCCCCCCCGTGGAAAGCACAAACGACAAAAACTAGTGGAATCGTTTGTACTTCGTTTGTGCTGGTTTGTGCTGCAAAAATTTTCGTTTGTGCTTCTTTCGTTTTCGATTTATAGCATTTTCTTTTCCGGGGGGGCTAACTTCACGCTCAGCCATTGTTTACATAAGAGATATTACATGAATTTCGAAAAAACGTTTAAGCCATTCGTTTGTGCTTCGTTTGTGCTGGTTTGTGCAGCAAAAATTTTTCTTCTAACCCTTTTCAAATTTGAACCATAAAGCTTTCATTTGTTTGGCGCCAAAACTGGCTTTGTTGACATACAAGAAATTTAAGGAATTTCGGAAAAACGTTTATGCCATTCGTTTGTGCTTCGTTTGTGCTTGTTTGTGCCGCAAAAATTTTCGTTTGCGCTCTTTTCGTTTTCGATTTATAGACGTTTCTTTACCCGGGGGGGCCAACTTCACGATCAGCTGTTGTTTACATAAGAGAAATTACATAGATATCCAAAAAACGTTTATGCCATTCGTTTGTGCTTCGTTTGTGCTGGTTTGTGCAGCAAAAAGTTTTCTTCGGACCCTTTTCAAATTTGAATTATAAAGCTTTCATTTGTTTGGCGGGAAAACCGGGTTTGTTGACATACAAGAAATTAAAGGAATTTCGGAAAAACGTTTATGCCATTCGTTTGTGCTTCGTTTGTGCTGGTTTGTGCCGCAAAAATTTTCGTTTGTGCTCTTTTCGTTTTCGATTTATAGACGTTTCTTTTCCCGGGGGGGCCAACTTCACGATCAGCTGTTGTTTACATAAGAGAAATTACATCGATATCCAAAAAACGTTTATGCCATTCGTTTGTGCTTCGTTTGTGCTGGTTTGTGCAGCAAAAAGTTTTCTCCGGACCCTTTTCAAATTTGAATTATAAAGCTTTCATTTGTTTGGCGGGAAAACCGGGTTTGTTGACATACAAGAAATTAATGGAATTTCGAAAAAACGTTTATGCCATTCGTTTGTGCTTCGTTTGTGCTGGTTTGTGCCGCAAAAATTTTCGTTTGTGCTCTTTTCGTTTTCGATTTATAGACGTTTCTTTTCCCGGGGGGGCTAACTTCACGATCAGCTGTTGTTTACATAAGAGAAATTACATCAATATCCAAAAAACGTTTATGCCATTCGTTTGTGCTTCGTTTGTGCTGGTTTGTGCAGCAAAAAGTTTTCTTCGGACCCTTTTCAAATTTGAATTATAAAGCTTTCATTTGTTTGGCGGGAAAACCGGGTTTGTTGACATACAAGAAATTAAAGGAATTTCGGAAAAACGTTTATGCCATTCGTTTGTGCTTCGTTTGTGCTGGTTTGTGCCGCAAAAATTTTCGTTTGTGCTCTTTTCGTTTTCGATTTATAGACGTTTCTTTTCCCGGGGGGGCTAACTTCACGATCAGCTGTTGTTTACATAAGAGAAATTACATCAATATCCAAAAAACGTTTATGCCATTCGTTTGTGCTTCGTTTGTGCTGGTTTGTGCAGCAAAAAGTTTTCTTCGGACCCTTTTCAAATTTGAATTATAAAGCTTTCATTTGTTTGGCGGGAAAACCGGGTTTGTTGACATACAAGAAATTAATGGAATTTCGAAAAAACGTTTATGCCATTCGTTTGTGCTTCGTTTGTGCTGGTTTGTGCCGCAAAAATTTTCGTTTGTGCTCTTTTCGTTTTCGATTTATAGACGTTTCTTTTCCCGGGTGGGCTAACTTCACGATCAGCTGTTGTTTACATAAGAGAAATTACATCAATATCCATAAAACGTTTATGCCATTCGTTTGTGCTTCGTTTGTGCTGGTTTGTGCAGCAAAAAGTTTTCTTCGGACCCTTTTCAAATTTGAATTATAAAGCTTTCATTTGTTTGGCGGGAAAACCGGGTTTGTTGACATACAAGAAATTAAAGGAATTTCGGAAAAACGTTTATGCCATTCGTTTGTGCTTCGTTTGTGCTGGTTTGTGCCGCAAAAATTTTCGTTTGTGCTTCTTTCGTTTTCGATTTATAGCATTTCCTTTCATTTGCTTCGTGTGAAGTTGGCCCCCCCGTGGAAAGCACAAACGACAAAAACTAGTGGAATCGTTTGTACTTCGTTTGTGCTGGTTTGTGCCGCAAAAATTTTCGTTTGTGCTTCTTTCGTTTTCGATTTATAGCATTTCCTTTCATTTGCTTCGTGTGAAGTTGGCCCCCCCGTGGAAAGCACAAACGACAAAAACTAGTGGAATCGTTTGTACTTCGTTTGTGCTGGTTTGTGCCGCAAAAATTTTCGTTTGTGCTTCTTTCGTTTTCGATTTATAGCATTTCCTTTCTTTTGCTTCGTGTGAAGTTGGCCCCCCCGTGGAAAGCACAAACGACAAAAACTAGTGGAATCGTTTGTACTTCGTTTGTGCTGGTTTGTGCCGCAAAAATTTTCGTTTGTGCTTCTTTCGTTTTCGATTTATAGACGTTTCTTTTCCCGGGGGGGCTAACTTCACGATCAGCTGTTGTTTACATAAGAGAAATTACATCAATATCCAAAAATCGTTTATGCCATTCGTTTGTGTTTCGTTTGTGCTGGTTTGTGCAGCAAAAAGTTTTCTTCGGACCCTTTTCAAATTTGAACTATAACGCTTTCATTTGTGTGGCGCGAAAACGGGCTTTGTTGACATAAAATAAATTTCACGAGTTTTAGAAAGGTCTTTATGCCATTCTTTTGTATTTCGTTTCTACCGGTTTGTACCGGCTTGCACCTCAACGATTTTCCTTTTATTCATTTCAGATATATTCGTTTCAGATTTATTGAGCTTCACATTTTCCACCACCTTTCATGTAGCCAGCGAAAGCAGTCTGAACCAACTTTCGTAAAAGCAAGCTGCACAATAAGCCCTTGCAATGGGCGCTCATAAAGGAGGTAAGGAGGAGGTCTTTTCCGCCTTTAAACGGTCAAGGTCACAAATCTAGGTGTCAAGCTAGTCGATATTGACATCTTATCTGTGAGTTAGGAAATATTTCTTCCTTCTGTTAATTTTTATGTAGAGCAAACCTGGCTCAGAACAAGTCGATTCGTTTGCACTAGGGGTGACGAAAGCTGAACTGATTCCACATGCACTAGTATTGAATGCTGAAATTAGAAAAAGTATTAAAAAGTGTTGAAAAGTTATTAATATTATTTTATCGCAAATGTAATGTTATTCACGAGTGGGTCCAAATTCAACATCCGCGTTCAGCTTGTTGGATTAAATGTTTACAAATTCTTGACTTCACTCCATGAACTTTTGGAACAATATATTATTCGGGATCTAATTGTTGCTGGTGTTGAGATAGAGGCTGGTGTTAAGCTAGAAGCTATAACTTTTGAAAAGCTAGTATAATGGCCTGGCAATGTAAAAAATTTTAAACAGCAGCAAGCAACTTTTAATTTTGAATCTAAGAAGGTCAAATATGTTGGAATGAAAACGAAACACAAACTATCCCAAAGCTTCTGAAAGGTTACTCAAAATTGTGACAATGTGAAGATCGGTCGGTTATGTGGAAGGCCCAAACCACACGGCCAACCCTAGGGCTTACGGCAGTTTAATGTGTGGCCGGGAGAGGTTAGTCGAAACCGACCTCCACGGTCAGCCACCAAGTTTTAGTCTGCATTTATTTAAAATTCAATAAAGTGGTTACATGGTAAATATTTATATATATATATATATATATATATATATATATATACAGACAGTAATACAGTTTTACATGTTTTACATAAAATACAGTGGGAAGGGGGGGGGGGGCAAAGAAACGTAGATTTTAACAAATTTTGAATTTTGAGGTAAAAATTAAGTTATTTTCTTAAAATGAAATTAAAGTTATGTAAAAACGCATGGCCAAAAGAATCCGAGCAACCTCGGGAAAAGGGACAATACAGTAAAAACCAACAAAAAGAAAGCAAAAAGAACATGGCTGAACAAAGGTTACATGCAATCAGTTGAGGTAATCGGATAAAACAAAGTTAAATGCAATATAGCAATACATGTACATGGTAAGACTTTCAAATATATGAACAGCCGAGGAACACAGGGAAGCAGATATATACAACAGAGGAATATAAACAGGAAACAAAATATACAAAAGATGGACACCAAAAAGTGTAAGTACAGGAACAATAAGAGACAAACGCCTGGAACAGGGGGTAGACAACATTGACCGAAGAAAATTGAAAGCAGTTGGCACCAAGCTTGCTAAGGATGGGAGAGTTCTCTCGCAATTAAAACACAGTTTTTCAACCTATTTAAAATAATTTTATTGGTTCTGACACCAGAGAACCATGTCGCACGAAGATTATCTGGAGGACGGGTTAAGTGAAATTTTGAGGTATGGGGGCAATTAAAGACATAATGATCTACGTCACCATATGAATTACAAAGACAATTTGAAGAACGTTTATGTTTGAAAAAATGAAGATAGTCAAGAAAAGGACCATGACCCGTTAAAAAATAGATTAAGAATTTGTTATAAATTTGAAAATTGAGGTTGACTTTGGGTAAATAGCTTAGAATTCTGGCAGGGTCAGGAGTCCGGGGGGAAATATAATCATTAAGAAGAGATTGCCAATTTTTAAGAAGGAAAGATTTATAATTATTAATCAAAAAGGAGTAGGGAAAAGGTATAAGGAGTGGGGTGCCGGAGATCGTAGCTTGTTTGGCCAGTTCATCGGCGACTTCGTTGCCCTGAATGTTAGAATGGGCCTTGATCCAGGATAAGTTAATTAATGATTTGTAGGGGTGAGCATTAGTTTTAATTTTAGATAGAAATTTCGTTTTATTCTTGATAGATTTAAAAGCCGAAATAGATGACTGACTATCCGAAAAGATGTTGATTTTTAAATTGTTTTTGCCGGCCCAGAGGATGGCCTGGTTGATGGCCTCAAGTTCGGCTTGAAAAACTGTGTTTCCAGTTCTAAGTTTAAAAGATAATGATTCGATCAGTCGATCATTTTCGAAAATGCATATTGATAAACCTACATTATTATCCAGTTTTGACCATCTGTGAATACATTAAACCTAGAAAACGAGGAAGGGTTTGAGGAAGAAAAATTTAAAACACGAAAGGGAGGAGGAAGGCTAGAAAGAGATAAATTTTTTACAGTTTTAAAATTTTAAAGAGTTTTTATTCTTAATATTGTGTTTTTAATGTGGCTTATACTGTGAGTAAACTATTTTTTAGATACTGACAAGTAGTTAAGAAGAATGTAACGAATTGTTCTTAATTTTGTCATGGCGGACTATAGTGGTTCGACTTCAGAAGAAGTTGAGCCAGTGTTACGCAAAGCATTTTTGGAGTGTGCAACTTGAATAACTTGTTCATTTCTGTTTCTGATAGAAAATCGGCCTTTAAACATAGGGTCAGTTTCGATCTCAATAGAGAAAACGCGCTGAAGATTTTTGAACAAGCATTGAATGATAGGAATAAACCTACAGAGCGGAAGTAAGTTCTGATGACAACACACACTTTTCGGATAAAATTAATTAGCTTTAGTGGAACTTTTTAATAGAAAAGTGCAAGATAATGACACTGACCTCCTTAGGAGAGTGGTCAGCATCGAATAAAAAGTATTCAGGCAGTAATGGTATAAATGGTATCATAAAGACAGAGGTAAATGTTCACTTCGTTGATCGGGAACACTGTTGGATGGATTTGAATGTGATTAAACTACGTTCGGAATTAAATCGAAGAAATAGTATCAGGAAAAACATGAGGGAAACTGTCAATGATGTTGCTGAATAGAGCAATGGAAATGCTGAACAGTGGCCAAATTTACAAGATGGAGCTAGTATTGCTCAACTGCACATACACAGGGATATGTTTATAAATACTATGGGATCTGGTTTTAAAAAGGCGATAAAGGATATATTGCTACACCGAAATCAAAGACAGTTGTAAACGGTTCATGTAAAGTTTCCACATTAGTGGCGGTTGAGAAACGTCCCAGAATGGGAGTAATATTTCTCTTGAGACTGAGTTCAAATGCGAGAGCCGATGATATTGAAATTGATTTAAAGAACGGTCTTATTGATAATTTCATTTGTACGCCATTAGTTACTAAATGTAATACCTACTTTCCTTTTCATGTTGAGGTCCAGGAACAGGACATGGCAAAGTTGTTGAAAGTGATGTTTGGCCCGATGGATGTTTCATTACCAAATTAGTTGGTAAACTTAATGATAAGCAGATTCTTCAAGAGGGTGAAATGCGTGGCCATGAGAATGAAGCAGGGAAGTGACTACCTGATGAGTCTTTGATCACTGGTGGATGTGTTGTAAATCGTGACATGAAAATTTATTATCAGAATGTTAGGGGTCTACGGACAAAAACAAACAAACTATTCTTATCGGTATTAACTCAAAACTATGATGTAATATGTTTAACTGAGACCTGGCTCTGTGAAAATATTAGTAGTGCGGAATGTTTTGATGACAGATATACAATTATACGTGGAGATTGGACTAATATGGATATTCGAGAACTTCGTGCCGGGGGCTTGTTTATTGTACTCAATTCTAACATTGTGTTCAATGAGTTATCCATGGGTGAAAATCAAACGGAATCGGTATGGTTAAAAATTGATCGTGCTTTTGGTAAATATTTGTTTCTCTGTGTGGTATATATAAGCCCTTCTTCCAGTTTTGATACGTATGATGAATTCATCAATTTGTTCGAAGCTAATTTTAATTTTTTCAATTACGACATTGTTACTATGGGTGACTTTAATTTACACGGTATTGTTTTGCCTTTTGTCATGTCAAATGAGGTTAATTAGACTAATACTGAAATGTTACTTCTAAATTTTTTAAGCTTCTATGAATTGAATCAATTGAATAATGTTAGGAATAGTAACGACAGATTTAGATCTGGTTATTTCAAACGTTTTTTCGAAATTCATTCAATTCCTATTATGTGAACAAAACCAATTTGTCCCCCAGAAAAATGAAAGCTTTATATTTTGGATATGAAAAGGATCCGAAGAAATCTTTTCCGGAACAAACTAGTACAAACGATGTACAAACGAATGGCATAAACGGTTTTTCGAAATTGATTTATTTCCTGTTCTGTAAACAAAACTCACTTGTCCACCAGACAAATGTAAGCTTTATACTTTGGATATGAAAAGGATCCGAAGAAATTTTTTCCGGAACAAACTAGTACAAACGAAGCACAAACGAATGGCATAAACAGTTTTTTAAAATTCATTTAATTTCTGTTATGTAAAAAAAAAAAAAACACTTGTCCCGGAGACAAATGAAAGTTTTATACTTTGCATATGCAAAGGGTCCGAAATTTTGTTTTCCCGGAACAAACAAGTACAAATGAAATACAAACGAATGGCATTAACGGTTTTTCGAAATTCATTTCATTTCTTGTATGTAAACAAACCCTGTTTTCGCGCCAAACAAATAAAAGATTTATAGTTCAAATTTGAAAAGGGTCTGAAGAAAACTTTTTGCGTCACAAACCAGCACAAACGATTCCACTAGTTTTTGTCGTTTGTGCTTTCCACGGGGGGCCAACTTCACACAAAGTAAACGAAAGGAAATGCTATAAATCGAAAACGAAAGAAGCACAAACGAAAATTTTTGCGGCACAAACCAGCACAAACGAAGTACAAACGATTCCACTAGTTTTTGTCGTTTGTGCTTTCCACGGGGGGGCCAACTTCACACGAAGTAAACGAAAGGGAATGCTATAAATCGAAAACGAAAGAAGCACAAACGAAAATTTTTGCGGCACAAACCAGCACAAACGAAGTACAAACGATTCCACTAGTTTTTGTCGTTTGTGCTTTCCACGGGGGGGGCCAACTTCACACGAAGTAAACGAAAGGAAATGCTATAAATCGAAAACGAAAGAAGCACAAACGAAAATTTTTGCGGCACAAACCAGCACAAACGAAGCACAAACGAATGGCATAAACGTTTTTCCGAAATTCCTTTAATTTCTTATATGTCAACAAACCCGGTTTTCCCGCCAAACAAATGAAAGCTTTATAATTCAAATTTGAAAAGGGTCCGAAGAAAACTTTTTGCTGCACAAACCAGCACAAACGAAGCACAAACGAATGGCATAAACGTTTTTTGGATATTGATGTAATTTCTCTTATGTAAACAACAGCTGATCGTGAAGTTAGTCCCCCCGGGAAAAGAAACGTCTATAAATCGAAAACGAAAAGAGCACAAACGAAAATTTTTGCGGCACAAACCAGCACAAACGAAGCACAAACGAATGGCATAAACGTTTTCCCGAAATTCCTTTAATTTCTTGTATGTCAACAAACCCGGTTTTCCCGCCAAACAAATGAAAGCTTTATAATTCAAATTTGAAAAGGGTCCGAAGAAAACTTTTTGCTGCACAAACCAGCACAAACGAAGCACAAACGAATGGCATAAACGTTTTTTGGATATTGATGTAATTTCTCTTATGTAAACAACAGCTGATCGTGAAGTTAGCCCCCCCGGGAAAAGAAACGTCTATAAATCGAAAACGAAAAGAGCACAAACGAAAATTTTTGCGGCACAAACCAGCACAAACGAAGCACAAACGAATGGCATAAACGTTTTCCCGAAATTCCTTTAATTTCTTGTATGTCAACAAACCCGGTTTTCCCGCCAAACAAATGAAAGCTTTATAATTCAAATTTGAAAAGGGTCCGAAGAAAACTTTTTGCTGCACAAACCAGCACAAACGAAGCACAAACGAATGGCATAAACGTTTTTTGGATATTGATGTAATTTCTCTTATGTAAACAACAGCTGATCGTGAAGTTAGCCCCCCCGGGAAAAGAAACGTCTATAAATCGAAAACGAAAAGAGCACAAACGAAAATTTTTGCGGCACAAACCAGCACAAACGAAGCACAAACGAATGGCATAAACGTTTTTTCGAAATTCCATTAATTTCTTGTATGTCAACAAACCCGGTTTTCCCGCCAAACAAATGAAAGCTTTATAATTCAAATTTGAAAAGGGTCCGGAGAAAACTTTTTGCTGCACAAACCAGCACAAACGAAGCACAAACGAATGGCATAAACGTTTTTTGAATATTGATGTAATTTCTCTTATGTAAACAACAGCTGATCGTGAAGTTGGCCCCCCCGGGAAAAGAAACGTCTATAAATCGAAAACGAAAAGAGCACAAACGAAAATTTTTGCGGCACAAACCAGCACAAACGAAGCACAAACGAATGGCATAAACGTTTTTCCGAAATTCCTTTAATTTCTTGTATGTCAACAAACCCGGTTTTCCCGCCAAACAAATGAAAGCTTTATAATTCAAATTTGAAAAGGGTCCGAAGAAAACTTTTTGCTGCACAAACCAGCACAAACGAAGCACAAACGAATGGCATAAACGTTTTTTGGATATCGATGTAATTTCTCTTATGTAAACAACAGCTGATCGTGAAGTTGGCCCCCCCGGGTAAAGAAACGTCTATAAATCGAAAACGAAAAGAGCGCAAACGAAAATTTTTGCGGCACAAACAAGCACAAACGAAGCACAAACGAATGGCATAAACGTTTTTCCGAAATTCCTTAAATTTCTTGTATGTCAACAAAGCCAGTTTTGGCGCCAAACAAATGAAAGCTTTATAGTTCAAATTTGAAAAGGGTTAGAAGAAAAATTTTTGCTGCACAAACCAGCACAAACGAAGCACAAACGAATGGCATAAACGTTTTTTGGATATTGATGTAATTTCTCTTATGTAAACAACAGCTGATCGTGAAGTTAGCCCCCCCGGGAAAAGAAACGTCTATAAATCGAAAACGAAAAGAGCACAAACGAAAATTTTTGCGGCACAAACCAGCACAAACGAAGCACAAACGAATGGCATAAACGTTTTCCCGAAATTCCTTTAATTTCTTGTATGTCAACAAACCCGGTTTTCCCGCCAAACAAATGAAAGCTTTATAATTCAAATTTGAAAAGGGTCCGAAGAAAACTTTTTGCTGCACAAACCAGCACAAACGAAGCACAAACGAATGGCATAAACGTTTTTTGGATATTGATGTAATTTCTCTTATGTAAACAACAGCTGATCGTGAAGTTAGCCCCCCCGGGAAAAGAAACGTCTATAAATCGAAAACGAAAAGAGCACAAACGAAAATTTTTGCGGCACAAACCAGCACAAACGAAGCACAAACGAATGGCATAAACGTTTTTTCGAAATTCCATTAATTTCTTGTATGTCAACAAACCCGGTTTTCCCGCCAAACAAATGAAAGCTTTATAATTCAAATTTGAAAAGGGTCCGGAGAAAACTTTTTGCTGCACAAACCAGCACAAACGAAGCACAAACGAATGGCATAAACGTTTTTTGAATATTGATGTAATTTCTCTTATGTAAACAACAGCTGATCGTGAAGTTGGCCCCCCCCGGGAAAAGAAACGTCTATAAATCGAAAACGAAAAGAGCACAAACGAAAATTTTTGCGGCACAAACCAGCACAAACGAAGCACAAACGAATGGCATAAACGTTTTTCCGAAATTCCTTTAATTTCTTGTATGTCAACAAACCCGGTTTTCCCGCCAAACAAATGAAAGCTTTATAATTCAAATTTGAAAAGGGTCCGAAGAAAACTTTTTGCTGCACAAACCAGCACAAACGAAGCACAAACGAATGGCATAAACGTTTTTTGGATATCGATGTAATTTCTCTTATGTAAACAACAGCTGATCGTGAAGTTGGCCCCCCCGGGAAAAGAAACGTCTATAAATCGAAAACGAAAAGAGCACAAACGAAAATTTTTGCGGCACAAACCAGCACAAACGAAGCACAAACGAATGGCATAAACGTTTTTCCGAAATTCCTTTAATTTCTTGTATGTCAACAAACCCGGTTTTCCCGCCAAACAAATGAAAGCTTTATAATTCAAATTTGAAAAGGGTCCGAAGAAAACTTTTTGCTGCACAAACCAGCACAAACGAAGCACAAACGAATGGCATAAACGTTTTTTGGATATCGATGTAATTTCTCTTATGTAAACAACAGCTGATCGTGAAGTTGGCCCCCCCGGGTAAAGAAACGTCTATAAATCGAAAACGAAAAGAGCGCAAACGAAAATTTTTGCGGCACAAACAAGCACAAACGAAGCACAAACGAATGGCATAAACGTTTTTCCGAAATTCCTTAAATTTCTTGTATGTCAACAAAGCCAGTTTTGGCGCCAAACAAATGAAAGCTTTATAGTTCAAATTTGAAAAGGGTTAGAAGAAAAATTTTTGCTGCACAAACCAGCACAAACGAAGCACAAACGAATGGCTTAAACGTTTTTTCGAAATTCATGTAATATCTCTTATGTAAACAATGGCTGAGCGTGAAGTTAGCCCCCCCGGAAAAGAAAATGCTATAAATCGAAAACGAAAGAAGCACAAACGAAAATTTTTGCAGCACAAACCAGCACAAACGAAGTACAAACGATTCCACTAGTTTTTGTCGTTTGTGCTTTCCACGGGGGGGCCAACTTCACGGAGCCATTATCAAGCCATCCAGAGGATGAAAGCAGACGATCCAATATTTCTTAACGGATTGAATGCCAAACATAGGCGCCATTACACTATATTTACAGACAGGCGAGGACAGTTCAAAGATGTTCCCATTAGTCAAAACGATAATAAATATGTATTAGTCTTTCATCTGGCTCATATTTGTATGACATGAAAATTATTTCTCTTTAAGATGAAAAGATTAAATTACCCGTATCTTGACGCATAGATCAAACGAAGTAAAAATTGAATGAAATTTTGTCTTGAATTATAATAAATCGTAAATTCTAAAAAGCTTTAATGCAACTAACATACGTACTGTGACAGTGTATGATGTATGAGTTAAAGATATTACCATATTTTTTTCGTAACACGAAGAAGGCTAAATATGTTTTTACGTTTACGTTTAAACGTGACACTTGATTTTAAAAGAATTTTCTTTTGATCAGCAGGTGATAATCAATAGAAAGTAGAAATATTTCTCTATATTTAATCGTCGCCTTCCCTGTATTTAAACATAAGAATTATTAATCCTCACTAAAAAATAATGAAATTATTAACACTCATTCTCCCATTTCGACTATTTTAATATAGGGTAATTTGGAGGAATATGCCAATTTTAGTAACTTTTTTTTTCTCAAATTTTATTAAGAATTTTATTAGGAAAATTTTTGAAAACTTGGTATTATGGGTCCAAATGATTGTAATTTGAGCGTGTTACCCTTCACTTTAAAGGGCTTTAAAAATATTTCGATTGATATCATATCTCCCGGGGATCGGATAACTTACCCCCAAGGAGGGCTAATGGCGTCACGAACAGAAAAAATTGTATCATGACTTTTTTTCACAACAATGATTGAAAATATGTATAAAGTCTCGTCATTGAGCTTTAAATAAACCCTTTTATGCATGATTATGTCAAATTTTGTTCTATGCTGTCATGTTAAAAATATATAACATTTCAAATAAATTTCGAAGTTTTCGTCCGCATTAAAAAAAATCTGAAGTGGGCAACACATGACTTTCCTTATATAATGTTATGAATTTACTACCTTTACAGTAAAATAAATAGGTTTTTCTTATAGTAGATACTAATATTCTTTCCAAGATATTGAATTTCCGACAATTAGTCGTCATTTTCATTGATTTAGCGTCATTTTTATCCATTTGGCGAGATTTTCGTTAATTTGGCAACATTTAAAAAGTCACCAAGTTGGCGACATTTCGCCAAATTCGTCGCCAAAATCTCGCCAGGCGTTATGGAAGAAAAAATAAGTTATTCTTACAGCAGATAAATGGCTATTGGCGTTCAAATACAATAGTATTACTCAAAGTATATTTTTTCATGAATCGAATGAGCTAGATCCACGAGAATGATGTCATCCAATTTAATGCATGTTATTACATATGAAAAGTGAACATATTTCTCTATAGGAAATATTTTTTTTATTTTATATGACTTTTTGATAATTTTTTTGAAAAATGTGCAGTATCTCGAGAACGGTTCATGTTAGCGTTCTAAAATTTATATCAATCGTTTTCTAATGAAAAATTACATAAGAAATGTCTATTTGAGTAACTTTATTAGTGGTTTTGATTTTTTGATGATTTTTTCAAAATTTCATTCGAAAATTTAGGGGGGTTCTGAACATTCGATTGCGTATAAAAACAATAGGCTTACAGTGTTTACGGATTGTGATTTTTGTAGCAAATTTGGTTCGAATCGGTTCATTCCTTCGTCAGTTATCGTCTCCACAGACACACTGACACACACACACACACACACACACACATACTTTCACACACACACACACACAGACATCACTTCAAAAATGTTTGATTCGTGATCAGGGATGCTTGAAACGTGCTCTCGAATTCGAATTTTCGACCCCGTCACAATACTTCCTTATACATTATGTATATAAGGAAAGTAAAAATTCTATCTAGTTCTAGATTTTTTTGACAACAAAGCCGGATATAGAATTTTGTGAAAATCCATTATTATTTGTGGCCGCTATCGTGTACAAAAAAAATTGACTACAAACATACAAACAGATAGAAGGACGTTACTCCAAAAATAGCTTAAATCATATATTGGCATTAAAATCTCGAAATCGAAAATTTTCTTTCGATTATGACAAAAACAATACTTTCCCAATTCTGTGTATGAAAAGTAAAACTGTACAATGCTGAATTACCATGCACATTATATAACGATAACGTAGAAATATGGTGAGATTCTAATAATGAGTTGAGATTTTTCTTCAGATGTAACTGTGTTCGGAATTGCTATAGATGCTTTAGAACTATGAAACAAAATGGATTCTAAATTTGTAGTTTCCTTTTTCGCTTTCTATTTCTATTTTTACATCTGATTTATTTGCAGTTCCATAGTATAGAATCAGGGGTAAATCATACACCAATCAAAGTCCAAACACAGTCCTTGACTTGACGTTTAGCGTTTATGGAATAATGATACAGCATTTATCACCTTTTCTCATCCTCTTGAAATAGGGAAAAATAAAATCCCCAACTGTCGTGAAAAATCCCTAAATGTCGTGAAGGTTTCTCTTTACTCGGACGATAAAAATGAAAAATACTTTTTTATTATAAAACTTTTATTGCTTGTTGATACAAAGCTGATGAGCTAAAAGTTTCAAAATACCAAAGGTGAATCAATTGAATGGGGTTGATTTTCGAAGGAATAATTTGAGATTCGGTTATGTCAGAATGGAATAAGCAATAAAAAATCGCAGTCATGATGACATCCTTAATTACGAAAGTACAACACATTATTTTGACTTAGTATCCCAAAATATTTGGCTTCTTGAATATAAATAATTGGAAAAACGTTCAATATCTGGATAAGGGTGTATATCTACAAATTTTTAGTGAAATTCGTATTCTAATGCAAACTTTTCGTTTAAATTAAAATGATTGTTTCTCAACAAGTTTCACTTTAGTGGCTTAGATTTATAAGTTAAAAAAATATTTGAAAATTTTGGGTTTGCGAATTAGTCAACATCTTTCAGATAGAGATATTACTATTAATTCCTATTACCCACAGATTATAAATATAGCGCCAAATTGCATTTTAGTGAATCACGGGATTTAAGATACACCATTGCAACAAATTATTTATCTCTGTCACGCATATATGGACATACTTATATGCATGCACATATGTAAACATACATCCATTAACTTTCTAAGAAAAGATCCTAGAGTCCACACATTAGCTCTATCTATAGTAAAGTGATTATGCTTGATCGAATAGAAGGGATTACAGCGCCATCTAGAAGAGAATTTAAAATGTTAGGATAACGTTCTTTGTCACACAATGAGATAGCTGCTAATAGCCAATTCCAAAGCTGTAGAGCATTATAATGAGTAGACATCTACGATAAAACGGTTACAGAATGTATTTATTTGACACACTAATCTTACTGGCAAATATATTCAAGAATTCTGAAAATACAACACTTGCATTCAAAGGATATTAACCTTTTGCTTACGGGTGGGACAGTGTCAATCTCAAACGAAGAACCTCTCAAAAAGACAGGTATTTATTTGACATACCCTATCCCAAACAGTTCAATCCGCCTTTGCAGACATTGACGTCCTTTTGCTTAAGGGTGGGACAGTGTCAATCTCAAACAACGCCAATGTCTGCACGCCATGGACGCCAATGTCTGCAAAGGCGGATCGAACTGTTTGGGATAGGGTATGTCAAATACCTGTCTTTTTGAGAGGTTCTTCTTTTGAGATTGACGCTGTTCCACCCGTAAGCAAAAAGTTAATGTACAGTCTGTTGGGAATGCCCTCTGTCAGGAGAGACATTGCACTTTTGAATTGAAAATAATATTACCCCGCAATTTGAAAAATATTTCAGGTGTCATTGTGCTTACGACTTTTTGACAAGTATTTATTGACTTCTATATACGCGTTACGTCCGTTATTTACATAGATACTTACTAATTAAACACTTTTTCATAACTGTGTAGTTGACATTTCTATATAGATTTGCCTTCGAGTTCATTATTCTAACTTTTAAATTCTCCACTAGGTGCACTGCAATCACTGTTGTTCGATCGGGCGTAGTCACTTTACTATATATAAACCTAACGTGCAAATTCATGGATCCTTTTTTACAAAATTATTGGGGTGCTAGAAACCATGTATAGGTGCACACAGACATCAATCAACTCGAAACGCCTGGTTTGTATTGAGTGATTCTCAAAACGTGCAAATCTCCCGGAAACGCAAATTTGCATTTTCAGTTTCGGCACTGTATCACTTTACAGTGTATGTGGGAAATGTTAAAACCGATTTAAATACCACATTTTTTATTAAATATCGTATACCACATACTTTTTTTCAAAATTCTAGACATTCCAATTTACATGACAACAATTTTTATAAACAATCTCTCTTGATAACGAAGATCTACATTTAATTACATATCCCCCTACACTAAAACTTTACCCCCAACAATTCCCTAGATTAACACGGTTATATAAAATCACCCACCGTAAATGCTTATCCATTAAGTCCAAGATTCTGTATCTCCAAACTAAACTTTAGTTTCAAAAAATAATTAAACGCCTTTTGCGGACTAATCCTCTACAGTACATTTCTGCCTAATGATTAATTTCATCTTAATATCTTTGTCTCCTGCTGCGACAGAAAAATGGACGTGTTGCTTGCTCTGTTTATTCTTCGAGACACAACAAATGAGTCCGTCAAGTAGAACTGTAACTTTGCGGCGCCGACGACATTCAACAGTTTGTCTAGACTGGCAGTTCCCCAGAATTCCTTCCCTCACTAAACTTAACCCACCCCCAGAGAGTTTTATAAATTCTGAGATACGGAGAGTGTTAAATAACCCGATTTTCCACCTTGAACATGCGTAGAAATTATTAGAAATACAATAAGAGTATGAAACAGAAAGAAATGGTAATGCTTTCTCAATTAAAACCGCGAAGAACTTTTTACAATTTGATGAAATTGTCGTCAAAATATATGTGGATTAAAGTTAAGTAAAGCAGAATAAAACAAAAGCAAAATAATAGTAAAAAAAATCAGGTAAAATAAATAGAAAAAAATTACAAATAAATATAAAGGTAAAGATAAATAAAAATAAAGGAAAGTAAAAAAAATTAAATTATTAAAAAAATGAATAGAAATAAAATAAATGCGAAATAAAATAAATACGGAATTAGTTTTACGTAAAATAAAATAAATGTAAAATAAAATAAATGCAAAATAAAATAAATACAAAATAATATATATGCGAAAATAAAATATATACAAAATAAAATATATGCAAAATACAATCCATACAAAATTAAATATATGTAAAAGAAAGTATGTGCAGAACAAAATTGATAGCAAAAACAAAATGAGTATTTTTTGTTTATTTTGTTTTATCAATAAAGGCTTATATTTTCTGCATGTAAAAATAGTTTGTTATACCGCGAAAAGTATTTAATTGTAAAATTCCAGATTAAAAGAATTATAAGGTCGGTAAATGCATGAAGAATTTTCCAAGGAAAGCTATATCAAATATAATTTATATTCTAAACAAATTATGAAACCTGAGCATACTCTTAAGTGTAAGCAAAATCTATAAACCTGCTGGCGACAACCCTACACTGCAATTCTATACTTAAGCAGATTTTGTAAAAACTACTACCAATACAAGCTAAATTTACACTATAATTGCTGTTATACAAAAACAAAGTTCCTTTTCAGATGTAACTGTCGTTACTTGTCGTATATGCAGGTGCTAGGATTATTTTGCTTGCACTCGGAACATTGACTTGGAATTTCGTCGAGAAAACACCCATATTTGACTCTGTTCTCAAGGATGCGTACATGATTTCTATAGAATTTTCAGCGAAATTTGTGTTTCGTTCTAGAGAATCCCAAACATTAAATTCATATCTATTTAACTTGCCTCATAGTTTGATAAGATTCAATAAATGAGAAAATAAACATTTTTAAAGAAAAGAAAATAAGTCTTAAAGAAAATCACTCTTTCTTTATTCTACAGGATGATCGAAAAGTCGTAAACACCGAATATTAAAATCATGTGCCTAGAAAATTCAATAGTGGAATGTTTTTCTGTTGGGGGGCACTAATATATACTAAAAATATATCTGAAATTATCGTCGGATGATAATATCAGACTTCGTTTTTATCGATTGAAGAACATGGCGTTTTTTAGAGTGAAAAACGTTTTTAATTTTAGAGCAATATTCCTCTAGTCATTTCTATGAGAGTGTCATTGAAGAGTTTAAGAAGAAGTACCAATTCTCTAAAACCCCTAACAATTCAACAATTACGAGGCTAGTAAACCGTTTTCGAGACACTGAATCTGTTGTAGACGAAGTAAGAACATGGAATTCTCTTTCTAATTTAAATAAACTGTCTGAAATACAGATTGCTTTGTCGAAACTCTTCCATGTATTCTTCTGAAACTTTGCCAATTTCTCAGAATGACTAAAAAAACTGTTGCTCTAAAATAAATATCCTTTTATTTTGAAAAAACGCCATGTTCCTGGATTAATAAAATAGATGTCTGAAATTATCGTCTAGCGTATACACGCAGACAATATTTCAGATATATTTTTGAGGGTATAATAGTGCCACCTAACTTCAAAAAATTGTATTACATTAATTTATTCGTACATTATCTATACTATTAATATTATTTCAACATTTGATATGAACGACTTTTTAATCACTCTATATAACAAAGTACTGCATTTAAAAAAAGTAACAGACGCTCTATATTAATATTTAGACCTTAACAGTTCTTCCAATCAACATGTTAATTCAAACTTTCACACCGTCTTAAACTTCTATTGAATTCAGAAGGTCTTTATCAGCAAAGAAGGCGTCATCTTTTTCAGAATAATATTAAAAATACACTATATGATCAAAAGTATCCGGACACTTTGGATGTTAGAATGTTTTTCGAATTTCTAAACAAATACTTGGCGAAATGTTCTGTAACTTTGACGATGTAAAGAACATGCTTGAACGCACACTTTGCAGTAAAGTTTCGGTGACTTGTGCATACAGGGGACCACTAAGATATTGAAAAGGGGAGAAAATATATTTGATCACCTTGTATCATAAAAAGCTGGAAATGATTTGTAACTTTCACAAAATAGTTAACTAGCTTTGTTCAATGTGTTTAAGCATTTACGTTAAATAAAAACTTATATTCACGAAGGTATAAACGTTTCTTTAAAAAATACCAAATTTTGTTACATGTTTTTTGATTACAATATCCATAGGCTTCAATCAAATTTCACGAAACTTACAGAACATTTGTCAACGTCCAAAACAAACATTATGCTTCAATTGAAAATTAAAGCATTGAATATACGATACGATATAAACATTTGAAGAAACTAAGTTTTTACTGCACAGGCGCGAAACATAGCAATAGTTTTCTTTCTTGATTCTGTAGTGAAAACTGTAGGGCAACTGCTATAAAAAAATCCACTGGAATATCGTGAAAATTCACAAATATATCTACGATATAGTGATCAGTTATTCTCTAACTCTCTGAAAGTACCTGTATGATAAAGGTTTTTTCACAAATTGGCATTTTGCAAATTCATCGGACACCCTTGTTCTGAAAATGAACTAGTCCAATTTTATGCAAATAATAATCAAAAGTCTCCGGACACCCCTGTACGTGGTGGATTCTGCCAGTGACGTTAAATTTCTAGCTCTCAGACAAGTATAAAAGAAGTCAGACAAGTTAACAAATTTAATTTCAAAGCCAGAAATGTAAAATGGGAGGAAAACGCGAGCTAAATGAGTTTGAACGTGGTCAAGTGATTAGTTGTCACCGCTGTGGAAAATCTGTTCATGAGATTTCGGTCATGTTACAAGTGGCCTGTTCTACCGTAAATGATGCTATCGTTAAGAGGAAACGTACAGGTGCTACAACTGTGCAAGCAAGACCTGGTCGATCATTCCGTCTAGTAGAAAGCGATCGCAGAGTGTTGAAGAGCACTGTGAAAGCGAACCGCATGCAATCGGCGAAAATAGTTTGTTCGGAATTTCAGGAAGCTTTTGGATGCAACGTCAGCACAATGACAATTCGTCAGGGGCCGCGAAGTTTTTGTTTTCATGGGCGAGCAGCTACATATAAATCAAGCATTACCGCAACCAATGCCAAGCTTCGCTTACAGTGGAGCGAAGCGAGCAAAACATGGAGCCTTCAGAAATGGCGTCAAGTGTTATGGAGCAACGAATCACTGTACACTGTCTGGCAATCAAATGATAGAGTCTGGGTGTGGAGAATGCCGGGTGAACGCCTTTTACGCGACTGTATTATTCTGCAAGTTAAGTTTGGTGGTGGAAGCATAATATATTGGGGCTGTTTCTTATGGTTCGGGCTTGGCCCTCTTATTACTGTGAAAGGAATTCTGAAGACGGACGGATATCTCGACATTTTGGACAATTCCATGCTGCCTGCATTATGGCAACAGTTTGAAGTGGGTCCATTCTTGTTTCAACAAGATCGTGCTCTTGTCCACAAAGCACGGACTGTGTAGAGCTGGTTTGTTGACATGGATGTTGAGGAATTGGACTGGCCTGCTCAGAGCCCAGACTTCAATCTCACAGAAACCTATGGGATGAATTGGAACGTCGACTGCAAGCTAGGCCAAAACGCCCCACATCGACGGCAGAGCTGACTAGTATTTTTTAAAAAAGAATGGGGTGCAATTCCTGCTGCAGCATTCCCGAAACAAGTGGATAGCCTCCCTGATAGAGTGGCAGCCGTCATTGTAGCAAAAGGTGGCCCCACTTCATACTAATTTGTGACTTTTCCGAAGGAAAAGCAAAACATACAGCTGTCCGGATAGCTTTGATGATGTATATGTATTTAATATATTTGTTAATTTTATTTACTCCAGTTTAACTATCCTATGATTTAGAATTTAAAATGTAAATTTGTGGAAAACTCCTTATCATCCAGGTATTTTCAGAGAGTCAGAGAAAAACTGATCACTATATCGTCGATATCTTTGTAAATTTTCACGATATTCCAGTGCATTTTTTTATAGAAGTTGCCCTACAGTATTCACTACAAATTCATTAAAGAAAACTATTGCTATATTTCAGGCCTGCGCAGTAAAAACTTAGTTTCTTCAAATGCTTATATCTCATCGTATATTCATTGCTTTACTTTTCAATTGAAGTATAATGCTTTTCTTGAACGTTGACAAATGTTCTGTAAGTTTCGTGAAATTTGATTGAAACCCATGGATATTGTAAGCAAAAAACATGTAACAAAATGTGTTCTTTTTTTTTAAAGAAACGTTTATATCTTCATGAATATACGTTTTTGCTTTACGAAAATGCTTATACACATTGAATAAAGCTAGTTAACTATTTCGTGAAAGTTACAAATCATGTCCACCTTTCTATGATACAGGGTGATCAAATATATTTCCCCCTTTTTCAGTATCTTGGTGATCCCCTAAATGCACAAGTCACCGAAACTTTACTGCAAAGTGTGCGTTCAAGCATGTTCTTCACATCGCCAAAGTTACAGAATACTTCGCCAAGTATTTGTTTAGAAATTCGAAAATCATTCTAACATCCAAAGTGCCCGGATACTTTTGATCATATAGTGTACTTTGTATACTTAGCGACTTATCTGTATAATGGATAATTTCTTCACATTTCTCCCACTTACTCTTCTATTGATAGAAAAAGTAACATGCTGTTGCCTTTTTTCTCTTTCTGCGCAACAAATGCTTCCACCAAGTTGACTAAGTGTCGCCGACAACAACCAACAGTTAATGTCTAGGCCTCTGAATTCTTTATCTCATTAAGGGGGCATAGGACCTTTAAACCTTCAAAAAATCGATTTTTCAATTTTATTTTATTCTGAATATTTGAACATTTCTGAACACTGTGCAAAAAACCGTATTCAAAAATTCGCATTATTTCGAAAGTTATGAGCTTTTATGCAACATACACTTTTGAAAAATTTTTCATGTCAGCCATCGCCGCCATTTTTAAAGGGACATCACTGTTTGTTTATGTTTGCAGTCTGCTGATGTGTCACGTAAATCTAATACTTTTTCCACCACCATGTCTTAATTATTTATTTAATTATTTCTACAGCAGTAGGAAGGCAACTACTCACCTCTACTGAACTTCTCAGCCCAGTTTGTTTATATTCTAGTGCTGTTAACTTGTTTACAACGTGGAGAATTTCTTCTGAGTTTCGCAATTTCTTTTCATTATATTTTCTTACTTTTTACGATTGATTTTCTGCATTTATGTTGTTTAAGCATAAGAACTTTGAACTAAAATACAGTTAATCTATTTTATAAGTATACATTACAAACTTCTTCACGTTTGCATATTTATTTGTGTAAACTTCAACGTACAAGACTGTTTGGTGCAATTTTTTAATATAAACTTTTTGCTTTTTGCTTTCTAATAATGGATACACCGGCAACTAAATCTCGTTCTGGTAAAAGAACGAAAAGAAGGCGTTTTCAAGGAAATATGTATGTAATTAAAAACAAAAACAATCCGAAAGTGTTCGAACGGCAAAATGTTGACTCTACGCCTAAGCTAAGTGCTTCAAGTAAAAAACTGTTCAGCTCAAAAGATGAACTTTCAGTTGATAAGTCATATATTTCATCTGAAGGACATGAATATAGAATGGTTAATATATCAGTACTTTTCAAGGAGCTTGCAAATGTTTTGTGCTGTAAAATATGTCATGGAACAATAAATATACTTGAAAAATCTTCAATGGGTTTAGCATCCACATTTCTTGTATATTGTGATAGCTGTGATGAACTAAAGTCTGTGAAAAATACAAAAATGCTTGGTGTTAAGAAAAATATTCCAGGAATAAACAGAAGGAGCTGTGTTTTCTATGCAATGTATAGGACAGGGTTTATCGGCTTTATCTACTTTTTGTTCTACTATGGGTCTTCCAGCGCCTGTTTCTCAGAAATCATATAATAAAATTAATCACAGGATTTTAAATGCCACATCTGTTGTAGCTAAATCTTCAATGAAAACTGCTATCCAGGACGAAAGAGAATTATCAAATGGATCGAAAGATATTACTGTAGGTGGAGATGGTAGTTGGAAAACTAGGGGGCATTCGTCTCTTGTAGGTGTGTGTACACTAATCGGAGCAGAAAGCGGGAAAGTTATTGAAATCAAAGTAATGTCTTCTTTTTTAAAGGTTGCAACAGCTATAGAAGTAAGAAAAGTGGCCCTCGGTTTGAAAAGTGGAAAAAGAATCATAAAATAGTGTGTTCAAAAAACCATTCGGGTAGTGACGGAAAAATGGAATGTTACGCATATTCAACAGATCAATTGAAGACCATGGTGTTCGGTACAAATTTTATATTGGTGATGGTGATACGAAAACATTTTCACAAATATCGAATAGCAAACCATATGGAAATGAAATAGCGGTTGAAAAACTTGAATGCACAGGTCACATTCAAAAAAGAATGGGAACTCGTTTGAGAAAGCTGAAAACCCAGATGGCTGGAAAGAAGCTATCAGATGGAAAGACAATTGGAGGAAAGGGCCGGCTGACGGAAGCCAATATTCAAAAATTGACTTCCTACTATGGAAATGCAATTCGTGGAAACAAAAATGATTTATTTAAAATACGACAAAGCATATGGGCTGTATGGATGCATATGGTATCCTCTGACAGTGACTCACAACAGTTTTTTTGTCCTAAGGGACCAAATACTTGGTGTAAGTACAACCATGCAGCATACTCGAACACAGTATCAAACTTCAAGCATAAGAACTCCCTCCCAAAACCTGTCATGGAGTTGGTAAAACCAATATTTAAAGACCTTTCAGACCCAAATCTATTGAAACGCTGTCTTGGAGGGAGAACTCAAAATCCTAATGAGTCTTTAAACTCCCTCATATGGAAATATTGCCCGAAAAATATAAATACTGGGAGAGAAATTGCACAAATAGCAACAAATATTGCCAGTATAACATTCAATGATGGTGGTAACGGTATAATAAAAATTATGAATGCTTTAAATTTGAGTATAAACAGAAATTTACTAAATGTTTTGCATCTGAGTGATAAGAAACGGATACACGAAGCAGATTTTCGAGCCTCTAGCAGTACATATAAAGTTCGAAAAGCTCGTAAAAGGCAGAAAACATTTGATTTTCAACGACAAGAGGAAGAGGAAGGAATTACTTATGCGTCTGGTGCATTTTGATGCTACATTAGATATAACGCAGGATGTATTATAAACTACAGCCAAACATTAATTAGCCGAACTGCGATAACTCTGAATATATACTGAATATAACTGTGAATATATTTTTAAACTTAAAAGCGGGTTTCTCAGATATGTGACTTTAACTCTTGCGCGCAATATATTTTAAAATATATATAACCAATCACTTTCAAATTTTTTGCTCTTACTTGTTTCATCTATATACATAATTTATAGATGAAAAATCCTCATAAATAAGTAAAAATTTAGTAAACGTTCTTCATCTGACTAACAAGAAACGACTGCACGAAACGTCTGTTCGAGTTTCCGAAGCAACCTATAGAGCTCAAGTAGCCCCTAAAAGGCAGATAATTTTTTATTTTTCTTACATAACAGACATAGGAAGGTGCTAATTATGAACCAAAGGCATTTTAAGGTACAAAGTAAGATAATAAGTAACATTGAAGTATTTTTAAATTTTAAAACTGTTTTTCTCAGATATGTGATTTTAACACTTGCGCGCAATATATTTTAAAATATATGTAACCAATAACTTTCAAATTTTTTGCTCTTACTTGTTTCATCTATATATATAATTTATAGATAAAAAATCCTAATAAATAAGTAAAAATTTAGTAAACGTTCTTCATCTGACTAACAAGAAACGACTGCACGAAGCGTCTGTTCGAGTTTCCGAAGCAACATATAGAGCTCAAGTAGCCCCTAAAAGGCAGAAAATTTTTGATTTTTCTTACATAACAAACATAGGAAGGTGCTAATTATGAACTAAAGGCATTTTAAGGTAAAAAATAAGATAATAAGTAACATTGAAGTATTTTTAAATTTTAAAACTGTTTTTCTCAGATATGTGATTTTAACACTTGCGCGCAATATATTTTAAAATATATGTAACCAATCACATTCAAATTTTTTGCTCTTACTTGTTTCATCTATATACATAATTTATAGATAAAAATTCCTCATAAATATGTAAAAATTTAGTAAACGTTCTTCATCTGACTAACAAGAAACGACTGCGCGAAACGTCTGTTCGATTTTCCAAAGCAACATATAGAGCTCAAGTAGCCCCTAAAAGGAAGAAAATTTTTGATTTTTCTTTCATAACAGACATAGGAAGGTGCTAATTATGAACTAAAGGCATTTTAAGGTACAAAATAAGATAATAAGTAACATTGAAGCATTTGTAAATTATAAAGCTGTTTTTCTCAGATATGTGATTTTAACACTTGCGCGCAATATATTTTAAAATATATGTAACCATTCACTTTCAAATTTTTTGCTCTTACTTGTTTCATCTATATACATAATTTATAGATAAAAATTCCTCATAAATAAGTAAAAATTTAGTAAACGTGCTTCATCTGACTAACAAGAAACTACTGCGCGAAGCGTCTGTTCGAGTTTCCGAAGCAACATATAGAGCTCAAGTAGCCCCTAAAAGGCAGAAAATTTTTGATTTTTCTTACATAACAGACATAGGAAGGTGCTAATTATGAACTAAAGGCATTTTAAGGTACAAAATAAGATAATAAGTAACATTGAAGCATTTTTAATTTATAAAGCTGTTTTTCTCAGATATGTGATTTTAACACTTGCGCTCAATATATTTTAAAATATATGTAACCAATCACTTTCAAATTTTTTGCTCTTACTTGTTTCATCTATATACATAATTTATAGATAAAAATTCCTCATAAATAAGTAAAAATTTAGTAAACGTGCTTCATCTGACTAATAAGAAACTACTGCGCTAAACGTCTGTTCGAGTTTCCGAAGCAACCTATAGAGCTCAAGTAGCCCCTAAAAGGCAGAAAATTTTTGATTTTTCTTACATAACAGACATAAGAAGGTGCTATTTATGAACTAAAGGCATTTTAAGGTGTAAAATAAGATAATAAGTAACACTGAATGTATTTTTAAACTTTAAATTTGTTTTTCTCAGATATGTGATTTTAGCCCTTGCGCGCAACATATCTTAAAATATATTTAACCAATCACTTTCAAATTTTTTGGACTTACTTGTTTCATCCATAATTGTTTCATATATAATTTGTACTTCAAAAATTCACCATAAATAGTAAAAAAAGAATTGTGAAGAGGTTTATTTCATGTTTTTTAACACTGAAAATGAAAATTTCATTTTGTTTAAATTTTAAAAATATTAAATTTATTTCAAAATTTTAAAAAGTGTGTACAAATTAAAGATGTAATAGTTATAAATATATTATTATCAAATTGAAGTCCATAAGTATAATATTATTTGAAATATCGTGCGCGCGGCTGCTACATACACCATTATGTCTGTCAAAATTGTATAAATTTTAAAAAACAATATAAAATGTACATATAATTATATAACTTCAGTAAAATTTGTGTAGTAAGAAAGGTTTTCTATATGTTTAGAGAAAAAAATTTGAACATCTGGAATACACCTGGTTAAAATTAAAAAATTGTAAAGATAGCTCTATTTTCAATGAATTTCGACTGTTTAAAGGTCCTATGCCCCCTATAGAACTTGATTTTCTTAAGACATATAAAAATAGATTGTACAGTCTCTCATTTAAAACTATAATGAACTTTTAAAGCAGAAAAAATAATTAACTTCTACATTGGGAACCAGTTACATGATTGATATGAGAGATAACCCCCAGGAAAAGCATTTGAACAATACATTGTCGGATCAAATTTAAGTTGTAAGGAACCTTGCTGCCCCAACAAGGAATCAAATAACGGATATTCATACTGACCAGTCGACACTCTACCGTTGAGCTACTGGGACGGAATTTCAAACTGTCACCGTCGAATTGGAGTCTACAGTTTCCACCGTCTAATGTCAGGTTGACATGCAATTGGCAATTCGACGGACCACCTTCTGCTATCTTTGACTCAGGTTAGCCTTCTGCTCCTATTTGTATCTTCCAGGTAGCTTCCTGTGTGGTCGTTGTCCTCCCGATTTTGAAATTGGCGCTCAATGCACCAGAGTTCACTGAATCAATGCTGGTTGCACTATGATCACTTTCAGATCACCGGTATCTTTGCACTAATCTACAGGGTTGATTATTTTCGGGAGGCATTGTAAAGAACCTTGATTATTTTCGGGAGGCATTGTAAAGAACCTTGATTATTTTCGGGAAGCATTGTAAAAAACCTTGATTATTTTCGAGAGGCATTGTAAAGAACCTTGATTATTTTCGGGAGGCATTGTAAAGAACCTTGATTATTTTCGGGAGGCATTGTAAAGAACCTTGATTATTTTCGGGAGGCATTGTAAAGAACCTTGATTATTTTCGGGAGGCATTGTAAAGAACCTTGCTGCCCCCAACCGAGACGAACGACGGATCTTCGTATTGGACAGCGGCCGCTCTACCATTGAAGACATTTTGACCTAGAACAAAATTGCAAACTCTTATCGTGGAAGTAGACTTTGGAAAGTTTTATTCCAAGCAAACTGTGAAGCATAGGCGAAATCTTCTGGTAAACAAAATTTTCTAAACTGCTAGTAAGAAAAATTTGCAACATTATTTCTAATCATTCTATGCCAGATTAATAGTAGGACAAATTCGATTCCATAAGAGTGACTTTTCAAGGATCATAGGAAACAATTTTTTTCTTATGCAAAAATTTGAATTAAAATATTTAATAATTAGTAACTAACTGACAATTGCAAAATATTTCTGTTCTAATCTGCTTTTCCGCAATTGGATTAACATTGTTTTAAAACTCAATTCGTCATTCCAAATAATTAGTATGTATTCAAACATTCTAAGATTTTATTTTCGATTTTCGTTGTATCATAAAAATGACACGATATTTTCTGCATAAGTTCTCAATCTAAACACTGGTATGAATTGGTTTATGAGTTTTAGTCCAAAATATTAGCGTTACATGTAAGAAATCATCGATTTCATGCATTTAAAAGTGTTATTTTAGATTATACCTGTAAAAATATGTTATTAGTTGTGCCTAAGCCCATATTGTAACATTAGTTATGTATATAATGACATGTTCCCCTTGTTATATAATGGGCCTTTCTTGTGTTGTCAGAATGGCAACGATCCTGTGTTGTTTATGTTCGATGTTTATGTAACCGAGCGTTTGTTTTGTATGTGTGTGAGATGTTACGTGATGAATTTCTTTTCGTTTAAATATAGTTCTGTCTAATATAGTCGTAATTTTTATTATTTATCATAACACCCATGATCTCTGCTAAAACTAACAATACCAATTTATAATGAAATATTAGTTTCATAAAACTACTAGCCACCCACATTTATTATAAAAGATGCAAGTTTTTTTTTAGTACATTTCAAAATAAAAGTAATAAAAGTCCCAAACTCCCACAGCTATTTTTGTTTTTTTATTGAGTTTATATGTGTGAATACTCAAAGTTTATTTTTTACTTGCTTGAATTTCTGAAATATATGCATATTCTATGGCGAGCCCTGGATGATCTGAATCTGTATGGTTCAATATGCAAAAAGTACACCACGAAAGGCAACTAAGTACCAAATTTGAGCATTCTAGCTGTCTGGTTCTTCAGTTATTCCTGTAAACGTACCTGTATATGATGGGAACAGACAGGCTGGACCGAATAAATTCATCCAATGAATTAACGTATATCACGAGAGGCTACGGTATGCCAAATTTAAGATTTCCAGCTGCTCCGGTTCTCAGTCTATTACTAAAAAACTGTGGTTGGGCCGGTAAGGCTCAAAATCTAAATTAAAATGTACTGTAAAAGACATGCCAAATTTAATGTCATTATTAATAGTGGAACCTTATTGGTTAGGGCCTTAAATATTTTTTGTTTCCTCAATCGGTTCTTGAGTAATCGGTTCTTCAGTAAAAATTGGTTCTTCAATTATTCCTTAAAAAGTACTTATATATGATGGGCCCAGACAGGCTGGATCGAATAAATTCATCCAATAAATTCATCATCATAGTGGAATCTTATTGGTTAGGACCTTAAATATTTCTTAAGTTCTTCAGTAAAAATCGGTTCTTCAGTTATTCCTCAAAACCTACCTATATATGATGGGCCCAGACAGGCTGAACCGAATAAATTCATCCAATGAATTAACATATACCACGAGAGGCTACAGTATGCCAAATTTGAGATTTCCAGCTGCTCCGGTTCTCGGTCTATTCCTAAAAAAACCTGTGGTTTGGCTGGTCAGGGTCAAAATCTAAAGAATTGAAAAATACTGTAAAATACATGACAAATTTAATATCATTATTAATAGTGGAACCTTATTAGTTAGGGCTTTAAATATTTGTGTGTGTTATACACCTAAATAAACTGTCCATTATACTAGAAAGTTACATAAATGTGTACAAAAATCAATTTTTCCCTCAACGGCAAAGAGCTGTCATTAGTTCAAAATCTATAGAACATTCTATTTAAAGGTTCATCTTTAATAATTCCTTTCATAAATTTAAAATCACACTCTGTGGAATACTATACATCAAATCCGGTCTTTTGTATTAAAAGAAAGTGGCATCTTCCGCAATTCAATAAAACACTTTAAGAAATAAATATAGATAAAATATCTGCAGCAATCTATAAAAATTCCACCTCTCCAGTTGTGCTGGAAAAATTGAAATATTTATTCTGTCGTAGCGCAACAGATGAATCTATCAAGTGGCGACGTAACTTCAGTGGCGCCGACAGCATTCAACAGTTAGTGTCTAGACTCTGGCAGTTCCCCAGAATTCTTTATCGCATCATAGAGATCCGTCCTCGGAAAATTAATGAAGTCTGAGACACAAAGCGAGGTTTAAAATCTCGATTTTTCAAATTGCACAAATATAAAATTAATAAATGGGTATTCAGTCTTTGAAGTAGAAATTAAAGTGACACATACTTGTGTTTCCTCATTTGCATATTTAATTAGAAAAATGTCAACTGGATTTCATTTATTGGTAAAGTAAGCAATTTGTTTATAGGCACATACAGTGACTCAAGAATGTTTTGAGGGATAAAAAATTGAAATTAAACACTTTAAGCACTAAACCTACTTAAAAACAAAATCTGAAAACTACTACGAAGAACAATGACACTGCAATGATGAACCGGCCGCCCAAATTGCTGCTCTATGTCCACGGGTGAGCCGGACGGTCTGGGTTTTCGACTGCAATGATGAATGATCATTATCCAAATTTTGTTTCTTCACTGAACTTCATGATTACTAGTTTCTTAAGCTTTTAATACATGATCAATTCTGGATTGATGCCGTACATGTCACTCCATGCATGTCGTTTGGGGCGTGAAAGAAATAGGCAACACATGCATCCATGCCCAAACCTGTAGTCTTTTGATAGGAATCTCAACTATTAAAAAAATCATGTTTGAAATCGCCCATACTAGGCTCGAAATAGAGGAAGGCGCATTCTCCCGTAAAAGAATGATTTAAGCGAGCCCGTACACAATCAGTTTTGACATACCATCACTCCAGTAAATCAAACAAGCTGGTTTCATCACTCATGACATGATGAGCTGTCATGTTTGGCGTGAATTACCAAACGTACACATGCTTAATTTTGGAATGGACAGTTGGAATGAACTTCCAGCATCATGCCAGGAATGATAGTGAGTATAAATCTGTAGGTATTGTGAATTATTATGATGTATTTTCCTTGCAAAACCCTTCCTGAAAAAAATCTCTTCTTTGGCAGCATGGTCATAATCATTTGTCTGAGAAAAATTCCCAACATCTAACATTTCTACACTTTACATCAAATACAGCAGCAATTTGCACAACAAAATTTATTCGCAATCATGTTGTTGAGACCCAGATCGTCCGACCTACCAGAAAGGTGTAAGGTAACTGTTTGGACGGCCGGGAAGTGCCACCCCATTTAGACCGGAACCCAGTGGGGGAGGCATCCACAGAGACCGTACCCTCCTTCCCCTACCAACAACTTCTAGGAAGGACTTACCCAGATGTTTAACGTGATCGCACTCCGCGTGAACACGGCGGCAGTTTTGACAGCGGAGGGAATCGAACCCGGGCCTACCGAATGCAATTCCTGCTCGCCAACCACTGGGCTACCGCGTCTCATTCGCAATAATCTGTAACATCTGTAAACAACTATGAACTCTTGATGTACATGGTGCTAAAATAGAATATATCAACAGTCGAATGCATCCAATTCATCAAGGCCACTGATCTGCTGCGCATTTTAAAAGGTAATTTAAGAAAATTTTAAAATATAACCTACGGGCGAAACTTTAAGATCATTTTACTACATTTTGATACTTATGATGCAAGTAAACTTAATCGATATCAAACATTACTGTGAGAAAGTCGAGTGGAGTCTCCCATTACATGCATTTATTATTTATGTTAAAACAGAAGATTAAAAGGAAACGTGAAGGTTTTTATGGTATGCATTGACTGCAGTTAGAATGTATTCTGTGTTATTAAGACTATGTTGTGATACATGTATGAATCAACATGCGAAATCTGTCTTTAGTAAGTTAATAGTTTATTCTAGAATTTGAAAAGTAATTTAAACGCGTAGTTCCAGAAAAATAATAATCAAATTTATGATCAATTGATTTCCTAAAGTTTTAAAAGTATCAATTTCTTTTGTCTTTATGATAGCCTATTGATTTTGTCCACAGAAACGCTGCTTACAATGTCAGAGAAAAAATTGGTTTCATTTGTTAAGGACTAAACGGAAAACGAACATAAGTTGAATTAAAGGTGTTTTAAACCAATATCCGGATTATTGCCAAGTGGTTGGCACCTTTTCGCCAACGACAATCGCACTTGATTTCTTGGCGGTAATTTTACTATGGATCACAATGATAACTCGTTGATTTTAAGGGCTACTTTGTAAAATTTCTAGAGCAGGAGAGACTTTAGAAAAGATAATAGTCTAATATAGACTAAAGAAACGAGTAGAAGTTCAATGGAAGTATTCACGTGTATTTAGATTTCACTAAAGACAGGCTGGTCACTATAATTTTAGGGTTGCGTTATCTATTCTTGTACTTCAGTTTATTGACGAATTGTAATAGAAACCAGGTGGTAAAAACGTGTAATAACCGTAGTGAAATATGTAATACCGAAAGAAGCAACACAGCAATTTCAAGATGAAGGTATTCAAATTATGTGTTTTATTACAATTTCTGTTGTTAACAAATGGAATGTTACAGTTTTGAAGCTAGTACTTTACTGAGTAGGTTATGTATGACTTTTGGAAATATAAATGTGTTTTCTGTATGATATAGTACTATATTTTGATTGGTTCCTAAGTTGATTTAAGGCATAAGTCGATTTTGATTTTTTAAGTCAAAATATTGAATTCCACCTATGTTCATAGTATAAGCTGAACCACATTTTTTTATAAATCGCAATTCTTGAAATTCGGTTAAACAAAAATAGAACAGGTATATTGTGATAAAACAAATTATGTATGGTAAGAAGCAATTAAATCTATGGAAATAACAGTATAGAGGCGGATAAAAGCGGCAAACAATATATTTTTAGAATTCAGCTGAAATGAAATAAATAAACTCAGGTAAAGAAGTTTCTGAGGTCTTGAATTGTACATTAATTCGATGATCTCGCTTTGCCCATTCACCGTTGTTCGATGACATTTCTCGGCTTAAAAGTTGATATATCGATAGTTGCCTTACAGAATTTTTATTTTGAAATTTATGCCTTGGCGTGTAAGTTACCTTGATTTGAAAAAAAAAATCGTCAATGATAAACACGTCGATTTGTCAATGATAAAGACATCGATTCGTCAATGAAAAACATCGATAGTGTCTGGAAATTTCTGGCTTTGAGTGAAAATTGTACTGAAGTGCTGTATTATATGTTTTAAATAATATATTCTAGCCATATTTCCAATTGTCAAGTCAAGTTCAATTGTCAAGTCAAATATCAGCTAATTTAATACTTTGAAATAGTTATGCATGTTGTCATTCTGAAAAGCGCCGAATGATAGTATACAATTCAGCGTTAAAAGCATTCTGCCGTGGATCTTGTACATCATGATTTCATTGTGAAATAATTAGCCATTCAATTATCTAGTGAACGTCGTGTGCCGCCCACAACATAATTTTTTATTTGCATTTGATTTCAATCATTACGAGTAAAAAATTAATAGGATGTTTTCTCATACCATTTTTATACTAAAAACCGCAAGGTTAAGGCTTAATATTGTTCTTTTTTAAGCAAAACTAATTGTCCTTGTAAAACAAATTTTTAAAGAACATGAGATTGTCTTGCTACTATTATAGTAAATTGTTCTCCATTTGTTCTCGCCTGCACCAGGGTCACGCTAAGCATTTATTTGCAAAACGCCATCTGTCAATATTTGTACAGCAGGTAATTAGTACTTCTGCGTGCGCGGGATAATGTGACTTGCCACGAAAGTTTACAAATTAAGATAAAACCTATGTTACGGAACTCACGAACAGCTGTGTTTACAGTTAACTGAACTTGGACAAGAATAAGTAAGGAGAATTTTGTCACGGAATGGCTTTAGTAGATCAAGGTGCCTTTTTAAGAAATTTTCAAGTTAAACATCTGGAAGTAAATAATGTTCCAATATTTTATTCTTCAGAGCAGCATTAATTATACTTTTCGAATGAAAATGTGTTTATTACATTCAAAGATAGCTAAGACACGAAAACTGATGAGCTTACCCAATTAGTAACGTATATATGAGAAATGAATAGATAGCTTTACCTATGGTCACACGTGAAAATGTGTCTGTATGTTTTGAAAGCTCCAGATATTAGCCGGTCGATAGTTTTGAATATACATTTTGAATTTGAAATCCAATTGAAACTGGATTCTGTCGGACTTAGCTCAAGTTCCGAAAACATTAAATTAAATTAATAACTGTATCACACCGGATTTTGATATTCATAGCCACTTTGTACTAGTCCTAGGTACAAGACACATATGAATGTAGTATTCAATGTTCCCGTCTAACAGTAGGTCTGTGTTAGTCAGCGTTTTATAAACATAATTCAATATTACAGTTCTAAACAACCTATCCGCAATATATTTAAGAAAAGAGTAAGTATGGTGCGATATTTTTCTGAGCAAGATGATATTTAAATCACAGTTTAGGATTTAAAAAAATAATCAGCGGCAAGACAAAATTTTTGGATTGACATATAAAAACATATTAGTTGGGACATATGCTGATAGAATACATGATTTCATTCTTGTTAAAATTATTGAAGGGCTTATCATGGTTGAGGACAACACATTGCTCGTTATGACTATAATAAATGAGTCATCTTTATCATAAAATTACATATATGACGGCATACGATATAGTATAATAAATCAGTGGAAATAATAATGACTGCGCAATATGACTTACAAAAGTACAGGATTTATTGTGACTAATGATTGAGTGGTGTATATTCCTTCAAATATCATATACAACCAGCTATTGATGATTGATTTGATCGAATTTATGAGTCCTATAAAAATATTTTGCAAGAATTTTCAGAAAAATTGCATGACAGACTAAATAAAATTTGGAGCAGATCTTGCATACGCAGTCCTTATCCTAACTGCAAGACAGTTAAGAAGAAGAATACTCACCAGCTGCCCTCGCGTCCCTACATGCTTCGTACATGTCCACCTTGATCTCGACGTTGTCGTCCGCCAGGGCCTCCCCCAGGGTCACGAACCTCTCGACGGCCGAGTGGACGGCCTGCCCACACCGGACGACTGCGTTCAGGGTCTTGTCGCCCCTGAGGGAGCGCTCCCGTGGGGTGTACGAAGACATCTGTAAAGACCAGAGATATTACAATTAGCTTTTAGTTACATATATATATATATATATATATTGTTTAAACATAATTTAGTATACACTTTTATGTAGTTATACACAGTTTTTACATAGGCATAACAATATAATTACGGTTGCACGCTCGTCATTGCAGTGAAAGCATCATTTTAAGATTTCGAGGTAACCCGTGTTTAGAATTTGTGTTTCTTATGCGATATGCATTGATTTAATGCGAAAATACACAAATTTCGAACAGCAAACAATTCGTCAGTCAACATTATAATTTATATACAGGGTGTCCAGAAAGTTCCAGAACGGCGCAATATCTCGAGAAATACACTCCGGATCAAAAAATAAAAAACACGTATTCAATATTTTTAGAAAAGCTGTCCAATGATAGGGGGTGAGCAACTTTGAAATCTTTAATGGGAATCCCCATTTTTTTATTGCATATTTGGATTCTGCAGAAAAAAATTACATACATTTGACCTACGATTTTTGCTCACACAAACGGCGCTATAATTCAGTAAAACGGAAGTGGGGCACAAACGTTTAAAAATGTTAATGTCTCAGGAAATACACTTCGGATAGAAAAATAACATCTACAGTGCCATCTATCACCCACGATATGATGTCTGGAAGTATAAATTTATAGTAGTATCTCGAGAACCACTCCATTTAATAAACTTATATTTGGGGGTTAACCACAGTCACTATCGGGATATTTTTGGCCATAATCACGTCATTTGTTTTTCCTCGGTTACCGGGGTGCTCCCACTTCGGCTGAAATTTTTTTAAAATAACCCCTACGGGCTACTTCCCCGGTATAAAGTTATGCATACACGGAAAGTATCGCCCCTACTGTGCTACTTCCTCATTTTTAAACGTTTGTGCCCCACTGGAGTAGTTCTCGAGATACCACTATAAATTTATACTTCCAGGCATCATATCGTGGGTGATGATGGCGCTGTAGATGTTATTTTTCTATCTGAAGTGTATTTCCCGAGACATTCCCTTTTTTAAACGTTTGTGCCCCACTGGAGTAGTTCTCGAGATACCACTATAAATTTATACTTCCAGGCATCATATCGTGGGTGATGATGGCGCTGTAGATGTTATTTTTCTATCTGAAGTGTATTTCCCGAGACATTCCCTTTTTTAAACGTTTGTGCCCCACTGGAGTAGTTCTCGAGATACCACTATAAATTTATACTTCCAGGCATCATATCGTGGGTGATGATGGCGCTGTAGATGTTATTTTTCTATCTGAAGTGTATTTCCCGAGACATTCCCTTTTTTAAACGTTTGTGCCTCACTTCCGTGCTTCTCGATTATAGCGCCGTTTGCGGGAGCAAAAATCAAAAATCGTAGGTCAAATGTATTTTTTCTGGAAAATCCAAATCTGCAATAAAAAATTGGGGTTCAAATTGAAGATTTCAAAGTTGCCCCACCCCACTTCCTCCGGGAGGGGGGAGAGGGGGTCAATTATGGTATCATTGGATAGCTTTTCTAAAAATATTAAATACGTGGTTTTTATTTTTTGATCCGAAGTGTATTTCTCGAGATATTGCGCCGTCCGGAACTTTCTGGACACCCTATATATAATTCGTATTAAAATTGTTGGTTTCATAATTAAAACATATATTTTTAATAGGCAGAAAAATGTTACAAAAATGCTCATTTTATTTTATATTAAGTTGTGCTATTTTGAAGTTTGACACAAATAGAGATTTTAATAAAAACCAATTTAAAAAAGTGTTTAACTATAGTTCCTTTATTTTTATTGTTTTTTCACAAACTGCAAAAATTTTAAATTTAAGCTGCATTTAAAGATGTTTTTTGATTGCAAATGTAATTAAAATATTTTTATTGAACTGTCGTAGATAGAAATTCACCCAAGGATGCAATATGTTAGAAACAGGAAAAACTGTGCAAGTAATTTAAAAAATAAATTACCGCACAATTATTCAGATATAAAAATTTTCAGACAACCAGCATTTTTTAAGAGTAAAACTCATCGAAAACATTTTTAAGAACATTTTATTAGACATTTTATTAGAGGCCTAAGACCTTTTCTATTTCTGTTTTTACTTTCACGTGTTGAGGGTTAAATTATCTGTTGTATAATACTATCATTCATCTTTAAAATGCAGAATAACGCAGCTTCCTATAAAATCACAGAGATTTATATCTTTCGAAAAAAGTTCTGTGTCACAATCGGAAATATTTATTTCACGCAATGGTTCTCAATCTTTCTAGCCCGCTTGCTAAAATTTCTGAAAAGCAAAATTTGCCGGACTACATATTGTAGACGACATTATGACGACCCGTTTAGCATTGAGAAATGGCAATTCGAGAGTCACAAAACATCCCTGATAACTACAATTATGGTTTCAAACTAATGTGATAGATTTAAGGGTGAGCGTCAGTAAATCTTGTGCCCTATCCCCGCTTTGTTAACTTTCGCGATACACGTTTTTCGTCGAAATTCTGCTCAAACAGTTGCGAAATATTTCCTGAAAGATAAAATGCAATGCTTAGATTATATTAAAACTAAATTTAATACCCAATAAAACATAGAATATATTTTTCATTTTAATTCAAAATATTTTTGGTGCTGCCATCTGTTGTAATTTAATTCATACCGATTATTTTTTATTTTTATTGAACATTTTTAAATATCTATTCCTTCTAATACAGTATTAAATACAACAACAGATCATATAGAATAGTGCCACAATCACGGAAAGGTAATTTTTCATTCCATAAATTTGATAAGGGGAATCTGAAATACATCACAGAGGACTGCAGCTTTGTCTTCAAGTTTCTTTGTCTTCAAGTCCAAGTTCAATCATGTTTCCGTGATTGTGGAATTATTATATATGATCTGTTGTTGTATTTAATAGCGTATTAAAAGGAATAGATATTTAAAAATGGTCATTAAAAATAAAAATAGTCGGTATTAATTAAATTACGACAACAGATGGCAACACCAAAAATATTTTGAATTAAAATAAAAAATATATTCTATGTTTTATTGGGTATTAAATTTAGTTTTAATATAATCTAAGCATAGTATTTTATCTTTCAGAAAATATTTCGTAACTGTTCGAGCAGAATTTCGGCAAAAAACATGTGCCGCAAAAGTTAACGAAGCGCGGATAGGACAGAAGATTTACTCACTCAATACTCAGAATTTTTTCAATATCAAGTCAACAATTTAGACGTTATCTCTTCGTAAATGTTGTTACAATGAAACATGATACAATTAGGAACTTGTTTGTATTGGTACGAAACAGGTTAAGCTTTTAAATATTCTCCTTACGCGTACGTTCCCTGCGTGCGTGTATTTCTTATGCTCTAGGTCCTCTAACGCATACAAGATCCTCTAATGCATATGGTCCTCTAACGAATTGTTAGAATCTTTCGCCAAATGAATACTGCCTGATGTACTATGAAATGGGTTTGGTTTCAATTATGTTGTTGTTGTTGAGACCCAGACCGTCCGACCTACCAGAAAGGTGTAAGGTAACTGGTTTCAATTATGTGAAACACTGAAGATAATATAATGCCATAAATTTATTTTAAGCATAGAAGACATATATGAATACAATACACAAAAATCTGATGTAGGCAACACATGACTTTCCTTATATAATGTAATGAATCTACTACTTTTACAGTAAAAAAAATAGGTTTTTCTTATAGTAGATACTAATATTCCTTCCAAGATATTGAGTTTCCCACAATTAGTCGTCATTTTCATTGATTTAGCATCATTTTTATCCATTTGGCGAGATTTTCGTTAATTTGGCAACATTTCAAAAAGTCGCCAGGTTGGCGACATTCCGCCAAATTCGTCGCCAAAATCTCGCCAAGCGTTATGGACGAAGAAATAGGTTATTCTTACAGCAGACAAATGATTATTGGCGTTCAAATACAAACGTATTACTCAAAGTATCTTTTTTCATGAATGGAATGAGCTAGATCCACGAGAATGATGTCACTAAATTTATCGTATGGTATTACATATGAAAAGTGAACATGTTTCTCAATAGGAAATATTTTTTTTTCATTTTATATGACTTTTTGATAATTTTTTTGAAAAATATGCAATATCTCGAGAACGGTTCATGTTAGCGTTCTAAAATTTATGCCAATCGTTTTCTAATGAAAAATTACATGAGAAATGTCTATTTGCGTAACTTTATTAGCGGTTTTGATTTTTTGACGATTTTTTCAAAATTTCATTCGAATATTTAGGGGAGTTCTGAACATTCGATTGCGTATAAAAACAATAAGCTTCCAGTGGTTACGAATTGTGATTTTTGTACCAAATTTGGTTCAAATCGGTCCATTCGCTCGTCAGTTATCGTCTCCACAGATTCACTGACACACACACACACACAGACACCACTCCAAAAATGTTTGATTCGTGATCAGGGATGCTTGAAACGTGCTCTCCCGTCGAAAACTCGAATTCGAATTTTCGACCCCGTCACAATACTTTCCTTATACATTATGTATATAAGGAAAGTAATAATTATGCAGTTTACTGAAAAGTTAAAAACTCCTAAGAATAGAAGAATATCAGTTACTTTGCAGAGTTCTGGGTATTAAAATTTTGATAGTTCACTACTGAATCATTGTCGAATAAAAAATGTGTGCCAACCTCAGGTTATTTAAAAACTAGGAAGTTTGTATGTTACGCTTTTATTACCACCGTTACGTGAAGAAATTTTCTACCATAGGAAGATCGTTACTCAAATTGATAGAAGATAAGCCTTAAGTTAGAAGATTAATTGGGAAATAATTTTATTCAGCTGAAAGAAATATTAACCCCAATCCTGGAATGTCTTTCGCCATCGAAAAGCTTTAGCCAAAGATTGTGTATTCCAATCCATTAATGTGTAATTTCTTGATGTGTGATAACTTTTTTCTTGTATTATTTTATTTTGAAACATTAATTGTACCAATTAAAAAACGTTATTTTCCGCACAATCAATAATATACAAGGGGCAGCTTTAAAATACCGTACAAGTAAGGTTAAGTAAACAGACGTAGGTTTGGGAAATCATTGGATTTCCTCCTACATTGCCTCCTTCGAGATTAAAATCACCCACTGAAGGGCGGTAATAGCCAGGTTTGGAACCTGTGACCTGAAACGTGTATTAAAACAAAGAAATTTTTAGATTAATCGAATTATCTTATAATATTGTATTAACTGCAAAATCAAAGTAAAATATAATTAACAACCAATAATGCACATTTAAATTTTTCTACATATAAAATTTAACTTTATTTGAACGCATCTTTCACTTTCACCACATACTAAGTAAGAAATTTTAGCGGTGTTCAATACAGCTTAAATGAACACTAAAATCTAGTTATGTTACATACCTTTAGATTAACACCGACAAAAGCTCAAAATTAAAGAACAATATATGGGAACAGTCTAACGTCGGTATCTGCCTACTGTTTACATACGTCCCATGCAGTCTTCTCATCATTTTTTCATGAACAGTTAGTTACTTAAAAATGAAATAACGATATGATCATGGTCACTGTCAGGCTATCTTGGATATGACAGTGAAAGATTTTTGCTAAAAATTACGTATAATTTAAGAATATATCTGATGTTACTTTAAATTTATACGTTATAAGTATCAATTTAAATGGTTATATTGAGAAACATTTCAATGGATGTCGATTATTACTTTTCTTTTGTATAATACAGTATGTCCCAAAAAGATTGAAATCCTCTTTAATTCTTTACCTGTTGGAGATAAGTGGGTAATGTAAATTGCAAAAATATTGAAAGTAAGGTAGGAAATAAGACTACGTTAATGAAATTGTCCTCCTCATAATTTTCAAAAAGTTACACTTTTTTAAATTTTTGTACGACCCCCTTAGACAAATTTGATAAATCAGAATTTTTTTATTTTTGATGCAACAACATCATTAAAAAAACCCCGCATATCAGTATCTTTAAAATCAACTAAATTATGATAAAGGAAATAATCTGATTTATGACACTTTTCCGTACCATGTGAAAGCCTGTTTTATCAGTGAAAATAGGTATAATAAACAAATTAACGATAAAAATTGTTTAGATCAAAAATACGTTAATATGTGTCAAAATTTTTTATCATAAATGAATCTAAATAAAGCATTACACAGACAGAGATCATATAAAGCAGTAGTACTCACTACGAGGTTGGATATCCTATGTATTATCATCCAGTTTTATCTTTTTTGTGATATGGCACAAATTTACATTTCTAATTTGATATATGGTTCCCATTCACAATGTTCAATTTTCAATTAAATATAACTCGCTCAATTTTAAAGATACAGATATGTGGTTTTTTTAATGATCTTTTTGCATTAAAACGAAAAGTTTTCTGACTGACCCAATTTGTCTAAGGGGGTCGTATAAAAACTTAAAAAGTGTAACTTTTTAAAAATTGATGGGACGGCTATTTCATTAACGCAGTCTTATTTCCTACCTTACTTTCAACATTTTTGCAATTTACATTGCTCATTTATCTCCAACAGGTAAAGAATTGAAGAACGTTTCAATCTTTTTGGGACACCCTGTGTAGTATAATGTATAAGGGAAGTTGTGTGACTCTCTCTCGCTCTCTCCAAGCCCGCGAACTGTTAAAATTTTCGATGCCAACCTTGGATCTTCCGTATCAACTTTTCGTTCGGTTGTAGTTGACTGCTCGCATTCCCTTCAAACACTTTTTTGTTGCTATCGTTTATGCTTTTGCTGAGAATGGTGCGATATGGAGATTTCAATTTCCGGACCGATGTCATTTTAAATTGCTTTATTTATGCGCGCTTGTTTAGGATCCGCGAATTTCCGTTCAAGCGTATTATTTAAGCAGCGGGCACTTATTTACTTATTCATATACAGTGGACGCATATTTGCTTATTTATATACAGTGGAGCATTTATATATATAGGGCCTTCAATTTCCGGTTCAAAGTCATTTTAAATTGCTTTATTTATGCGCTCATGTTTAGGACCCGGGAATTTGCATTCAAACGTATTATGTAAGCAGCTGGCACTTATTTACTTATTTATATACAGTGGACGCATATTTGCTTATTTATATACAATGGGCGCTTATTTATATACAGTGGAGCATTTACATATATAGGGCCTTCAATTTCCGGTTCAAAGTCATTTTAAATTGCTTTATTTATGCGCGCTTGTTTAGGACCCGGAAATTTGCATTCAAACGTATTATTTAAGCAGCGGGCACTTATTTACCTATTTATATACAGTGGACGTATATTTACTTATTTATATACAGTGGGGGCTTAGTTAGAACCCGGTCCACGCATGGTGATTCGTTCCAGTTAAATATAAAACAAAATAATTGTATTATACCAAAATGGTGCTGATGAAATCATATGCTCAGTAAATTGCTACGCATCTCATTATCAACGGTGGTCTTGATAATATGATATCATTGAGAATCAATTGCGTTCACCCTTCAGGAGGAGTATAATCTATTATCTGATCTCTTTCTTCTGAACGATTGAAGGAATGTGAATTAAACGTTTTGTAATGATTCTGGGAAAAACACATTAAAATTTTATCGCGAACCAGCAAGTAAATAGATAGAAAGGACTTGAAATATAATAAATTCTTATCAAGTACTTGTTATTTCGAAATATGTTTTAATTGAATAAAAGTTGATCATTAATAGCTTGTAAAAATTGACACTATTGGATATATAAAGTGTAGTGATACACTTGCATAAAAGATGTTAAGGTTTCAATGTTGGGCGTTTAAATGACAATTTTAACTCTATTAAACTTGCATTTATTTTAACTAAAATATAATGTACCAGGCTAACTATATGTGAATAGAATATAACCCTGACGCCCATGGCGTCTGTTTTAAAAGAAATAAGTTATTTTTGATTTTATCTAAGCCTTTGGAAGAGAAAATAGCTGTGAACTTAAGATTATTAAGGAAGAAAAATTGAAAATAATTTGAAAGGAGAAAATATTTACATTTATTGTTTCCGACAATGCTATCACTGATGTGAAAAGGTTTAACAGAAAAATAATTTACATTTGAAATATTTCTTTGAGGAAGGAAAAATAAAAGAAGCGCGTTTAAGCAAAAATTTTATTAGCTAAGAAGAACGCTCCGGTTTTCAATATGAACACTTAATTCAAGCAGCAGTGAAAGTGGGAAGTCAAAGGGGGATCGGAAAAATTAAGTGTTCACGTGGAGGGTTATGAAAATGCTGATGGTCTGGGTTAGAATCTAAATTGAAATGTTTACCCGTTATTTGAAACACGCTTGTCAACATTTTGTAGCAGCGTTACCCAGAGACAGATATATAGATAAATAAACTGATAAATCAATGTACTTATATTATTAATATGTATTTGTTCTTTTTATCATCAGTATTTTATGGACACTTTAACGTAGTTACCACGTAAGATCTGTACTTGTACAGCATACCCACATCTACGTATTTTCAACTAAAATAATATTTTATTATTTAACAAATGCCAAGCGATTGACCACTAGGTCATTAGGCCACGAGCTCTCCAATACTCTTTAACAATATAGTTCAAACTATTTAGTGCAGAACACTCGTCCAGATGAGCAGCCGTCATGGATTGTCCAGAGGTACACAAAACGCAGTCAGATGAAGTAGTTAAATTAAAACGATAGATAAACTAAAATAATAATAATACATAGCCATTTGGGAAGTGTAAGACCAGAAGACATTTAGGCAGTTTTAATATTACGAAGATTTATGATATGTAACTACGAAACAAAGCGCAGACTCATAAGTGCCTGTTTACGACTGCCCTGGCCCGGGAGGTCAGGACCGCAATAAATTCAGTACACATAAATTGTAGGTGGGGTTGGGTCAAATATCTCCTTGAGGCCAAAGATGAATCCAACCAGATTGGATAGTAATCTGGCCAATGAAGAAGTGTTGCTGCATGATCCTGAGGATCAACTAATAAGATATAGAGGGCGTTACCGGACCTCAGGCGACATGATGTGGCAACAAGCAGAGAAAGTTCAACAAGATATATTCAGAGATGGGGAAAAATGAATCTAGAATGACACACCAAGAGAGATGGTGAGACAGTCAATTGAGAATGACCGGTCCACAGAGATGGACAAACAGTCAATTGAAAATGAACGGTCAAGAGAGATGGTGAAACAGTCAATTAAGAATGACCGGTTAACAGAGATGGAGAGGAAGTCAATTGAAAATGACCGGCTAAGAGTGTTGTGCTTTAAAAATGATGACAAGCAATGACTGCCAAGTAGCGGTAGCTTTTCGACAACTAGAGTTCGACCGTTCAGTAGCGGTGACATTCGACAATTAGAGTGTCGAAAGCCCAGGACGACCGACTCGTCCGAAGACATGAGCAGCAAGATGGATGTCCGGGACATTCAGTTGCCATAACAAAGGGTAATGTAGGTCCAACCGTGCTTTTCAATGTTGAAGAAGACAATAAGAGCTGTGTGCAAATCTACATTTAATATTGGATCTATATGATTTTGAGCAAATATAATCCTGGTCTTACAAGTGCAGATTCTCCTCCTTAAGAATATATATATAATTAATGTAAGTTGATTAAGTGTATATATAATTAATGTGAGTTATAATATGTGTAATAAATAATGTTTATTTTAAAATTTAAAATTTTGGAAGTCAATTGTGTAGTATGTTAATTAATAATTATATTTTAGGAACTCAAACAAGACTTAATGGAAGGTTAATGCGGGAACAATGCAATGTACGACTATAGGATTCACGAGCAGTAAAATTGAGACTGATAAATAAACTCAAGGAATCAAGTATTATTTATAAAGAAGTTAAACTCAAAACAAATGTCTATTTTTAAATGCGTACCGCTGGAAGTATAACGTTTGCAGTTATGTCTTACTGAACAAATAATCCAAGACCGAGATCCGAGTCAAACATTTCCGTTTCGCAATTTCGCAAATTAATTGGTTGTCGTAGTCTTTTACGAAATCGCTAAACGGAAATGTTTCACTTGGAGCCCGGTCAAAATCATGGTATGATTTAGTATGTAACGTCTTCGTTTTCTTATTAGGGGGAGTTTCAATTATTTTGTTAACTAGCTGGAAAACCTACTAGCTTGTTAACTAGCTGTTGCTGTTTGTTAACTAGCTTGAAATAAGAATACAGCTGGCTGTAGAAATCGTAGCTTCAATCACATTATCTAATGAAAGAGGTCACTTTCGTCTAACTTGAGGTTTAAATCAATAGTCAAGTTCGCGAAGGACAATAACTTTCGCCTTTGCTTTATTCAGCGGCGACGAAGAATTGAAGAGAACGTGAGACAAGAAATAACCGTTGATATCTTAAACAATAGAGGGAAGTCTACCTATCTTCTCCAACATTAGAAGTCGTAGATAGCCTAATGAGTAGATTATCATACTACATTCTGTTGGGTCCCAGGACATGGTGGCATAAATGGAAATGAGTTGGCAAACATTGCTGCTAAATCAGCTACTCAAACTTTGAATATAACTATCCCTTTAACTGATATCAAACACTTTGTTTTAAAAAATATTCATGACAAATGGCAGTATTCCTGGAATCAGCAATCTGATAATAAGTTGCACAACATAAAGCCCTTAGTACAAAAATGGACTAGTTTCCAATGCAGGAAACTGGATGTAATTTTAACTCGTTTGCGCATTGGCCACACTCATTTTACCCACAGACATTTACTTTTAGGAGAAATTGAACCCTTTTGTAATGTTTGTCAAACCGCAGCGAGTGTAAAGCATATTTTAATTACGTGTACTAAATATAAACAGTTTCGTTTTAAGCATTTTAAGACGTACACTATAACTTTGGCAGAATTAATTAGAGAAAATCCTCATTTGGGGATTTTTCCATTTTTATTGGACATCGGTTTTTATCCTCATATTTAACTTCACTTCCTATAATCTCTTAGACATTTTTCATATTGTTTTCATCATTATCCTTGAACTGTCTATATCTTGCTATACTGTGCTATATCTTGCTCTGTCTTGTTTTATTCAAATATTATCACCCTTTTAGACTATACACTTGTTTTTATTCTCTTGCTGTTATCTGTATTTTAATACCATATGTCTGGCGCAGAATATCCTTTTTGGATCTTGTGCCAAAAATCCCTAATCAACCAACCTAAAGAGTAGATAGAAGCTTCCTATCTTTTCCAATGCAAGGGGTAACATCTCACTCTGAACTATCATTTTGACTTCGTGGTTTTGCGGAGAAAGTGCCAAAAATCTTCTCTGGTTGGCTACTTCTTTTTGACATTCAGCTCATTAACTGTTAATCACTTTATGTCCACACCTTATTTCCGTACCTTAATTGGTTTTAAGCGTTGACGACCAGTGTGGTTCATAAGTGCCGATATTCTTTCTGAAATACTTCGCGGAAATAGGTGTCATTCGAAAAAAAACCTATTGTTTAGACCCAACCCATCTAAGAAAGACCTCTGGACCGTTTTGGAAACCAGCGCAACCACCTGTTATGTAAGATATCTACGGATATAACAATGTAGCGTTGAGGGTAGGGGTGGAGGTCGCGAGATGGGAGAGAATCGAGTTTAAAAAGTGATCCACGTGGTCGCAAAGTCTTTATTTAATAGGATTATCCGACTGGATTTTGTATATATTACACTATATGTAATAATTTAAATATGGTGCAAATTTAGAATAATATCAGTTTGATTCCTATCTGTATTAATTTATAGGATGAGCTCGAAGAAATCGAAATTGTTTTGATTGAATCGTTGAAAATTTAATTTTGTTATTATTTTAAAGAAACAGTATTTTGAAAATTTTGACAATTCTTTTATTTTAACAAATCTTTAAAAGTAAAATAAAAATATTTTAAAAGTTCAAATCATAAATTACAAAATGAAAATATTGGGAAACAAAACATTGCAATTCAAATTATTGACAAGATACACACGATAATTTAAAATTTAAATTATTGAAAAGTAAACAAAAAGCTTCTGAAGTTTGAATTTTAAAAATGTGAATAAAAACTTTTCAAATTTTGAGCTATTCAAAAAGTAGACAAAAGTTTTATAAAATTTACATTACTGAATATTAAACAAAAGCATTTTACATTAAAATTCTTGAAAATGAAGAAAAACTATCAGGTATTACATTTTCAATTAATAAAAAGCAAGCAGCAAGTTTTCTAACTTTATCGAGAAATAAACAAAATAGTGTTTAATTCAAAATAATAAAGAATAGACAAAAGGTTTCTGAAATTTATATTATTTAACTGAAAATCGTACTTTATAGAACTATCAACTTTATAGCACGTACTTTATATAGTACGATATCTTTGAAACAACTGTATGCTGCATTGTATCATAATTTGTGCTTAATTAAGTTGCTTATGTTTACCATTTTTATTATTACTAGCCGAGTACCCGTTGAAAATCAACGGTTTCGTAATAAGCAACCCCCCGAATAATGTAAATTTTTTAATAATTCGAGTTTCACATTTAATCGGCAAATCGAATATTTTGGTCTGCAGAAACTTTTAAAGATGGAAATATTAGAAAACTTAAATTGTACACTTCTTCCTTTCGGACTATCTACCCATACACAAAATTAAAGTCTCTATCCCATCCCGAAGCATGCTATTTTATCATTTTCCCATTCGACCGTCTTTCTGTGGAGCACAGCCATAAATGGACATTTAGGAAAAACTCTATTGGCCTTGGGTTTTTATCAGATGATTGGCCCATATACCAAATATCAAGCCTCTATCACATTTAAAAAGGAATGTGTATAACTTATTCGAAAAATCGAACATTTTGGTGTGCAGCACCCCCTAAAGTAGAGAATATTGGAAAACTGAAATTGTACACTTTTTTCTTCCAAATTATCTACCCGTACACCGAATTTGAAATCTCTATCTCATCCCAAAGCATGTTTTTTATCATTCCATATTTCGAACGTTTTTCTCTGGAGCATCCACTTAATCGAACATTTTTGAGAAACTCTATTCGTCTTGGGTGTTTTCATCAAATGATTAGCCCATATACTAAATTTCAAGCCTCTATCATAATTTAAAGGAATAATTTCTTATTTATTCGGAAAATCGAACATTTAGGTTTGCGGCACCCACTAAATTATAAAATATTGGTAACCTGAAATCGCACTCACTTTTCCTTTCGAACTATTTACCCATACACCAAATTTGAAGTCTCTATCCTATCCCGAAGCATAGTTTTTCGTCATTTCACCTTTCGAACGTTTTTCTCTGGAGCACCCCCTTAAATATGCATTTTTGAAAAACTTCATTTTTCTTGGGTTTTCTATCAAATGATTCACCCATATATCAAATATCAAGCCTTTCTCACGTTCTATAAGGGGTGTTTCTATTTCATTCCGAAAATGGAAGATTCTTGTGTGCGGCACCCCCTAAAGTAGAAAATATTGGAAAACTGAAATTGTACACTTTCTTCCTTCCAAACTATCTACCCTTACACCGAATTTCACATCTCTATCTCATCCCGAAGCATGTTTTCTGAACAATTCAGCTTTAGAATGTTCTTTCTGGAGCTCCCCTTAAACGAACGTTTTTGAAAAACTATATTCGTCTGGGGTGCATTCATCAAATGATTAGTGCATATACCTAATTTCAAGCCTCTATCAAATTTTAAAAGCGCCGTTTCTCATTATTTGGTAAATCGAACATTTTGGTGTGCGGCATCCCCTTAAGTAGAAAATATTGGAAATCTGAAATTGCACACTTTCTTCCATTCGAACGATTTACCCATACACCAAATTTGAAGTCTCCATCTTGTGGCAAAGCATGCTTTCCTATCATTTCACTTTTCAAACGTTTTAGTGTGGAGCACCCCCCCCCCCCCCCCTCTAGAGAACGTTTTCGAAAAATTCGATTTTTCCAGGGAGTTTTACTGAACGATCGACCCGTGTACCAAATTGCAAGTCTCTATCTATTCGGGAAGTGCCTAAAAAATGCTTGACGGTCAGACAGACGGACTTTTGGCAATTAGTATATATAGATTTTAATTGATTTAGAGAAATATATATTCACACACACACGCACACAAATATGTATTGCTGAATTTAAAAACATGTTAATTATTTTTTAATTAACTAAGACATTTTATATGCATCTAAAGTATATTTTAATTTTTAAAACAAATCATTTTTTACAAGTTTTAAAATAAATCCAGTTCTGTTCAAACTTTCCTGAAACATGAAAATTTAACATTAATTTAAGCATTTTCCTTGCCAAGCCTATCATTTGACTTTTAGAACGTTTTGGTGTGGAGCACCCCCTCTAGAGAACTTTTTCGAAAAATTCGATTTTTCCAGGGGGTTTTATCGAACGATCGACCCGTGTAATAAATTGCAAGTCTCTATCTATTCAGGAAATTCCTAAAAAAAGCGTGACAAACAGACAGACGGACACTTGGCAATTAGTATATATAGATAGATTTTAATGTATTTAAGTGTGTATTATTATCATACTACATACATATTACCGATGTGGTGGCCGAACAGTCAAGGCAAGCGTTTCCTAGCAATCGTTCGGCAGCCGGGTTGTGGGTTCGAGTCCCACCTTCAGGCATGGGTGTTGTGTCGTTGGGCGCGGTGTGATCTCACCCCCACTGGTGCCCTGGGGCAACGTCATATGACCTAAAAGGTTCACTGTTTTGGCTGGTGTATGGGCGAATGATGGAAGAGTCAATTGTCTGGCCATTAGAAAAAAAAAACAAAAAAACAATTATCATATTACTATCATTCAGAAATAAATAAAAGAGTATGCCACTAATACCATTAAAAAGGGGCGTTAAGTCGATGCTACAAATTGGCTAAGTAACGTATTTTTAGTGAAAATAATTTTCTAAATAGTTATGAACCGTATTTTCTAGTTTATATTTTTCAATGCTTATTATATCTATACGCATATGTGTAAAACATACGAATATATATATACTGCAAATTCGATATAATTTCCATTTTAAGCGTTATTTTGCGCAATAAATATTAAGTTTGTGTATACAAAGAATGAAAAAGAAAAATTGTTAGATATTCATATGCTGTTTGCGTCATATCTTTTTGTTATCAGACATCGGTCTGTAGTCATCACAAAACAATTGCATTTACATAAAACAAAGGAAAATTCATTATCGTAAAATAATCTCAATGAATTTCCACAAGAATGTAATTGATTCCCATTTCTTTATCAGCCGTGTTCTAAATTGCAAAATATCGGTGTGAACAGTATTGGTGTGGGGAGAGGGGGGGGGGGGGTGTAACGTTATCTTTCGATATCTTCATTACAACTGAAACAAAATGAATTAAATGTGCTAGAATTACTCCTGCTAATTGCTTCAAATAAAATTTAACGCGGGCAATCAAAGGCGGCGGATTTACTTGTAAGTGAACTAAGTGGCTGCTCAGGCCTCCGAATATTTATATATAATTTTTCAATTTCAAATTAATAAAAAAAAAATCTGATGTGGGCAACACATGACTTTCCTTATATAATGCAATGAATTTACTACTTTTAAAGTTTAAAAAAATGTTATTCTTATAGTAGATACTTATATTCTTTCCAAGATATTGAATTTTCTTCAATGAGTTATCATTTTCATTAATTTAGCGCCATTTTTATCAATTTGGCGAGATTTTTGTTAATTTGGCAACAATTAAAAATGTCGCCAAGTTGGCGACATTCCGCCAAATTCGTCGCCAAAATCTCGCCAAACGTTATGGACGGACGATAAGTTATTCTTACAGCAGATAAATGACTATTGACGTTCAAATACAAAAGTATTACTCAAAGTATCTTTTTTCATGAATGGAACGAGCTAGATCCACGAGAGTGATGTCACCCAATTTATCGCATGGTATTACATATGAAAAGTGGACATGTTTCACAATAGGAAATATATATTTTTTTATTTTATGTAACTTTTTGATAACTTTTTTGAAAAATGTACAATATCTCGAGAACGGTTCACGTTAGCGTTCTAAAATTTATGTCAATCGCTTTCTAATGAAAAATTACATGAGAAATGTCTATTTGCACAACTTTATTAGCTGTTTTGATTTTTTGACGATTTTTCTAATATTTCACTCGAAAATTTAGGGGGGTTCTGAACATTTGATTGCGTATAAAAACAATGAGCTTCCAGTGTTTATGGATTGTGATTTTTGTACCAAATTTCGTTCGAATCGGTCCATTCGTTCGTCAGTTATGGTCTCCACAGACTCACTGACACACACACATACACACATCACTTCAAAAATGTTTGATTCGTGATCTGGGATGCTTGAAACGTGCTCTCCCGTCGGAAACTCGAATTCGAATTTTCGACCCCGTCACAATACTTTCCTTATGCATTATGTATATAAGGAAAGTAAAAATACTGAATTGTGCAGAATAGCATTTTGTTTATGCGTAAAGAAATAATAAAATTCAAACATACAGAATGTAAAAGGAATTTCGGGATACCCAGAAAATTTTGTCGAGTTCGCTTACATAAAATTTGGAAAAAAAATAAAATGAATAAAAATTGATTTTGAAAGAATCTGTTGTTAAAAATTTTAAAATGGCCTTAATTCAAACAAATGTTTCTTATCATAGACAGTAGAGGGCTAAGGTTTTAAGGGCCCTGGGCTATACAGCATTGGGACCCAACTTTGGGGCTATCAGTAGAGCATGAACACTTTACATCACACGGACCATTTTGCCCTTATGCTTCCAAAACAAAATACTCGTTTGTTTAACAGTATGGAATTTTTTATTATTTTTATATTATAAAGGGGTACTTTAGAAATTTACAATCGTTTAATCTCTCATTATAATAGGATATGTCTACATTTACCTTCTTTGAGGATATTTTTAATTAACCGGAAAATAAAATATTCACTTTCATTAAAATATATACAAGAGTTTTTTTTTAAGCAAAATCATTATGTATCTTTCCCTTCTCACTGACATATACATTGCAGAATTTGCTAATAAATGTATGTATCTTTAATGTACTAGTTAGTGACTACGGGGTATAAATGAATAGTCGTGTACATTCACTTAAAATCACTTAAAATGATCTTTAACAAATAAAATATTTAAATATATATTGTTATTTAACTATTCTAAATAACCTATTTTCATCAAAGTTAAATTTTGATGTTTAATGGGTTTAGTTTCAACTTTTATTGGCTATCATCATCCGTTTATCATGACACGCTATGATAAAAAAAAATTTGATGTGGGCAGCATATGACTTTCCTTATATAATGCAATGAATTTACTATTTTTACAATAAGAAAATAGGTTTTTCTTATAGTAGCTATTTATATGCTATCCAAGAAATTGAATTTTCATCAATTAGTCGTCATTTTCACTGATTTAGTGTCATTTTTATTCATTTGGCGAGATTTCAGTTAATTTGGCAACAATTAAAAAGTCGCCAAGTTTGCGACATTCCGTCAAATTCGGCGCCAAAATCTCGACAAGCGTTATGAACGGAGAAATAAGTTATTCTTATAGCAGATAAATAACTATTGGCGTTCAAATACAAAAGTATTACTCAAAGTATTTTTTCTCATGAATGGAACAAGCTAGATCTACTAGAATAATGTCACCCAATTTATCGTATAATAGTACATATGGAAAGTGAACATGTTTCTCAGCAGTTAATATATTTTTTTTAATTTATAAGATTTTTTGATAAATTTATTTTTAAAATGTGCAATATCTCGAGAACGGTGCCTGCTAGCGTTCTAAAGTTCACGTCAATCGTTTTTTAAGAAAAACATTAGATAGGTCTATCTGCGTAAATTTATTAAAGGTTTTGATTTTTTGGTGATTTTTTCAAAATTTCACTCAACAATTTAGGGAGTTCTGAACATTCGATTACGTTTAAAACCAATAGGCTTCCTGTATTCACGGATTGTAATTTTTGTACCAAATTTCGTTCGAATCGGTCCATTTGTTCGTCAGTTATCGTCTCCACAGACTCACTGATGCACACACACACACACACACACACACACACACACACACATACTGTCACACACACACAGACATCACCTCAAAAATGTTTGATTCATGATCAGGGATGTTTAAAACGTGCTCTCCGGTCGAAAACTCGCATTCGAATTTTCGACCCCATCACAATACTTTCTTTATACATTATGTATATAAGGAAAGTAATAATGCCCTTCTGCCTTTACGTTTCTGCGTATTCTACTCCGCAGGTTGTTTATTTACAGTGATGCCCATGCTCTATTATGAGTGGTGCTTGATATCCATCTGTCCTTGGTTCTATAAGAGTTGGTGCTCCACGTGAAGACTAATATGATAAGTGTTGGTCTCAATCCGGGTTTCTTTTGATAAGAATCTGCTGTTAAACATTTAAAAAAGACTTTAACTAATTCAAAATGTTTCTGGCATAAATAGTAAAGAGTTAAAGTTTTAAGTTCCCTGGGCTATGAAGCATTGGTACCCAAATTTGGGGCTATCAATTATGAGTAGTACTTGATATCCATCTGCCTTTAGTTCTATAAGAGTTGGGGCTCCAAGTGGAGACTATATGATAAGTATTGGTCTCAGTTAGGGTTTTTCATTGTGTAACCTGGGGTCAATTACTATGATTTTGTATATAAAAAATATTTTTCTATTTATTTATTGGTTTTAACCAAAATTAAGTTATAATTGTTTGTCATAAATGCTAAAACTCAGACATAATTTTGTAACATACATATTATAGAGTTACATATTAGAAATAATAATTACATCCTAGAAACACCCAAGAATATTACCGTTTATACGCCCAATTATGTAAATTCTCTCAGTTTTCCAAGATATTAAATTTCGTCAATTTCGCGCCATTTTCTGTCAATTTGGTGAAATATTAAACAAGAAAAATCAATCATGCTTAAAGCATTGATTATGAAACACTTTCCAACTTCAATGCAATTTTATTTAAAAAAAGTCGAAAATGCAATGCATTCATTCCTCGGTAATATTTTAAAACTTATCACAATACTACATTGATTTATTATATTTGAAAACTTAAACCTTCATTGAAAAAAATGAACTTCATTCAAATGACGGCATTGAAATATAAATTGCCAGGTTTAAATATCTCTAAAATGCAACACATTCCACGGTAATATTTTTAAAACTATCATAATACTACGATAATTTATTATATTTGAAAACTTCATCGAAAACAACTGAAATAAATTCGAATGACGTCATAGAAAAAATAACACGCCTGGATCTCTCTATAAAAGCAGGATTTCATTCATCACAATACTATAATAATTTATTTTATTTAAAAATTAAGACCATGGAGCTACAATTCATAAACTCTATGCTTAAAACTTCATCGAAAAAAATCGTCCTTCTGTTTATAAAATCAATTAATATTTCATTCATATCAGCCATGCAGACTCCATGGACTGAATTATTTTGTGTTAAAGAAATACAGTAATTCTAATACAACTCATTCTACATATTTTGCTGTTTACATTTTACATAGATGAAAAATAGGCTTAGATGTAGAAATAATCAAATTTGAACGAGAATTTAAACTCAAATATATTGTCATTGTGTTGTTTTAGTATGTAGATGCACAGAATTTAAGTAAAAATAAAGTAGTTTTAGGACGGATACAACACTCAATATGAATTAAAAAGAACTTTAAAAAATCACGATTTTGAAACAAGATGGATGCCATATATCATTTTGAAGTGGGTCATGTGATCGTTTCATATCATGGTCACGTGATCGTTTCATATAAGATGTGTAATTATTATTTTAATTTTTATTTAAAAAACTACTGAATATATTTCGCTGAATTTTTTTTTCATATATATTTTATGGAACAATTTGACTATTACCTAAAATTTTCGAAGCAATTTGTGAATTTTAAATCCGCTTAAAAAATGTTTGAAAAATTAGGTCCCATAGGGCTCAATGTATTTCATTTTTTCAACCCGGGTTCAATCCAAAACTAATTGGGTGATATTATTCATTTATATTCCCATAGGTCCTACAGACCGTCTGAACAACATACTAAAATTTCATTTTGATTAAGTCATTTTTACGGCAGTTATCGTGCTAACGGACAGACAGAATGAACAAAGTCATAAACACTTTTCAACTTTGTTGTAAAGTGTTAAAAATACGCCAATTTGGTTATATATAACTAAATTTATCGCCAAGGTCACCCAAATTTGTTGCAAAACTTTAAAGGTAGACAAATACACATTTAGATGGAGAGAAGAGATTTTCATATATAGAAATAGCAATTACTGTTTTACTTGCATCATGCTTCACCAGCATGGAGTGACTGACTTGCCGTTACAGATTTTTAGCACTGGCTATATTTTTCCAATAGTGATGAAAATAATTCTTCTTTTACGCAGTACAATCTACACAGTGAAATATTTAAAAGTGGATTTCTGCGAAAACTATTTTTACGCGGTAAATTGATTAACTTGAAACTTATTGTTGCTTTTTTAACGCGATACAAAAGACGGCGGTAAATTGATTGAGCCGTTTCCTAGTTAAAAGCGACCTATAAACGCATGTATTATATACTTACAAAACTCACCAATAGGGGGCGTTCCGAAAATTTTGCTTTCGTCAGCATAAAATAACCGATACCTGCAATGACAGCAAAAGCCCTTGTTATTTGCCACAATTTTGCGAACCTTTATATAGACTACAAATTCAGTTTTTCCACGTAGTTGACAGTGGCGGATTTAGAGAAGTCGGCAGGATGGGTAACGCCGACAGGGCCTCGTATCTATATGGGATCCACAGAGAAATAATATATGAGGCTAAATTCAATATTTTGTATTAAAAAAGTTAATACAATCAATCACATATATATTATTTCAGATACATTATCAAATTTTGGTGTCACGCAAACTAAATACGCCCTTAAGATTCCCCCCAGAGCAACCTCAGCTCCACTTTTACTCCAGTACAAACTGGAAGGGCTACTGCGTCAGGTGCGAATCAATTAAAAAATTTGGATTCAACATTGTCCAGATTTTCTTTTCACATAAAAATGTAGAATCGCTAAACTTTAAAAATTTTTTTTTAAATTGATTCAAACGTTTTTAAAACTTTACAACAAAGTTGAAAAGTGTTTATGGCTTTGTTCATTCTGTCTGTCCGTTAGCACAATAACTGCAGTAAAAATGACTTTATCAAAATGAAATTTTAGTATGTTGTTCAGACGGTCTGTGGGACCTATGGGAATATAAATGACTAATATCACCCAATTCGTTTTGGATTGAACCCGGGTTGAAAAAATGAAATACATTGAACTCTATGGGACCTAATTTTTCAAACATTTTTTAAGCGAATTTAAAATTCACAAATTGCTTCGAAAGTTTTAGAAAATATTCAAATTATCCCATAAAATATATAAAAAAAAATTCAGAAAAATATATTCAGTAGTTTTTTAAATAAAAATTTAAATAATAATTACACCTTTTATATGAAGCGATCACGTGACCCACTTCAAAATAAAATATGGCATCCATCGTGTGTCAAAATCGTGATTTTTAAAGTTCTTTTTAATACATATTGAATGTTGTATGCGTCCTAAAACCGTTTAATTTTTGCTTAAATTCTGTGCATCTACATGCTAAAACAACGGAATTACAATATATTTGAGTTTAAATGATCATCCAAATTTGATTATTTCTACAACGAAGCTTAGTTTCCACTTATGGAAAATGTAAACAGCAAAATATGTAGAATGAGTTGTATAAGAACTGCTGCATTTCTTTAACGCAAAATTATTTAGCTCATGGAGTCTGCAATGTAGCTGATATGAATGAAATATTCATTAATTTTACAGAGAGAAGGGCGATTTTTTGGATGAAGTTTTAAGCATAGAGTTTAATTACTCGTACCTCCATGGTCTTAAGTTTTTAAATAAAATAAATTATTATAGTATTGTGATGAATGAAATGAATGGAAAAATGTTTATGAATGAAATGCTGCTTTTATAGAGAGAGCCAGGCGTGTTATATTTCGATGACGTCATTTGAATAAATTTCTGTGGTTTTCGATGAAGTTTTTAAATATAATAAATTATTGTAGTATTATGATAATTTTAAAAATATTACCGAGGAATGTATCGCATTTTAGATATGTTTAAACCAGGCAGTTTATATTTCAATGCCGTCATTTGAATGAAGTTCATTTTTTCGATGAAGTTTTAAGTTTTCAAATATAATAAATTAATGTAGTATTGTGATAATTTTTAAATATAACCGAGGAATGTATCGCATTTTAGAGATGTTTAAATAAAATTGCATTGAAGTTGGAAAGTGTTTCATAATCAATGCTTTATGCATGATTGATCTTTCTTGTTTATCGTTAAGTAAAGTAGAAAATACAATCTTTTGTAGTTTTGCGTTAATTTTAAAAATACTTCTATTATTAATTTTAAAATAATTTTTTAAATGTACAAAAATGATTTAGTCCAGTTCTACGTCTTGCAAAAAATTCCAAGAAAAAAATCTAAAAATCCAATACTAAATTTGGCTATTTTCATTCACCCATTGATTAACTCAGGTTAGTTTCAGAAAGTTTTCTCAAGAGAAATTTTGGAATTTTGCAAGAAAAATATTTTCATCTACCAAAAGTAGAATGACTCTGGCAAAAGATGAGAAAAGCAGAAATACTCAAGATAATGAAGACCCACACGAAAGACAAATTCTCAGAAGAATCTCATGCCTGCAGACAGATGGGTATTACTCTAAAAATGATCAAAATGTGTTCAGAAAGTCCTAAAACATATACTGACATCAAAAGTTTTATGAAAACAATATTTTCTCTAAACAGTATTCTATGTATAGTATGAGAAAGTTATAGGGAAAATATCGATATTTATTAACATAAGGCTGAATTCCTAATAATTGCCAATTTTGTTTCGCTTGAGTTTAAAAAGTATATATATATATATATATATATATATATATTAGGGTGCATCTATCAAATTCCCCTCTAGAAACAAATCACTTCGTTCCCATTTTCAAAATGTTCCATTACCCGTAAAAAGTTACCATACCAATTTTTTTTGTTTTCCAAACAATTTTAGGGTGTCCATGACAACTTTGAATTTCAGATTTTCCACATGAAATCACCAATTTCAGTATTTTTCATACTTAATTACTTTCATATTTTAATAATAACTAGTGGCAACACTGACTAGACTAGTGACTACAACTTTAACTTTATTTACAATACAATGCATTTCTTGTTTAAGTGTTTATTTCAACTTGTGGTTTTCATTTTGAACTGATTTTAAAATTTTGTTTATTGCTTGTTTTGATTCTGATTCGGACAGTGTACACTGGCTTAACTTAAACTAAACTTTTTGTTTTGATTACACTATGGAAACCAGACTGACTTAAAATATTTTTTGTCTTGGCAGAAGATAACTTGTGATGATTCAAAAATAAATGGCTCCAAACTTCCAACTAATTTGCAAGTTCTGTGGTGTATGATGTATCATATTGAAGAAGGTGTTCAAGAAAATAGGACTAAATGGGAGTCTTCAAAACTAGTTCTTTCCCAAGCAAAACTGTTTTATGAAAAAGCAAATATCCCAATAATCCATGAACGAAAAGCTTGTGAAAAAATTATAAAACTTCTTGATGACAATGCAAAATTAAGAGGGATACCCCTTAATCGAAGATCTGCACCGAATACTATAGACAAGGTAAAACAGATGGAAGATAAACTACCATTAACATTTTCTTTATGGCCTGTGAATGTAGAAAAGCAAATACAGAACAAATACCTTGCCTTCCTTCAGTCAATGCAAAGTGACCGTTTGGCAGCATTTGGATCATATGACGAACATCTTGTGGAAAAAAGCAAAAGAAATGAACAATGGCTACAGCTACAAGAAATAAGAAGGGAAAAAGTGAATAGAGAAATGAGTTCCAACTTAATAAAGTGATATTCCCAGTTCTACCGATGATGATTTGGATGAACAAAGTGATACAAATGATGTGGAAAACTTCACTTTTGAAAGACCATCAACAGGTACTCGATATGAGTCCATCATCGAAATAAAAGAACAGGATTGACTTTATTCATCCCACACGACATTGTAAAAAAAGCTAATCTTGTTTCACTAGTAACACGCTTAAATATGAGTCCAGCACAACAGGCAGCATATACAAAAACATTAATTACAGAACTAGGAGGAGATGCATCTAAATTTACAATTACAGCATCTTACGCAACAGCAGATAGATCAAGAAGGCAAGTTGCAATGGAGATTTCAACTACTTGCAAGAAACAGTAGTGCTTTCCTAAATATACGACTCTGCATTAAGATTCAAAACTTTCAACATCTTGGTCCAATAAGTACAAAATAGAAGAACATCTCACCATTGTCGTTGGAAACGTTCACCAGTAAAATGTTCTTGGTACGCCAGTATATCTCCAAGGAACTGATCGTAAATGTGGCCCTATCATTGCTGACTTAATATATGAGCAGCTCACCTCTTGGCAATGCACACAAACAATTGTGAACATGACATTTGACACAACTTCTTCCAACAAAGGCCATGTTCCTGCTGCCTGAGTCAGTTTGTAAAAAAATTGGGATGTGCGCTTCTTTTATCAGCTTGCCGCCATCATGTTGGAGAAGTCATTTTATCTCATGTGTTTGATGACATAAAGATCGAGGCTTCCAAGTCACCAGATATAATCTTGTTTAAATGATTTCGTGACAATTTTGATCATCTTGAATATTTTGATAGTGAATTGGAACCTTTTAACGTCAGTGAATGCACAAGCGAGAAGCATAGTTGATGGTCTTCGAGCCAATGCAATCCAGACAGCAAAATCTGTCATCTATTCTGGAAAAAACAGAGATAACTATATGGAGTTCATAAAGCTTTGCCTAATGTACCTAGACGTTCCCAATATTACACAAGAGGTAAAATTAAACTGACCAGGAGCTTTGCACAAAGCACATTGGATGGCCAAATTGTTCTACACAATTAAAATTTGTCTTCTTGAGAAGCAAATACAGCAACTACCTCCTGGCACAATAACTTCAAAACATTAGGCTGCCAAACTGCGTGACTTTGCCACTCTCATCTACAGCACCTGGTGGATAACCTGCGATTCTGCTATAAATGCTCCTTGGAACGACCTGCAAATGCTTCATTTTCTTACAGCGTGCAAGACTGTCCATCCCATTATATGTCTGCAATCAGTGCCTTTGAAAACCACTACTGGTATCTTACAGAAGAGATGGTGCCACTTGCCCTCTGGAGCAACAAAGTTCCGCCACAAGAGCGAAAAAACCATCACTAATGCAATGCTAGCTACAAAACCAAATTCCTCCGATACTGCTTTTAAATTGCAAGGTAGATATGGCATGGATTTTGGAAAACCCATATTTCCAAAAAATCTCACTCTAAATGCAACTCTTTCTGAGTTAGTTGGAGCAGATTCTTGGATTTTATTTTATCTGCTTGAACTACACTCAAATATTTTAATAGAAGATGTTTCAGAATGGCCAAGTTCTGCATCCTACACGACATCATTCACAAAGTTGCAAGCATTGAATGTTGCCAATGACTGTGCCGAACAAGGGGTTGAGCTAAGTACTTATTTCATACAATCAGCAAAACTTGAGATCACTATCAAAATGTTCTCCAGGTTGTCGAAGAAGATCGACGAAAACAGAGGCATCAGCGAAAACAGCTAAAATTGACTGAATCTTAAATTGAGTGTACTTGTATGAGTTAAATTGAAATTAGAAAATTAGTAGTATATGATTATATATTCTTTTATTATATCACAAAACAATAATTTCATTATTTCATCAGAATATATGTTTAATTTTTTTTTTACTCATGATGCTTTGTTTTTTAGAATTTCCATTTTTATTGTACATTCCTGAGACCGGTGGACCACATAGATGTTATTCAGTTTTTCAAAACTTTTACGTATAATACTTTTTTAGTATTTCGAACAAAAATAACATAAGGACAGACCATTTCCATGAAATTTTTAAAAACATGTGGGGTTTGATGCACCCTAATATATATATATATATATATATATATATATATATATATATATATATATATATATATATATATATATATATATATATATATATATATATATATATATATATATATATATATATATATATATATATATGAGGCAGACCTTTTCGCAGTATTTGTTTAAAATTCAATCTGTTCTATATGGTTTTCAACAAAAAAATATTTTTCTATAATTTTGCATATAGTTTTAACTTCATAGAAATGCAAATTTGTCATTTCTGTCATCCAGTGACAAGTTGAGTTTTCAATTTTTAATTGTAACAGTAAAAAAATATGAACAATAGAATAAATGGGTAAAGTTTAAAAAATTACAATTCTAAATTGTAGAAAAAATCTGGGTGAAGTTTAAAAAATTACAATTCTAAATTGTAGAAAAAATCTTTTCTATAAAAATTCTAATATTTCTTTTTTTCCAAAAAATGCCATCGTTATTTTGCTGTGACATGATACATATGTTTGATATTAACCATATGTGTGCAGGCGAGAGCTATTATAAGTCATGAGTTTCTCACATGCAACCGTGCTGGTCACCGAAAGATGGTTGATAAATAATACCAGGCACTAATTTCGGTAGATCGATAGAATAGCTTCCCACTCATTGTTTTCCCTAAGTACAAAAATGAGCAAAGATGGCATGTTTCTCCGTGTTTTGAAATTGACTCCTCCCTACTACTGACGTGTTTTCTCGTATTTTAAAATAGGCTCCTCCTGCCAAAATGGCATATTCTACCGTTTTCTTAACTAGAGATGTGAATGTAAATGATAGTGAAATTCAATTTGAATAAAAGTGAATAACACTCATAAAATGGTTAAAAATTAAATTTTGGGAATTCTAAAAAAAATTGTGTAACTTTGCAAAATAAAAAACATTTAAAATTTTAGAAAACATATCGATACATACGATACTTAAAAGATTATGTGGTTTTAAAACAATATCAAAAACTTTGAAAATTTTAACCCCAAAAAACGCCGATAAAATATGATACTAACCGAAATTTATAAAAAAATGGAACTTAGAAAAACCACAGGGGCACCAGCCCCCCCCCCCTGAAATTTCTCAGAGCGAGCAAAGCCCCCTTTGGGAAATTTCAAGATATTTTTTCAAACTTCACTTTTTACTAAAAATTAAAAAAGCTATTTTCATTTCACAGAAAAAAATTTCCTATAAACATAAATATCATATTTCAATTCAGTCTTGTTCACATTTTCCTTACCATAGGGTCATAAACTATCTCGCACACAAACAAAGTCCCTCTTTACCCCAGGAAACATGTTTACGCTAATGACAAAAACACATGGCTACCAGAACCTTTTGATTGACCACTTCGTTCAACAAAAAAAAAGGGATATTGACAGCCATGAGGATATGCGACTGGCATTTCCAAATAGTAGCCATCTCCAGTAATAACTATAAATGAGAACCATGGAGTAGGGATGACGTATTTGCTCTACTGTGTACTCAAGATCCCTCATTTGTAATTGCTCCAGAATTCTATATACCAGTCATCAGTACCATCTTTCTAGGTGTTATTGTGCATAATTGTATATCTGTTTAAAGTTGTGAACCCCGCGGGTAGCTTTGCCCCTGTGAGTGCCGAACGTTTGTTAGCCATCAGCAACCCAGTCATTTGAGACCAGAGATAGAATTATAAATTATGAGAAAATAGAAAATGCCAGATTCGTAAGAACTTCGTTGGAAAATGGTTGCTTTTTGTTTGAGGACTTGGGATATCTTTTTAACTACTGTGGTCTCAAATGAGTGACATTTGTAGTGTTGAACGCAGTGTGATGTTTGGGTTCCGTTTCATTTTGGTTTGTGATGAAAAAAGAATTCAATATTTTTGTGCTATTTGTAAAGGTTGCGTTTCGGTTTGTAATTAAGAAAACATACTTATTTCTCAAGGATAAATTTAAATTAAAACAGCAAAAATTTCTTCTTGCCTGAGAAATCCCCAAGCTGCTGGAAGACCTGCATATTAATATTAAAAATCATGTATATGTTGACCTAAGCGCAACACTGTATGGTAAGTATATATGTTACAATGGCTCTGAAAATTTGCATCGCATTCAGCAAAATTGTACGGATAGGTGTTTTTGAATTACATAATATATCTATATTAGAGCTTTCGTTTACAGAGCTTGGTGATACATGGCAATGCTACAATTTTACCAAAAATGGGATTTTTCCAGAAAGAGCTGCATACAGCTAGGTATTATTCGATGGGGAAAATCCCAGTTTGGTGAAAAATGTCGCTAGTCAAGTTATTGTTCCAAGCCCTTCATTTATACTTTTCTGTTTACTTAATGGAACTTGTTTTTATATAGCTTACACAAATGATGGGATGGACAACCAGATTTATATAAATGTATATGTGACGAAATCTCAAGGTTTCATCACATATCCTATTTTAACTTTGATTTTCTATTGTTTTACAACTTATTATATTTTATCCTTTATGGGTGTGGGTCAGGCTCGGATACTAGCTCCGAGATTGGACCAGGAGTAACGGACCATGATCATCCTTTTCAACTTTGGTTCATCATGCACATTACTGATAACGAAAAAATTAAAGGCAATGGATCCGTCCAACTGGGAAATCTGAAGAGATCCCACCGGATATATCTGGTTATGTTAATAATTATATTGTGGCTAATATGCAACAATATGCTGGAGAGCATTACGTGAGAGACTCTTGTAGTGCCTTGTTGCCAGCCCCCCTAACTGTCCCCCACATCAAGCCTCAATTGCTGCTCGAAGGGAGAAATATGTAATACGTAGACGATATGGCATCTAGTAAGTCAACAAGAGAGTGAGTTTTGAAGCCTAAGAGCTCAAGTTGTATAATTGGTAAACTAGAGTAGCACAGTCCTAAAAGGAATTTTTGTATAACTTTATCGTTTAATAAATAAAACTGCTGATTTCTTTCTTTCGACCCAGCCGTCCGACCTATCCAAAAGTGTAAGGTATCTGTTTAGACCACCGAGACAGTGCCACCCAATTTAGACCGGAACCTCGTGGAGACGACATCCACAGGGTCCGTACCTTCATTTTCCAACCACCAACCGCACGGAAGGACTTTTAATCCCACATATTTAACGTATTCGTACTTCGCGTGAACATGGGGGCAGTTTGGACAGAGTCGGGAATCGAATTCGGGCCCTCAGAGTACAATCCCCGTGCCTTAACCATTGGGCTATCCCATCCCAAAACAGCTGCTTATAAAACATTAACTTACAGAAATTCCTTGAAGAAGCAGACATATATCAGTTAGGTGAGTACAGTTGCTTCGGTGGCATTATAAGTCCCTTTCTTTCGACTAAGATAACAGTATGTGCCCTTAGTAACCACTAAGAACGAACTGCCGTTCGTTAGGCAGTTCAGTCTTAGTAGTTGTTAAGGATGCATATTGTTCTTTCGCGTAAGGTCTTATAACGTACTCAGAACAATTTTAATCATCTAACTGTTATATGTTTGCTTTCTTCAAGGAAGTATTGTAAGTTATTATATATTATATAGAGTTCAACTTTGAATTTTTTGTATAACTTTGTCGGATTGTGCACCGTTGTGCACAGATATGTACCGTTGGTCAAGTTTATTCGAAGATGGGGGGAATGGGCGGATTTTCGCCTTGGCCATTCCTTTCACAGTTCTGAAGTTTCAGTGGCTGTATTCCTGCTCTATCTGATAAGATTGTAATCAATTTTACGAAACATATTTTAAAATTCTGTCAAATATTTTATTTACTGACGTTGTAATTTAGAAATTGACAACGAAATAGCATTGTAATACATAATATAAAATATTCGCTGAACCTGCTTAAATAATCAGCAGTTAAAAAATACTTCGTAATATAATTAGATCATAAACAGCGGTATACACGGGCTTATGTCTAACCAACGGACTTAAGCCCAACCCGGCCAGAGGGCATAGCCAGGCCAGACGTGTGCTTAGATTGAAAAATGTGTGGTCAGGCCGAACATATTTAATTTTGAAAACCTTTTAAATGGATTCTAATAGAGTACATGAAATTATTGTGTTGGTTTCAGCTATCTAAAGATAATATTTAAAAAAAAAAGCTAACTTTAATCTTAATTTTTTGTATATAAAATTCACAACTTCGGGTTTTTTAAACATTTGAATACAAAGCATTTCGGTCTAGACCGGGCCGATACTCAATGTCCTGCGGACCGCGCCAAGCCATCACCTCCGATAGCAGAAGCTGGAGTACAACCCCCCAAAAGTGAACCGCGTCGTGCTCTGTAGGCCCAAATCTTACCTTCCAATTTCGCCTGACCTTTTCTGGAAAATTCCCCCCAGCAGCCCACACAAAGAAGGAAGTCATTAAGCTAGCTAGCTCGTGGATGTATCGGCCAACAAATTTTTTTTCTAGACAATTTTCCTTTATCGTGTTTTGTGAATGTGTAATTTCTTATTTTCATGATTTGATACGGTACAGATTTGTATATCTTATTACTCATCTTATTACTCATCCTAAGGACTCGAGCAACCATTTGGACGGTCGGGAAAGAGAAGGTTTAATTGTGTGATTTTTATTCATATCTCGATAATCCCTGGTCCTAGAAACTCAAAACATGGACTAAATGTTGAGTGGGGCTATTTCAAGACTATCCACAAAATTTTCATGAAAATCGATGCAGCTGTTCTACCGTAATAATAAGATAGATAAACACACAGACCACTGCATTCACTACCCGACACAGAAAATGCAACACCATGAAAGAAGGAATAGACTGTGATGATAAAAGACACGTAGACACAGATGGCGTATGTAAATAAGTGAAGTTAATTCTAGAAGGATAATGCAATACCGTAATAGCATAGACATGGTGGTCAGAAAGCAATGGGACCACCTCTTGCGGCGATACAAGCAGAAATCCTTCGAGGAACGGATGCAATGATCGTGCGGATAGTTTCCTGCGGGATGGATGACCATATGCGTTCAATCATCCTGCACAGGTCATCCTCTGTTTGAAGCGGGGGCAGGGCAGTCAAACGACGGCTAATCACATCCCTTAATGCTCGATGGGTGAGAGATCTGGAGATAACGGATGCCACTGAAGCACCTGGACGCCTAACAAGGCTTATATGTTGATGGTTGCCGTGTGCGGTAGGGCGTTATCTTGTTGGAAAACAGCATATTGCAACCGTTGAATGTAGGGTAGTGCAACCGGACACAGCACCTCATTCACATACCATCGTGCCATCATTGTGCCTTTAATATGAACCAGAGGTGACCGGCTTTCGAATTTGATGGCACCCCAAACCATGATGCCGCGTTGTCGAGCAGTATGGAGTTGAACAGCCGCAACAGGATTGGATCTGTTTCCACGTCGCCTCCATGCTCTCATACGGCGACGGTCACTCGACAAGCAGAACCGGGACTTGTCGCTGAACACTACCTTGTCCTAATCAGTCGTCCAAGAGGCTTGGTCCGACACCATATTAGTCTATCACTTCGGTGTCTTATCGTCAGTGTCAGTCTTCGTAAAGGACGATTTGAGTGCAAGCCATTTTTGGACAATCGTCGAGAAACTGTTCTCGCTGATATTGGAACATCCAATGTACTCTGCAAATTCTGCCGAATGTCCACAATCGTCGTTTGTGGGGACGCCACCGCATGCCTTCGAATGCGTCGATCAACTTGTGCTGACATACCACTGCGACGATTCACATGCCTTTCTTTAATCCAGCTTCTCCAAATCCATTGCCCAGTAACTGTTGCTTTGTATATATACAGGATGAATTAAAAAAGATGGACCAAACCTTACGAGATGGTAGTACACACCAACCCAAGTATTTTTCGTCATAGTTTACAGGGTCGAAAATGAAACATAAAGACGCCATTGAAACCGATGAGGTGATGCTAAAACACAAGAATGACTTAGAAGTTATGAAATGATATTTAATAAACAATAATTACAGTAATGGCTCAAAAGAGCGACCGCCAACCTGAATGAATGTCTCACAGAGGCGATGAAGGGATTGGCGAATTTTCTCGAACAGATCAGGCATGCCGCGCACTTCGGCAGCAGCGACCGAAATTATGGCGACTAGTTCCTCTTCAGATTCAAAGGGAGTGTCATAGACGAGACTCTTGAGATAGCCCCACAAAAAGAAGTCAAGAAACGACATATCGGACGATTGGCATCACAAAATTTGGAGCTGCGAGCAACTGCTGCAAACTACTAAGCATTACGAAGTGTTACTACATTTAGTGTTACGAAAGTTTGCATAAGGCTCCTCTTATGCCCTAGATAAAAGCTGCATATGTGGTTTTCTTCTTCAACCAGAAAATAACAATCAGAATGACGCTTTTAAGTTTGCGGAGCAGCCGCTTCCCAACAAGTAAGCGCCCTGTAACGCCTTTACGTTTCATTTCTGACACAGTAAACAATGACGAAAAAGCTTATTTATGGTTTGTACTACCACCTCGTAAAGTTTGACGCATCTATTTTGAATCACCCTGCATATAGTGTGTATTATATTAGTTATAAATTAAAGTTTGTTATATATAAATAGAAGTAATAACTATGTTTCCTAATTGTAGAAAGCAGTATGTAATATACGGAGACAAATGTATATTAAAAAGTAAATGAGAGTTTTTCGCCATAGAAAAAACTGCAATGCTAGAAAAAATACCAGCACCACCTGAAATTTTGTCTCAAATAATTTTAACGTTTTCCCAACAAGAAGTTTGAAGTATTTTTATTTACTTCCATGGGCATAACATATAACTTGTACTACCAATATATGCTTTACCAATGGCTTTTATATGTGGACAATATATTCAAATTACAGAAAGGCAAAAACTTTGCATGTTCTTGAACAGTTTCACATTCCGACTAGTTGATAAAACTTGCATTTTTATTTGAATTAGAATTCGGATCTTACATTAAGGTACTGTCGTTTAACTGAAATCCAAAGGAACGAAAATGTAGATTAGAAATATAATCTTTAAATTAAACAAATAAAATTTTTCTTAACTAAGTTTATTTTTAAATAACTTTAACCATTGAGGTCACACGTAGTAGAAATGCTTTAAATGGCGTCTCCAAAAACCCAGTCGAATAATAGGCAGGATCAAACGTATTCTAGCATCCTCAGTATTCTGTTATTATCAGTTCTGCCTTTCACGCATCCATTAGCATTTCATACTTTATAATTATGCTTCCACTGTAGATAACAGCATTCATGGACTAATTTCGTGCTTATTATGTGCTCGCAGTGCGGAATAACAGATATCTACAATGACAGCAAGGGAACTTATTATATGACATACGAAATTTTTTTATATGCTACTTATTTGACAAAACTTTTCTATTAACCCACTGTACTAACGGTAGAGCCATTTTGGTTTATGAATCTATTTCTATTTATCCCTATTGTAGTGCCGTTTGTATCTCTATGCTATTCTATTTTTTTGCACGCATTTTGGCCCTGGATTATCAAAAGTGACCTGATAATTACCTCCAATTTCCTTCAAGAAAATCAATTTCCCTTTAATTGAGCTAGTGTTATTCCATTGACATGTTTATGCAACCATTTTCTTTTCTAATTCAAGCGCCAAGTAACAGCTCTCTCTTATCTGTACACTCCGTTATATGAAACGCTAAGAAAAGTCATCTTCATCGCTAAATATTATTACTCGACTCCAAAATTTTCATTTATTTAACAATCCCCATTATATTGGTCGCCGACAACATCAAATTACTCCTGCGTAACTGTAAGGTAATGACGGATATCTCAAATTAGAATTCTGAAAATGCTTGAGTTCTTTTGTTGGATATACATATAAATGGACACTTGTAAGGTAGATGATAAAACGAATGCTCAGGTTTTTTCAGGTGCGTTGTCGTTTCTACAAGAACATTGATGCCACTGTGTATGTGTTGCCGCTATTTTCTTCTGTAATAGATATACAGTTTAATTAGCCTTAAAGTGTGTAACAAAAATGACAAAACGAATACTCAGGTTTTTCCTATCCTATAATCTGTGTAACCTACAACGAACAAATATATCACTTCTTCATCTTATGTATTAAATTAAATTAGACGATTGCATTGTTTTAGTTGGCATGACTGATCTGTTTCTAAATTAAAATCTGTTGATTTTGAAAATGTTGTAGTTGTTTCGTTGGATATATTAATGGTCACTTATAAGGTAGCCAGGTGTGCTGTCTTTTCTACCAGACCATCAAAGACACTCTGTGTGTGTTGTCGTTATGTTCTTATGCAATGGATATACAGTTTAATTATCCTTAAAATTTATGAAAAAAAGGACAAAATGAATGTTCAAGTTTCCTCCTATTCAATTTTCTGTGCAACCGACAACGTGTAAAGACATCTTCTTAAAATAGCGTATGTATTAAATTAAATTAGACGATGGCATCGTCTTAGTCGGCGTGGCAAATCTGTTGACAACTTGAAAAACTGTTTATTCCAAAATGCTTTAAGAGCATTTTTGAAAGAGTTAACTTGTAAGCAAAAGTTCATTAAGACAAATTCGTGTTTTCTATATGATACTAATTAATACAAGTGGATCTAAGCAATAATAAAATTAATTGTATTATACAATCGAGTCTAGCCGACTCTTCTGACATTTTTCATACATGATTACATGCTTTTACATAATTTTTAATTATTGTATATGCTAATTTTTATTTACTTTTTACAATTATTTTATAATATTGTTTCTTATTACTTTTCCTTAAGTATATAGTATATATGAATAAAAATAATTTTGATGGATAGGGGAGTTGAACGTCCCTGAATGAAAATTAAGCATTTCTTCAGTTATGTCTATTTGGCTCTGTGTATGTATATTTGTAGTGATGATAACTCTCAAGCATCTTGCAAATCTTGAACAATTGAGTTTCATTTGAATTTTGATACAATTATTGCAATCTGTATAACCCTAAGTGTCCTGCAGATTTTCAGAGAAATGACGTCACAGGAAGACCTTCAATTTTTTAAAAATTACTTTTCGAAAATTAAAACAAGAAAGACCAATTGTGCATCATAAAGCATTAATTATGAAACACTTTCCAACTTCAATGCAATTTCATTTAAACATCTCTAAAATGCGATATATTCCTCGGTAATATTTTAAAAATTATCACAACACTATATTAACTTATTATATTTGAAAACTTAAAACTTCATCGAAAAAAATGAACTTCATTCAAATGACGGCATTGAAATGTATATTGCCTGGTTAAAACATCTCTAAAATGTGATACATTCCTCGGTAATGTTTTTGAAATTAACTTAATCGAAAACAACTGAAATTTATTCAACTAACGCTATCAAAATATAACACGCCTGGCTCTCTCTATAAAAGCAGCATTTCATTCATGAACAGTTTTCCATTCACTTCATTCATCACAATACTATAATAATTTATTTTATTTAAAAACTTAAGACAATGGAGGTACAAGTAATTAAACTCTATCCTTAAAACGTCATCGAAAAAATCGTCCTTCTCTCTGTAAAATCAATGAATATTTCATTCATATCAGCTATGCATACTCTATGAGTTAAATAATTTTGCGTTAAAGAAATGCAGCAATTCTTATATAACTCATTTTACATATTTTGCTGTTTACATTTTCCATAAGTGAAAAATAGGCTTCGTTGTAGAAATAATCAAATTTGGATGATCATTTAAATTCAAATATAATGTAATTGCGTTGTTTCAGTATGTAGATGCACAGAATTTAAGCAAAAATAAAGCGGTTTTAGGACGGATACAACACTCAATATGATTTAAAAAGAACTTTAAAAATCACGATGTTGATACAAAATGGATGCTATATTTTATTTTGAAGTGGGTAACGTGATCTCTTCATATAATGGCCACGTGATCGCTTCATATAAGAGGTGTAATTATTATATTAATTTTTATTTAAGAAACTACAGAATATATTGCTGAAATACAATAATAATTGCTAAAATATAATAATAATCTGCTGAATTTTTTTTTATATATTTTATGGGATAATTTGAATATTTTCTAAAGTTTTCGAAGCAATTTGTCAATTTTAAATCCGCTTAAAATATGTTTGAAAAATTAGGTCCCATAAGGTTTAATGTATTTCATTTTTTCAACCCGGGTTCAATCCAAAGCTAATTGGGTGATATTATTCATTTATATTCCCATAGATCTCACCGACTGTCTGAACAACATACTAAAATTTCATTTTGATAAAGTCATTTTTACTGCAGTTATCGTACTAACGGACAGACAGACAGAATGAACAAAGTCATAAACACTTTTCAACTTTGTCGTAAAGAGTTAAAAAAATGTAAAATAATAATTATGTTAAAAATCAAGAGTCATGAGCCATATTACTCATAAAAGAAAAGTTAACGAGAAAAGTTAGCACGATAACTGCCGTAAAAATGACTTAATCAAAATGAAATTTTAGTATGTTGTTCAGACGGTCTGTAGGACCTATGGGAATATACATGAATAATATCACCCAATTAGTTTTGGATGAAACCCGGGTTGAAAAAATGAAATACATTGAACCCTATGGGACCTAATTTTTCAAACATTTTTTATGCGGATTTAAAATTCACAAATTGCTTCGAAAATTTTAGGTTATATTCCAATTGTTCCATAAAATATATAAAAAAATATTCAGCGAAATATATTCTGTACTTTTTTAAATTAAAATTAAAATATTAATAACACCCCTTATATGAAGCGATCACGTGACCATGATATGAAAATATCACGTGACCCACTTCAAAATGATATATTGCATCCATCTTGTCTCAAAATCGTGATTTTTAAAGTTCTTTTTAATTCATATTGAGTGTTGAATCCGTCCTAAAACTACTTTATTTTTTCTTAAATCCAGGCATTTACATACTGAAAAAACGCAATTACAATATATAGTTTAAATGCTCATCCAAATTTGGTTATTTCTACAACGAAGCCTATTTTTCACCTATGTAAAATGTAAACAGAAAAAGATGTAGAATGAGTTGTATTAGAATTGCTGTATCTCTTTAACACAAAATCATTTAGTTCATGGAGTCTGCGTAGATGATATGAATGAAATATTCATTGATTTTATAAAGAGAAGGACGATTTTTTTCGAAGAAATTTTACGCATAGAGTTTATTTACTTATAGCTCCATGGTCTTAATTTTTAAATACAATAAATTATTATAGTATTGTGATGAATGACATGAATGGGAAATTATTTATGAATGAAATGCTGCTTTTATAGAAAGAGCCAGGCGTGTTATTTTTTCTATGACGTCATTTGATTTAATTTCAGTTGTTTTCGATGAAGTTTTCAAATATAATAAATTATCGTAGTATTATGATAATTCTAACGCTATTAGCGAGGAATGTATAACATTTTAGAGATGTTTAAACCAGGCAATTTATATTTCAATGCTGTCATTTGAATGAAGTTAATTTTTTTCGATGAAGGTTTAAGTTTTCAAATATAATAAATTAATGCAGTATTGTGATAAGTTTCAAAATATTACCGAGGAATGTATTGCATTTTAGACTTGTTTAAATAAAATTGCATTGAAGTTGGAAAGTGTTTCATAATCAATGCTTTAAGCATGATTGATCTTTCTTGTTTGATATAGCGCGCTTTCGAAATAATATAGAAAAAAATCATACGAAGAATAAATATATGCAGCATCACCAAACATGTAATCGCTTTGTGAATATTTGTAACTAGAAATAAATGAGCACATTTGTTTAAAATTTATTTCGAATCTTTCCCGAGATGTTTGTGAGTTTTGCTTTTTCGCGATCTATCTTCCAAACAATTTGAGCAAATTAAATGCAATTTGGTATGATTAGGTTAATGAATAACAGTTAGAATCCATGATTATAGCTTTAGTCGAATAAAAAGAAATATTTCTAACTTTTGAGAAAGTATCGAAAATTTTAAAAACATTATTTTTTATAATTTTTTAAAGAATTAACTATATATTTATATATATATATAGTTTTTATTTAGAAGTAAATTAAATTATTTACAGAAAGATAGTATTTATCATACTTGAGATATTGTACGTTTTTAAACTAAAATGGAAAAAATAATCATTAAAATTTAAATAATATCAATAGAATCAAATGAGTAAATGTTTTATAAATGCATTTAAATAGAAATAAATGATCACCATTTATAAATAATCATCACGAATCGCTCTCGAGATATTAGAAATTTAACTTTTTTAGGGGGGATTCTGATATTTCTGGACATATTCGCTGGGATTATAGAAAATTGATGTTCTAATCGGTAACAAAAATTCTATTTATTTTCAGCGCGATATGGATTTAAGAAATCTATTAATTTGTGTTACTATTTTCCCACATCAAAATTGGTTAATCAAAGTCCTGTGTTGGACACATCATATTTCTTTGAATTACATCAGTTCTTTTAATAATTTAGATCATTACTTTATTATCTTTAATACATTATTAATTTCTAACTTTATTTTGATATGCGATAACTCCCATTCATTAATTCAGTGTTTAAGAAATATTATTGACGCCGACGGAAATATTTCAAAAATAACTCGACTTGGATTACTCGACCAGGATGCCTTACATGCTCTCACAAATATCTTTCGTCTAGAAAACGCAATTATTTGTATGACGTTAACAACTAGTGAGCCAATAGGGAATTTAAAAGGAAGTTGCGTGCTAAATATCATCTAATCTGGCAACGGTAATTGGAGAATTTACCTAAAATAAAGTCAGGCATTCGGTAATTCTCTTTAGAGTGGGCTAAAAGTATTCTTTAAATAACTTGAAACAATTCATGAATTATATTCAGGAAGGAAAAAGTGCTTCTGTTTCTTATCTATACTTTTCTTACATACATATTTTTACGTTTGCTTATATCTTTACTTGATTCGCATACATAAAGTACCTTGGTGGGCTAAATTGCTTTGCAACATCCACGGACCGGTTTTGCGCTTTTAATATATTCTTCAGATTTCAGCATCGAATAGCCTATACCTGAAACGGCAAGAAAAAATTAGCCGTTCTCACAATTTTTTGACCTTCTGTATGGATCAGTTAGTGGGATTGGACACCTTCGCATATTATTCTCGTTCTCTCAAGAAGGACCGAACTTGTTAACTGCGACCGTCATCCTACCTCACTGACGTCATTAAATATCCTTAAAAGCCACTAGGTCCTGGTTTCACAGCACAATTTAAAATCTATGCACAGGTTGTTCATGTCTGGATATAGCCATTGTAAAATAAACAAACAATTTTTACTGTAATGATTTGAAAACTTGCAGTGTTTTGGCAACTCATCTTAAAGTATTCACTGGACCGTGACATCACGAATGAGAAATCTTATCTCTCTAAGGCTCCGCTGTATACAGTAGTAGATGAGCTCTACCTATCCCACCGACGTCATGCCGGCAACTTTTTGATTCCTAGCTTAGTAAACTAACAGCTCAAACTTCTATTACAGAACCTTGTTCATTCTTACCGTTCAGCGGACAACAAATGTCTGATGCTGAGTGAAAATGCCATGCAAGTTGTTTGCTTCTTGACTAGAGGTATGTTTTATACGGAGCGTGATAGGATGGGTGCTGCCATCTCTGTTTAAAATCATGCAACAAATATTACACGGCGGATCACTAGGCACCACATCACCCTTTACCAATGAAGCAAACCACTTTCAGTACAAAGTCGCTCCTCCATTGCGAAACCTTTATATGGGCTGTTGTTGCTGAGACCCAGACCGTCCGACCTACCAGAAAGGTGTAAGGTAACTGTTTGGACGGCCGAGAAGTGCCATCCAATTTACCGGAACCCAGTGGGGGAGGCATCCCCTAGGACCGTACTCTCCTTCCCCTATCACCAACCTCTCGGAAGGACTTACGGACCCACATGTTTAACGTGATCGTACTCCGCATGAACATGGCGGCAGTTGTGGCAGCGTGTAAATCCAACGCGCAAACCACCAGGTACATAATACTATATATTAGTCTGTGCCACCGGGCTACCGAGCCCGAAAAGTGCCAACAGCACGCGGTGTTCCCAGGTGGTCACCCACCCAAGTACTAACCGCGCCTGATGCTGCTTGACTTCGGTGATCTAACGAGAACCGGTGTTTTCATCAAGGTAGGGCCGTTAGCACCTTTATATGGGTGCTGTTTTATAAAATTAAAAGCACAATCCTAATAAGTATTTTAATTCCCGTTGTTCTTCGGTAGGTATATATAAGAAAACTTTATAAGAATATTCCCTGTAATCGTCATTATTGTCGAAAAAACGTTTTATCGAAATCAATTTTGTATTTATATAGAGACATTTAGTTTTAAATTGTAGCTTTTAATGGAATTATTGCATTTTTAAGCTATATATCAAGAGCTACAGAGCCTTTTTCTTGTTGTGTACGGAACTTTTCACGTTGAGCTTAAATTGTAAATTCTTATATTCAAAGTATCTTAAATTTACTGCAGCTTTTAAATTTCACTGCTAGTCTAACTTTTAATCTAACTTAATTATTTATTTATTCAAAACCTTTAAATTTTAACTTCATTTATAGTTTAATGTTTAATTTTAGAATTCTGTAGAGACTTGTTCTCTTCTTATTACTTTGCTCTAACGGCATTTCTGGCCCCTCCCTTCCCACTGACTTGCAGGCTGACGCCATCCAGGACATTCAACAACCAATAGAAATTCACCTACAGCAACTGACCATCTAGCGCCCTCATTGGAGCAGAGCGCAACACTAGATCTATTGCATATGCTATATCTACATGAAAGGTGAACAAAAATTGCTATCATTCCCCTCCGAGACCTCGTACTAGGAGGATCTCTCTCTGCTGCTCTCGTCGAACTGGTTTTTCCCTACCTCGTGGAGCTCCTTCCCGACCTCGTGGAACTTTTCGCCGCACAGCCGCCATCTTGTCTTCGGACACTCTACCGAACCTCGTGTTCGCTTCTCTGCCTTCTGGACCTATTGCTTGGACATGGCGTCCACTTCATCGACTCAGACTGCCGACCAAGGCCTGCCTCCTGATATTGCCAATATAATTCTGAAATTCCGGACTCTGACTCTGCCTGCCACTCAAGAAAATGGAGACCTAGCCCACCAGAACTCAGCAAGAATTGTCCACGACTTCTTACTGTTCCAGTGGTACAAGCTACAAAATGGACACTCCAGCCTATCCAAAGACAACTACCTAGGTATGTGCCAATCTCTGTTATCTCACCTTGAGCACTCAGTGATGTTAGACGACTCTACCCCTTTTAAAGCGGAAATTGACGACTTCGTAGCAAACTCAGGAAAACTAACTTATGTAAACTCTACCAGTAATGATAATCAAACTATTTTGTTCAATGTAAATAATGTGAACTCTAATGATAATATAATAATTAACTCTATTACTGAAGTAAATATTAATAATTGTATTGAAGCCTCTAATTGCTCTCAGAACGAGGGTTTAAACTCTAACTTGAATCTGAATAACACTAATGGAAATAATAGCAATAATCTAACTAATAAAGCTAACTTTAATAATTCTAATGCACAAGTAGATTCGGATGGATTCCAACTGCCCAAAAGATTTTGCCCTATGCAAACTATTCAGCATAGCCCTGCTATTCCGATTGCCCAGAACAAATTCTCTTTTGCCGAAATGGACACCTCCCCCCCCCCCCTCAAAATAACGAAATACCCCCGGCAGCCGCCACCACCAGTAATAATAGCTCTGAAGAAACTCCCGTGATAAATGCTTACAAACCGGAACCGTTCTACGTGAATTGCCCCAATAATTGGCGTGAGCTTATCAAGGCACTAAATGAAAAAACCTCTGTGAATGTAAAAGCCCAGCTTGCTGGGGAGTTAATAAAAATATATCCCCTAAATCTAAATGACTACAGAACCACCCAAAAATTCCTTATAGACAACAAATTAGAATTTCATTCAATAAATATTAAAGCCGAAAGGCCCAAAAAAATACTTCTTAAAGGACTTCCCATAAACTCCCAAATATCAGAAATTAAAGAAGAACTTCAAATTTTAGGATTCAGCGTCCACAGGATTACCCAGTTAAGAGACCTTAAAAACCAAGCCCCCCTCCCCATATTCCTGCTATATCTAAACCCTACTGAAAAATGGGAATTCATAAGAGATGTAAGAACGCTACTGGACATGTCTATCAAAGTAACAAATTTCGAATCGCGTGCTGTTAAAATGTGCTACCGCTGTCAGCGATTCGGGCACTCCAGCGAATGCTGCTCGCTTCCTCCCAGATGCCTAAAGTGTAGCCTCGGACATTTTACTAGAGAATGTACCAAGTCCCGTGATACCCCCGCCCAATGTGCAAACTGTAAAGGCCCCCACCCCGCTAACTTCAGGCTCTGTCCCGCAAATCCAGAAAATAAAAATCAGGCTCTGTCCAATGCATTCAATCCTACTACCCTTCCCCCAAAACCCGTACCTGCCACACCTCAACCTTCTGACTTCCCACCTCTTCAAGGAAAAGCGGCAACGAACGAAAACCCCCAAAATAATAGAACTCAAAATGTAAATCAAACCACCTCTAAAACCCCTTACAACAGTAGTAAATCATTCGCCGATATCACCGCAAACCAAAACAGCGATAACCCCAACAACCCGCCCCCACCCCCCTCCCCTAAACTCCTACCTAGAGCACAACTGATAGAAAATGCAAGAAAACAAACCCTCCAACAAACAGCCGTCCACTCTTACATATCCCCCCCCCCCTCCCTGTGGCCCAAAAGTCTCAGGAAAAAACTAATGAAGAAACCACATCCAAAAATAACACATCATCTATCTCTGAAATCATACTCTCAAGGATCTCAAGGACGGGGTTAGTGGAGTGCCCAGGAGAGGAAGAGTTCCTCCCTTTAAACTCCAGACGAAAGGGAAAAGAGACAGAAAAAAAGGAAGTAGTAAAAGGTGAGTTAATCAACTAAGAGATGCTTGGGGGGGGGGGGGGGCGCGACCGAGGTCGTGCCCTTCCCCAAGTCTTCAGAAAACTGCGGTGTTGGGGCCCAAGCGGGATCCCAACAGAGAAGAATAAAGAGGGGGATAGACTGGGGGCGCCCCGAGGGGCGCAGGGCCTTGAGCCTTGAGCAAGAGTTGTGCCTAGCAGCAGAAGAGTTGTGAAAGCTTGTCAACGGAAAGCGAGTTCCCAAAAGCTAGGGAGGGGTACAGCAAACTAGAGTCTGCATCTAAAATAAGAGCACAAGACTAGGCTGGACGAGACCGCTTCTTAGGGCGGAAGAAGATATCTCCCACAGATCGTGCAAGTAACGACCGGGGGCGCTTTCGCGTCGCCGGATTACCAGCCCGATAGTGGGGGATACTGTCCAACGTAGGGTTGTTTACGCTTCTCAGTCCTCCGTGAAATTTGAGAGAAAGTTTTTTGACATGTTCCAAAAAAGGCCTAATTCTGAGGTCTCTGTGCAGGACGTCTAGCTGGACGTAGTTCGGCAGATTAGCAAACATACGCAATGCGTTATTCTGGATGACTTGAAGCTTCCTAAGGTTAGTCTCCGCTGCGGTGCCCCAAACAGGGACTCCGTACGTCATAATGGGACGTATGTAGGACTTGTATAGCAATAACTTAGTGCGGGTTGACAGGCGGCTATTCCTAGCCAAAAGGGGGTGAAGCAGGACGAGTGAAGACTTCACTTTCTTACTAATTTCAGAGATGTGAAGTTTCCACGTTAATTTGGAATCAAGGTACACACCAAGGTACTTGTAACTGTTTTGCCAGGGAATGGGCTGGTTATTAAGAATAAGATTAGTGGAGGGGGTTTGCCGGGGGGAGGGGAAGGTGACAGCAGCACACTTACTAACGTTAACCTTGATACGCCATTTGATCAGCCATTGCGTCAGGTCGTTCAGATAACTTTGCAGGATGTTGTGCACGACTTGTGTCTGTTTGTGATGTGTGAACAGGGCTGTGTCATCAGCATAGAGGCCAAGGGTGACACCAGGGGACTGCGGAAGATCATTAATGTAAAGGTTGAACAGTTTGGGCCCAACAAGAGAACCTTGCGGGACCCCGCTGAGAACAATCCTGGGAGAGGAAAGTGCGTCGGAAACCCGAACGGCAAAACTTAGACCAGTCAGATAAGAGTGCAAGAGATGGATAAGATTTGGAGGAAAAGAGCGTTCGATAAGTTTAAACAGGAGCCCATGTATCCACACCTTATCGAACGCCTTTTGGAGATCAAGAAATACAATGGACGAGCTCTCGCGCTTGCTACGCGCCTCATGGACAAGCTCCACGACCCGCAGCAACTGGTGCTGAGTGGAATGTTTCTTCCTAAACCCATATTGTTCAGGAATAACAATATTACTCAGGTCGCAGAACTCGTCCAGGCGACGCAGTATAACAAACTCGAAGAGCTTCGAGAGACCAGAGAGGAGAGAGATTGGACGGTAGTTGACCGGAAGAGAGGGGTCAAGACCTGGCTTGGGGAGGGGGGCAACAATGGCCACCTTCCAAGCCCCAGGAAAGTAATTGTGCCGGAGGAGGAGATTAAAGAGCTTGACGATGTAATTGTACAGTAAAGAAGGCAGGTTCTTCAACATCGTCGATGTGATACGATCCTTCCCAGGAGCTTTGTTCTTCTTGAGTTTTTGAATACGGGGCTGCAGTTCGCTGAAGGTGACATCTGTCAGTGTGTAAGGAATAGCTGTTGTGATGAACTGTTCAACCTTGGCGTCCACGATCGCAACCGTCCTAGGATCGATTACGTCGTGGTGTGGTTCAAACTGACTTCTAAGACTGTCCGCAAGCAGTTCAGCCTTCTGTGTGTGAGAGGTTGCCCTGGAGTTGGGACCTTCAAGGGTCGGAATGTGTGTTTTGCGCCTACGAAAACGTGAGGCTGCCCTCCAAATGGTGTTATCAGCAGTCGTTAGGGACTCAACATATGTGTTCCATCGTGCACTTGTATAAGCTTTGATCCTGGACCTCACCTGAGATCTTGCAAAGTTAAGTTCAGTCTTGATGGCAGGGTCCCTGCTGACCTGCCAGTCTCTACGCAGAAGGTTGCGGATTTTGATCATCTCCCTGATGTCCTGAGGCAGTTTAAGGTGATCCACCCTGTTGCTCTTGGGCCGAGAGGATGCAGAGTAGGCATCTCGGATCATTTTCTCAAGATTTCCCACCTCTGCATCCAGTTGGTCCACAGTGTTGGCAACGGGGGGTGGGGGGAGCTCCTCAGCGAGGAGTTCTTTGAACTTTCTCCAGTTCGTACTCAGCTTAGCAGGCTTGCTCAGGCAGAAGCTGTCCAGTTCTATGGTGTAAACAATGGGGAGATGATCAGAAGGAAGTTCGTTAAAGGCCTCTATGCAATAGGTATAAGGCATGTTGCTGGTGACCGCAAAGTCAAGCACATTGTCACAGTGAGTGGGATCACTCGGTGCAACAATCTCCAAGTTTCTCTCGTCGGTCCAGCGTTTGAGCCGGCGGCCGCGAGGGTTGGCGAAAGGGCAGTTCCAGGCGGGGTGCTTGGCATTGAAGTCACCAGCGACTATTGCATGGGGCGAGATCTTGAAGAGAGACTGAAGGTCAGAGATGACAGAGTTGACAGTGGCTCTCGGTTGAAAATAGCCCGACACAATGGTGATCACAGGATTGTTAGGCAGGGCGAGTTGAACGATGGTAGCCTCTCCCTCCAACATGGGGGGAGGGGAGGCGAGAGTGCGGAATGCCGCAGCGAACGTAGATTGCTGTGCCACCTGCGGGGCGATTGCTAACTAGAGGCCTGTCGTCATTGTATAAGTCATAGTTAGCAATCTTGCAAGATTTCCCTGGACTGTAGTGGGTCTCTTGGACCAAGAACAAATCTAAGTTATATGCTATACAGAAGTCCAGACTGCTTCCCAACACCCAAGGTAAAGAAGAAATCTTGGGCAGCCTGGCCCACTCCGAAGGACTCTTAAATGGACTTGTGCAACAATTCAACCTTCCTGCATACGGCGAGACCTGTCGGAGGCCCCCCTCTGGCAGTTATTCTGCTTCTTCTATCCCTTCCTCTGCCACTCAGTCTCTTACGGACACCAGAAATGTAATCTCCAGCAATGCCAGCTCTAATGTGCATAGTAATGTCATTTCTAAAAATGTTAATCCCAGTAATGTAAACTCTAAAGTGTCTAATTATGTCAACTCAGGCAATCTTAATGTTAATAATAGTAATGTAAATGCATCTGATGAGGGCTTTCAGCAGCCGCCTAAACGGCACACTGCCAGCAGGAAAACTGCTATGCTTACTAATAACCCCGCCCCTCAAACTGATTCTCTTCCAGACCCGGACATTCCGGCGCCTGATAACCATAATATTAATGATGTTGTCACCGACGCTCCTAAAAAGGAACGCCGCCCTCCCCCCTTCTTCGTCGCTGTGACCACAAATTGGTCTCAGCTCCTCGCAGACTTAACTAAAATTGCCAAAAATTTATCTAGTAAACTAACTAATGCAGGTGATTTTCTAAAAGTGCATGTTAGCACACGTGATGAGTATATAGCTGTGCAAAGGTTTTTAATAGAAAAGAAGGTAGAATTCAAGTCTTACCTGCTGGACGACCAGAAACCCTTAAAAGTTGTTATCCGTGGCCTCCCGATCTGCACGGACACAACGGACATATCCCACGAGTTGGAGTGCTTGGGGCTCAGACCAATTAGTGTCACCCAGTTGGCGAGGGGCCCCAAGTCCAACAGGATCAACATGCCGTTGTTCTACGTGCAGATCGCCAAAAATCCAGTTAACGAGAAAATCTATTCCCTTACCAGCCTATTTAATATAATTATCCAAGTGGAAAAGTACAGAGGACCTAGGCAAGTCGTCCAGTGTTTCCGTTGCCAGTCGTATTTTCACACAAGCAACGGCTGCCATCTCCCCCCTAACTGCGTGAAATGTGCGCAACCCCATTTAACCAAAGATTGTCAGAAGCCATTTGAAACCCCCTGCAAATATGTAAACTGTGGAGGAGAGCATCCCGCCTCCTACCGTAAATGCCCAAAGTTCCCTAAATTCAAACCCTCCCCCCCCCTTGAATTCTACCTCCTCCGGAAAGTTTGTCAACCCGCTTCGCTCCTACGCGAACGCTACAGCCGGACGCAGTGAGGCGCCCAAAAAGACTGAAAATGTCAACTCAAAATTACCAGCACCTAAAGGAGCGCACACTAACTATGCTGACTCTGATGACTTCCTAAATTATCTCTTCCGTTTCGAAGACAGATTCGGAATGGATGTCACTAGCAGGGCATTTAAGAATGCCCTACCTGCCCTTCGGTCTGCTCCTACCGAAATAGATAAAGTCAATATTATATATGAGAGAGTCTTCGCTCTTGTAAGCCAACCTTAGCCCCCCCCCCTCTGAAATCATACTGCTTATTCAAGAGTTCAAAAAAATATTCTCCGAACTTAATCTCAGCTTTGACAAAATAAAAAATTTCATAAATATAATCCTCACTACTGTAAACAAACCGATAAATCCCCTGGATAAACTGCTTAACATCATCACGGCCCTAGGAGAGGTCTTTAGCACAGCCCCTCCCCCCCCCCCACCATGACGAGTAATAACATTGACACACTCCAGATTTTGTCGTGGAACGCCAATGGCCTCCGCGGCAAAATCTCGGAGCTCCGTAACTTCACTCAGAAAAATAAAATAGACATTATACTCATTCAAGAGATTAGGCCCGGGCATAACCCCCCTCCCCTCAAAATTGCAAACTTCAAAAACTACACCGCGTTCCGCAATCAGCACAACAATACACAGTCCGCCTACGGGGGCGTCTCTGTTTACGTCAAAAACAACATTCCGCACCATGAACTTAACGCAGCCAGAACTAATATTATTGAAAACAAAATTATACAGCTCACCCTTCCTAATCACCCTCCCATTGCAATAGGCTCTATTTACATAAAACCCACTCAACCCGTTGACATCACCCCTGACTTAAATAACATTTTCAACGTAAATCACCGAGCGATTATGGTAGGGGATTATAATGCGCATCACCCTAATTGGAAATGCAGCCGCAGTAATAATTATGGCAGGACCCTGCAAAATTTCATCTCAAACAATGGTGTTCACTTAGCAATCCCGGACATGCCCACCCACTACTCTCATCGCGCAGCACCGTCTACCATAGATATTGGTCTTCTCAAAAATATCCACCTCCCGTTTACCATTGCCACTATTAACGACCTAAACTCTGACCACCTCCCTGTCCTCCTCTCCATTCATCTAAATTCCCTCCTCCCTGTTTCTAGCCTCCCCCCCTCCATTAATTGGAAAGAATTCAAATCCACTTTAAGAAAAACCACCCTCCTCATCCCTAAAATTAATAATTCATCTGATATAGACCCAGCCGCCCATAAAATAACTAGTGAAATTCAAAGTGCCCTGGCAAAAGCCTCTGCCCCCCGCCCCCCCCCCCGTTATAACTCCCTCCCATACTACATTCAAAAGCAAATTCTTGAAAGAAACAATATCCGCCGAATGTGGCAAGCCACCCGCAGCACCAGATTAAAAACCAAACTTAACTATATTAGCAAAAACATCAGACACGCAATTTACGAGCATAACCAACAGCAATGGAAGCACTATATTGAATCTCTCTCCACTTCGGACCGCTCCATTTGGAAGGAAATTAAAAGAGTACGAAAACCTTTTTCCCAGCTCCCCCCCCTCCAGACTAATTCAGGAATTGCCTTCTCCGACAGGGACAAAGCAAATGCTATTGCGAATTGCTACATGAAGCAATTCGCAATTGATATCCCTAACTCCAATTTTCATGACCAAATTCAGCAAACAGTTACAAATTTTCTTTCTGTCCCCCCCCCCCCCCCACCCCATCCCACCTACCTCGGTCGAAGAAATTATGGACATTATTAGAAATCTCAAGAACAAAAAAGTCCCAGGCATCGATAAAATTTCAAATAAAGCTCTCAAATTCCTCCCCCTCAACATTATATTCTATTTAGTATTAATGATAAATGCAATTTTAACCCACTGTCACTTCCCTTCCGGTTGGAAATCTGCAATAGTCATCCCCTGTTTAAAACCCGGTGCCGACCCTAAACAGCCCGTTTCATACCGACCCATCTCTCTCCTCCCCGCCCTAAGCAAAATCACCGAGCGCATCATACAGTCCAGGCTCCTTAAATTTATTAATGAAAATAATATAATTATCCCGGAGCAATTTGGCTTCCGCTCCAAGCACTCGACCACTCATCAGCTCCTTCGTGTGGTGGAATTCACCGCCGAAGGCCTCCAAAACAAATCACCGGTAGGCGCACTGCTGCTTGATATTGAAAAAGCGTTTGATAAAACTTGGACAACCGGTATAATTTATAAACTGATAAAATTCAACATCCCCCCCCCCCCTTCATTCATATTATCAATTCGTATCTTTCCGACAGGAAGTTCCAAGTCAGAACCCTAAACACCCTCTCCGACATTAAACTGGTTCAGGCAGGGGTCCCACAAGGGTCGATTCTCGCCCCCCTGCTTTTTAATCTTTATATCAATGATATCCCCCGCTCCCCCCACACCACCCTCTGTCTGTACGCAGACGATACTTGCATTATCTCTACCAATAAAAATATAAACTACCTCCATGCACATCTCCAAACTCACATTAACCTGCTAGAAAATTACTATAAAAAATGGAAAATTAAAATAAACGCAGCGAAATCACAGGCCATCTTCCTCTCTGGCGTTAGATTCCCCCCCCCCCCCTCACCATCAACAACCAACCTGTTCCATTCCTGCGTACGGCCAAATATCTCGGCGTCCACTTGGATAGCCGACTTACTTGGAGTACGCACTTTAATTATGTCATCAAAAAGTCCAGAAAATTGGTAGGCTCCCTTAAACATCTCCTCTTCTCTAATCATCTTGACGTAAGCAATAAAATTCTTATCTACAAAAGTATCATACAGCCAATCCTGCTTTACGCGTGTCCCATCTGGGGATTCGCTTGCAAAACGAACCTCAATAAACTGCAGATCGAGCAAAATAGAATATTAAGAATAATCCGTAAAGTTCCCAGGTATCTACGTAATGACATTATCAGGAAAGATTATAAAATTAAAACTTTAAGGCAAATTATTAAAAAGCAAACTACAAAATTTTTCAAAAATCTACCTAGCATCCCAAACGAAACGTTATTCAATCTAAAAGACTATGACCCGCGGCAAAACAGAAAGCGTCCTCGGGCAATCATGTACGAACCCCCGTAAGCACTGTAATTTTCCATCCATCCCACTCTGCTTATTGTGCCACTTTTAAAAATAAACTAATTTAATTTATCTCTTCATCGTCAATCTCCATAAATTTCCACCCCAGAATCATTTCTAATTGAGTAGGCAGCTTGTGGTCTCTCCACACTCTCCTAGATGGCAGCACTGCTGCGGCATCTCCTTTCCCTTCCCACAAGGAAGGACGGTCATTGAAATAGTCGCATTCACAAATCATATGAAGCTCAGGTGATAACAGACAACAGATTGGAATCCACATACCGGAGGTTACAGCCCCTGCGGCTAGGCACTCCTGAACGACGACCCATTCCTCGTCCAAAATTGCTATTTTCGATGTGGGGTTGAGTGCTCCAGCACAGGTACTTCGTAATTCTTCGTCTTGGCTTGGCTATATATCAATAATTGTTTTAAATTATACCTAACAAACCCAATTCTTAGCATGCAAGTCCTGCAGTTTTAATTTTTCGTAAAACTTGAAAACAAAAACACGGTTCTGTTTCGATTGCGGTGAAAATAATTAAGATTATTTGAGACTTGGGCCAAATTGAATTTAATATTTAGAAGCATCTTTGCGATCACAAGCCAAGCTCAATATGAACATAAGTGCATATAGTGCATAAATTTAATAAGGCACTAGTGGATTTTAATAAATTTAATATTTCAAGTTTAGGCTTGCTCCTAAACTTGTGAATGCGAATTTAAAAGTATATTGATAGGAAAGGTGGGTGCAGCAATTCCTAACAGCATTCGCAGACTGGTTTTGCGTTTATAAAGCAATCGTCAACATGGAATTTCAGCTACCTGCAATTATGAAAAGAAAACTTGCTATATGACACATGAAAACTTGCGCCAACGGCCGTACCGTGCTGAAAACACCGGTTCTCGTTAGATCACCGAAGTCAGGCAGCATCGGGCGCGGTTAGTACTTGGGTGGGTGACCACCTAGGAACACAGCGTGCTGTTAGTACTTTTCAGGCTCGGTAGCCTGGTTTGCACGCTGCCACAACTGCCGCCGTGTTCATGCGGAGTACGATCACGTTAAACATGTGGGTCCGTAAGTCCTTCCGAGAGGTTGGTGGTAGGGGAAGGAGGGTATGGTCCCTGTGGATGCCCCCCCCCCCCACTGGGTTCCGGTCTAAATTGGGTGGCACTTCCCGGCCGTCCAAACAGTTACCTTACACCTTTCTGGTAGGTCGGACGGTCTGGGTCTCAACAGCAACAATATAAAAACTTGCGATATGCTCCTTATTCGACAAAACTTTTCTATTAACTCTCTAATAACGGTAGCATGTACTATAGTGATTTAGGAATCCATTTTCATTTATATCTATCACGATTCAATGTTTCATATACGGATTTTTGTCCCAGATTATCAAAAATAATCTGACAATAATACGCTATAATTTCCATCAAGAAACTTAATATCATTTCCTTTAGCTAGTCTTATTCGATTAACTTGTCTTAGGCTTTAATTATACAACTATTTTCTTTTCTAGTTCAAGTGTCAAGTATCAGATCGCTCATATCTTTACATGCAGTTATATGAAACGCTAAACGCCATTTTCATCTCTAAATGTCATTACACGACTCCAAAATTTCATTAATTTTACCCTCCTTTTTACGCGAATTCTTGTCCGACGATCGTCGGCAACATCAAATTACCTCCTGCGCGGGTAACTGTAACTTAATGCGTCGTTCCGAATTTAGAATTCTGAAATGTTTGTGCTGTTTCCTCGGGTATATAAATGACCACTCGTAAATAGGTAACCAGGTGCGTTGTCGTTTCTGCATGAACATTAAAGCGGCATGTGTTGCCGTCAAAATAAATTATTATATTAAGAAGTCGCATGGTCAAACTGGGAACATAGTCTTAATATTGTAGAGAAATATATAGTCTTATATAGTCTATATTTATAGTCTTAATATTTGAGGGAAAAATTTTAAAATAATAGTTCAGTAGGTTTTATCTTACCCTGTGTCCTCTGTAACCGGTCACATATGTGTATACAGCGATTTTTTTAAACAAATATATGTAATATTTTATATTGTTCGGATCAATCATACGACACATTGAGTCCATTTGTCCCCTTTTTGTTCTAATATATGTTATAGTTGCGAATATGTTATTGTTGCGAATATGTATTGCTGCGAATACTTTACCGCGATTTGCCCATCTCCAAGGAAAAACAGCCTTTACAGGCAGACATTCCTATTACGTGACAATAGGGTTACCATACTTTGACTTTTCGAAGCATGTCTTCCAGATTTGATAAATTATCGTCAATGTGGCGACTTTTCGAATGTACTAGAACTTTATCGAAATACCGAATATTCTTAAAGATACGAGCACTTACTAGACATTTCTATGGAGAGTATGTAAGAGAGACATCGCTCAGTTGGAAGTAGTTGACGTAATACGAACTGAACTGTATTGTTGAGATACGTTTGTATTTTGTAAATAGTATCCGCTATTTTTTTTAATTAGCTGAGCATTTAATTGCTATTTTATTGTATCTGGCAGTTATTTTGTGATCTTGTACAATAGTTATCGAGTTATTCGCTGTATATTGTTCCTGTTTACGCTAATTAGTGCTTTTAAATAAAAGTGCTAGTAATACAGAAATTTGGACTCATTCTTGTATCGGAAGGGTACGCCCATGATTCCAGAGGATGCGCGTAACACTAAAACCATATATATTTACAGCATCAATATATGCTACTAATATTAATGATCATCAGAATAACGATAATCGTCAGAAAATAACGATAATCATCAGGAAATAACGATAATCATCAGGAGAAATAATCATCAGAGAAAAACATTCTACAGCCTATACGGGAAAATGCTAGTTCGAACTGCGTTAGTTATGACTTAGATTGAATCTATGTCAGTTACCACAAATAAGCGATTGCTGCACTTACGTCTGCATGACGGACTTGTCGTCAACTTGAAAATGTTTTTTCAAAGATACTTTAAGAATGTTTTTGAAAAAATACATTTCAGAGGAACGCTCGAAAAGATAACTTCATGTGTTTTCATTTTGTTTTCATTCGTGCTTTTTCATTCATGTAACAGTCGAGTGTTGACCTACATATACGATATATTTTATATCTTATATTTAATATATGACCTTTTTTTATTTAATAATTAAAAATTTATTTAATAACTTTTATAATAATAAATTTATTATAATTATTTTATATTTATTATAATTTATTATATTTATTTTATTTATTATATTTATTATATATATTATATTTTATAATTTAATATGTTTAATATTTATTTATATTTATTATAATTATAATTATATTTATTAATATTTATAATTTTATATTATTAATATTATTAATATATTTATATAATTATATATTTATTATATAATTTATTATTTATTTATATATTTATTTTAATATTTATTATTATAATAATTATAATAATATGCAATTTTTATTACTTTATACACCTTTCCCTATTTTTGAAACACTTATATTAGGATTCTTATTCATTAATTTTACCCACAACACGAAGTATACATAATAGAAAAGTATTGGGGCTTGTACAGCACTATTTATAGGCACTACTTACTGCGATTACAGCGTCATCTGTTAGTAGCTTTTGTAACTACTATTTCGAAACTTCTGTAAAAATTCTTACAACTTTCACAATAAACATACCGTTTGTTGCATTCTTCTATCGATCTTCGTCTTCATGTTATTTATTTTTAAATTCAGCGAGTCCTTTGATGGACACCCTGTATATGTAAGTGATGGGGCATGTATATGTAATTCTTTACGTTAATGCAAATTATATCCTTTACAGAACGTTAGTAATTGGCGTTAATGAAACTTCATATTTTCGATCTAAAATGAAGAAACAACGTAAAAAACAAATATATTCAGCATTAAGAAATGTATATTCACTTTGTATGTAAGTGTAACTTGAAATAAAGGTCACCATTTTTTAAAAGTTATCGTGGTGCGTTTCCGAAGTATTTGAAGTTTTACTTTCCACATAGAGTGCTCTAACTTCCCCCAAAATGAGCAAAATGGATGAAATTTGGTACAATTATTTCAATGAATAAATATCAAAGGTTTTTTAAGTTTAGACTAATTGGAACAGATTAATTTCCACTGGCAGTGGCATGCTGGGGGTTTACGACCTTCTTCTGCCAGGGAGTAATTAGGATAAGGAAAAGGTCTTCAATTTTTCAAAAAAGATTAGGAAAATCATGAAAATATTACAAAAAAAAGTATTGTATAACTCTTTAACAAACAGCCATTCTATATGTTAAATTTTTACTTAAAAGCGAATAGCATCATTTACAGAACGATAAGATTTGTCATACTCAAGATATTATACGTTTTTAATAAAGCAAATCATTAAATATTTAAATACGTTCTATATAATCAAATGAATAAAAGCTAGTGCATTTAGTCAGAAATATATAAACATTGTTTAGTAGTTATCATGAAACGTTCTCGAGATTGTGGTGATTGCATTATATTAAGGAGGTGAATTTTTCCTTATGAATGAATCTATTTTGTGGATTAACTTATTACCTTCCTTATATACATAATGTATAAGGAAAGTATTGTGACGGGGCCGAAAATTCGAATTCGAGTTTTCGACGGGAGAGCACATTTTAAGCATCCCTGATCACGAATCAAACATTTTTGAAGTTATGTCTGTGTGTGTGTGTGTGTATGTGTGTGTCTGTGGGTGTGTGTAAGTAAGTATGTGTGTGTATTAGTGAGTCTGTGGAGACGATATCTCACAAACGAATGGAGCGATTCGAATGCAATTTGGTACAAAAATTACAATCTGTGAATACTGGAAGCCTATTGTTTTTAAATGCAATCGAATGTTCAAAACCTTCCTAAATTATCGAGTGAAATTTTGAAAAAATCCTCAAAAAATCAAAACCATTAATAAAGTTACGCAAATAGACATTTATGTAATTTTTCCTTAGAAAACGATTGACATAAACTTTATAACGCTAGCATGAACCGTTCTCGAGATATTGCACATTTTTCAAATAAATTTGTCAAAAAATCCCATAAATGAAAAAAAATATTAATTGTTGAGAAACATGTTCACTTTTCTTCATATATAATATCATGCGATAAATTTGGTGACATCATTCTTGTGGATCTAGCTTGTTCCATTCATGAAAAAAGATATTTTGGGTAATACTTTAAATTTGAACGCCAATAGTCATTTTTCTGCTATAAGAATAACTTATTTCTCCGTCCATAACGCTTGGCGAGATTTTGGCGAAAAATTTGGCGGAATGTTGCCAACTTGGCTTCATTTTAAATTGCCAAATTAACGAAAATCTCGCCAAATGAATAGAAATGACGCTAAATCAATGAAAATGATGACTAATTGACGAAAATTCAATATCTTGGATAGAATTTAAGTATCTATTATAAGAATAACCTATTTTTCTTACTGTAAAGGTAGTAAATTCATTGCATTACATAAGGAAAGTCATGTGCTGCCCACATCAGATTTTCTTAATTAAAGTGGTCGTGAATCTTAACAATCGGACATTGCTATCGTGGCCGTAAAGCCCACCATTACTTCTTTGCACGAGTTCCTTAACATAATCATTAAATCAAGACACTGCATATTAAAATCCACATTTTCAACTTTTAAAATAAATTCATTTATTCATTTCTCTATATTATTATGATTAAAATTACATGAATTTATTTACAAACGCTTAAGGCTGAGAACGGCACGTTGTGATACCAGGTCTTTTGAAGCTTATACCAAAGATAAAAATCTGATGTAAGCAGCACATGACTTTCCCTGTAGACTTACATTCACGTTCTCTTTATTTTAATTAAATTTAATTTACTTTTAATTCAATTTTCGTTGTCATATGATAACTGGAATTATTTGCAAAGGCGGCGTAGAGAAAATACGAAAAAACTGAAATGTCTCGAGAACGGCTAGTCCTAGTGTAATGGGGTTGGTCTTATTCTTTTCTTCGTTAAAAATTACGTATTAAACAAGCATTTAATGGATATATTTGAGCATACGTAGTTTTTTATTTTAGATTTTTGTTATTTTTGCGGGCCATTTTGCAAAAAAAGGCAGGTTATTTTTTTTCCGAATCATACCAAAATCTAATCAGCACTAGGGTGACCCACAAGTGACTTATCTACCGAAATTTGTGAAATTCGGTCTATTAGTTTTTCAGCTAGAGTAGATAGAGCTTTTGCGGGCCATTTCGCAAAAAGAGGCGGGTTCTTTTATCCCGAATTGTATCCAAAACTAATCACCACCAGACTCGCCCTCAATTAGTGATTTACCTGCCAAATTTTATGAAATTCGGTCCGTTAGTTTTTTAGTTAGAGTGGATACAAAATCAACACAGACAGACACACACACAGACGTCACGCTAAAAATAGTTTTTTCGTATTCTAGAGGTCTCGAAACGTGTAGATCCGTCGAAAACTCGAGTTGCGATTTTCGGCATAATTGCAAATACTTTCCCTATATATTACCATGTATTGCAGGGAAAGTAAAAAAATAAATGACCTAATATACATACGTGAAGACTGGCACATACCTCTGTATTTCGGGTCTATAGCTCAGCATGACTGGAATCTGTTCCTATTCTCTTTCTGACATTTGTAGTCAGATTTGGTGTTTTTCTATAACATTCTCATATTTAAAATGAATAACCACTACACTGCTTGGAAACAGGACTATCTCTGCTTTTACTCTGGAATTCTACTATTTCTGGAAATTATCAATCGAAGATTATGGATTTTGGTATGCTTATCCCAACAAAAATACTATTGATTATCGCGAGATATGGAGGAAAATCTCTAATTTGTGTTATTATTTTCCCACAACATCGAAATTTGTTGATCTGTAGGGAACCTGAGTTGGATACATCTGATTATTAAATTAATCATTTGGCACTTTCTACGATCATAGGAATCTGTCACCTTAAGAGGCTTTATTATCAGATAGGTCAGACATGAGAAGGCTCTCTGTAATTTTTCAAACATTATATTTTCGAAAATTAAAAAAATAATTAAAATTTAGGTTTACATTTATTGCAGTTAAGAGTCATGCTACATATAATTTTTTTATTGAAAAGCAAATAACATCATCTACAGAAAGATAGCAGGTGCCGCATTCGAGATATTGCAGACGTTTTATAAAAATTTTAAAAAGCTACACAAAAAATAAATATATTTTGCATTATCAAATGTATAATTGCTTTATAATCACTCATAACTAGAAATAAATGAACAACATTGTTTAAAAGTTAGCAAAAGCCGTTCTCAAGATATTTAAAATTTTACTGTTCTGTATAGAGTGCTCTATTTTCTGAACAAATTGATCAAATCAGACTCAATGTGATACAATTATTTTCATAATAAATACTGAAGGACTATTGATTTTAGTATAAGTCAAACAAGGAATTAGTCTTTTTCGAAATGCAATTTCGAAAATTGCAAAAACATTATACAAATAATTTTGTTAAAATATTTTGAAGAAATAGCCATTCTATATGTGTAATGTTTATTTAGATACGTGCAATGTTTATTTAGATATGGGTAATGTTTATAATTTATTAAACAATGGCATGAGCAGCTCTAGTAATCTCTTATCGTAATCAGTAAGAGTATCGTAATCGATAACAGCAAAAATCCTATTGATTTTCAGCAAGTTATATATATAAGAAAGTAATTTTATTTTGAGTTATTGGTTTTATACAATATCAAAATTAATTAATTTCTAGCGAAAGTGATGTGCTGGCCACAGCAGATTTGTTTAAGTATGTCAGTACGTAAAATAGTTTGTTACTTTATTATTTTTAATTCTTATTACTTCATTATTCTTACTACTTTATTACTTCATTAATTTTAATATTTTATTACTTCATTAATTTTAATACTTTATTAATTCATTATATTTTTAATACTTTATTGCTTCACCATTTTTAATACTTAATTACTTTTAGAGTTTAATATTTTGACAAACGGTAACTATCATTATACCGCATTTAAGAAATAATATTTATGCTGACGCAAATATTTCACAAACTACACTATGACTCAAATTTTGCTGCATCAGATTACAAGACACGAATACATTACATGCTCTCAAAAATATCTTTTGGCCAAAAAAAGCAACCACTTATGTGAGGTTAACAACTAATGACCCAATAGGAAATTCAAAAGGAAGTTGCGTGTCCAATCTCTTCTAATCTTGCAACGGTAATTGAATAATTTACATAAAATAAAGTCAGAAATTCGGCAAGTCTCTTTAGAAAGGCTTAAAATATTCTTAAAAAAAAAAAATCTGATGTGGGCAGCACCTGACTTTCCTTATATAATGCAATGAATTTACTACTTTTACAGCAAAAAATATAGATTATTCCTATAGTAGATACTTATATTCTTTCTAAGATATTGAATTTTCAATAATTAGTCGTGATTTTCATTGATTTAGCGTCATTTTTATCCATTTAGCGAGATTTTCGTTAATTTTGCAACATTTAAAAAAGTTGGCGACATTCTGCCAATTCGTGGTCAAAATCTCACCAAGTGTTATGGACGGAGAAATAAGTTATTCTTATAGCAGATAAATGACTATTGGCGTTCAAATACAAAAGTATTACACAAAGTATCTTTCCTCATGAAAGGAGCAAGCTAGATCCACGAGAATGATGTCACCAAATTTATCGCACGATATTACATATGAAAAGTAAACTTGTTTCTCAACAGTTAATATATTTTTTTTAATTTATGAGACTTTTTGATAAATTTATTTGAAAAATGTGCAATATCTCGAGAACGGTTTATGCTAGCGTTCTAAAATTTATGTCAATCGTTTTCTAAGGAAAAATTACATAAGAAATGTCTTTTTATAATTATTTAAAAATTTACGTAACTTTATTAAAGGTTTTGATTTTTTGATGATTTTTTTAAAATTTTATTTGAAAATTTAGAGGGATTCTTAACATTCGATTGCGTTTAAAAACAATAGACTTCCAGTATTCACGGATTGTGATTTTTGTACCAAATTTCATTCGAATCGCTTCGTTCATGAGATATCGTCTCTACAGACTCATTGACACACACACACACACATACTTTCACACACACACACACACACACACACACACACATACTTTCACACACATACACACACACACAGACATAACCTCATAAATGTTTGATTCCTGATCAGAGATGCTTAAAACGTGCTCTCCCGTCGAAAACTCGAATTCGAATTTTCGACCCCGTCACAATACTTTCCTTATACATTATGTATATAAGGAAAGTAAAAAGTGAAACAATGGTGACGTCATGAAATATATCCGGGAAGGAAAATGTGAGTTTATTTTTAATCTTTACATTACATACATGCACTTTTTTAAAGTATCATGACGCGATAAATATATTTAGTTTGATAAATATATTGAATTTTCAGAGATTTTTTGTATGAATTTACGTATACCATCATCCATGGACTTTTTACGCTTTTCATTCGTTCTTCAGCAAGGAGTAACCAATGCATGTTATCAGTAGTAGCAATGCCACAACTTTGTGAACCTCTATAAGGACCGACAAATTCCATCCTACAACGTAGTCAACTTCAAATATCTTAAAGAATGAGCTCAACAAGCACAAAGTTGCAACGACCAAATTCATATTGAAAGAATATAGAGGGCGTTCCCAAACGGGGAAGAAACTGAAGGGGGTTGCGGCAGCAGAGGGCAGAGTCCCCTAGTATAATTGAATTACATACGGTTCTATTAGCCTCAAATTTGAATATTTGGGGATTGGCACTACTAGAGTTTTAAATTTAAATAAGCTCTCCGAATGCAGAGTAAGCTCAATATTTGTTACTTGTAAGCAAACAAGTACAATATTCAACTTGCTCTTAAACTTGTGAACATGATTTTAAAAGCAAATTGACAAAAAATTGCAGTAATTGCTGATAATCTTGACTTCTTACTAACAAATTTGAATAAAGATATGATTCAATATGCTAGAATTGGAGTGTGGGAGGCAATCTTCAGGAAATAGAATTTGTTGGCAAGGAGATTTAAATGCTTTTGCAATGATTAAATAAAATAATACATATGAATATATATAAGTAATTTTGTTATTAACTATTTAGGATAATGGATTTGCTAGTATTGTATTGTTATCATTGTTATTTGTCTTTGTGCTCCTATTCTATATTATATTATAATTGTATTCTCAATTATTAAAAAATTCGTTATCAAGTCCTAACATTTTAAACGAAATGAACACAAAAATGCTTGTTTCTGAAACATAAGATAGATTTTATCTATAAACATGTGTTAATGAGACGACAAACATAAAGATTGAAAAAATAGAAAGGAAACATTTACATTAAAATTATATATATATATATATATATATATATATATATATATATATATATATATATATATATATATATATATATATATATATATATAAATACTGGAAAAGGTGTATGAAAAATTATAATCCTCAATATTTTAAAGAACTTTTGTTATCTTGTTATGCCTTTTGTTCGAAAACTTTCTTCTATTAATCTGCTGTAATAGCCGTAAGATCATTCTTCTTATGAATCTATTTTCATTTATCTCTATCACGATTTTTCTCTTCATACACATATTTGTCCTCAGACGACAAAAGTGACTCAGTAATACTTTCTGCTTTTCATCAAGAAATTCAATTTTCTTTCCGTGAGCTAGTGTTATTTCATTTTCTTATGCCCTAATTATGCAACCATTTTCTTTTCCAATCCAAACGCATAGTAACAGCTCGATCTTATCTTTCATCCAGTTAATTGTAACACTAATAACCGCCATTCTGATCGCCAAATGTCATTACACGACTCCAAAACTTCATTAATTCAACCCCCCCTCCCATTTACGCGAATTCATCTCTGACAGTCATCGACAACACTAAATTAACCCTGCGTAACTGTAACGTATAATGACGTTGTTCCTAATTTAGAATTCTGAAAATATTTGAGTTGTTTCGTTGGGTATATAAATGGCTACTCATAAAACAGGTAGCCAGGTGCGATGCTGTTTCTTCAAGCACATTAAAGCCCCTGTTCATGTGCTGCCATATTTCTCTACAAAATAAATTGTTATATTAAGAAATAACGCAGCCGCAATGGTTATACAGCAATCCCCCTATAGTAATGAATAATTGGTTACTCTAAGCAAGAGGTTACAATTGGTTATTCTAAGCAATCTTGCTGGTCGAATTTAATAAAATACCCTAATGTGCAACAAAACCTTGAAAACACGTGCCAATATTTTCTATGGCAATTAACATACAGTAGAATAAAAGCAAAGAATAATAATCAATATTTTCAGCAAAAATTTATTGAAATTAACAAAACCTTTTTTTTTTTAATATTTAACTTATAGTACAGTAAGGTACTCTACATTTCAAAATATTTAATGCGTGCGAACATTGCAGTTTTAATTTATAAATGGCGCATTTTATGAGGGGTGCATTAATACATAAAATGTTTATGCATCATAAAACAGCACAGAACATTGATTTGTTTGAAATCTATGAACCGAATATGTTTTAAAAACCATGAACTTCTGAACCAACGTTTAACGCACTGTGTGTTTTTGAAAAAGCTTTAACGTACTGTACAGTATACACATATATACTCACATATATACACATATACATGTATACACACATATATGTATATATTATGTCTAACTAATCAATATATAAAATATATTTACATAACTGAACATCACCGTTCTACGAATGAAACCTTCATCTGGAATCTCATTAGGTTTAGGCCTTGGCTAAATATCGCGCTAATCGAAATTTGGTTTCCAATTTAAATCGTTCAAAATCAAGTTTCGCTCTAATCAGGGGATTGCTGTACAGCTTATTCAGTCTTGATATCTCAAAGAAAAATGTCAAAATGAATGCTCGAGTTTTCTCATATGCGATTTGTTGTGTAAACGACAACGTACAGAGACATTACTTCTTAATTTAGTATATATTAAATCAAGATAATTATATCACTTTAATTCAACTGAAGAATATGTTGCCAATTAAAAAATCTGATGTGGGCAGCACATGACTTTCCTTATATAATGGAATGAATTTTTCGTATTTGCTCTACGCCGCATTTGCAAATAAGTCCAGTTATCATATGGGAACAAAAATTGAATTAAAAGTAAATTAAATTTAATTAAAATAAAGAGAACGTGAATTTAAGTCTACAGGGAAAGTCATGTGCTGCCCACATCAGATTTTTATCTTTGGAATAAGCTTCAAAAGACCTGCTATCACAACGTGCCGTTCTCATCCTTAAACGTTTGTAAATAAATTCATGTAATTTTAATCATAATAATATAGAGAAATGAATAAATGAATTTATTTTAAAAGTTAAAAATGTGGATTTTAATGTGTAGTGTCTTGATTTAATGATTATGTTAGGGAACTCGTGCAAAGAAGTAATGGTGGGCTTTACGGCCCCGATAGCAATGTCCGATTGTTAAAATTCACGACCACTTTAATTAAGAAAATCTGATGTGGGCAGCACATGACTTTCCTTATATAATGGAATGAATTTACTATTTTTACAGAAAAAAAATAGATAATTTTAGATTATTTGAGTAGTTATTTATATTCTTTCCAAGATATTGAATTTTCGTTAGAGTCGTCATTTTCCATGTCGACATTGATTTAGCGTCTTTTTATCCATTTGTCGAGTTTTTCGTTAATTTAGCAGCATTTAAAAAAGTCGCCAAGTTGGCGACATTCCAACAAATTCGTCGCCAAAATCTCGCCAAGCGTTATGGACGAAGAAATAAGTTATTCTTACAACAGATAAATGACTATTGGCATTCAAATACAAAAGTATTACTCAAAGTATATTTTTTCATGTATGGAACGAGCTAGATTCACGAGAATGATGTCACCCAATTTATCGGATGGTATTACATATGAAAAGTGAACATGTTTCTCAATGCGAAATATATTTTGTTTATTTTATATGACTTTTTGATAATTATTTTGAAAAATGTGCAATATCTAGGAGAAAGGTTCATGTTAGCGTTCTAAAATTTATGACAATCGTTTTTCAATGAAAAATTAGATAAGAAATGTCTATTTGCGTAACTTTATTAGCGGTTTTGATTTTTTGACGATTTTTTCAAAATTTCACTCGAAAATTTCGGGGGGTTCTGAACATTCGATTGTGTATAAAAACAATAGACTTCCAGTGTTTACGGTTTGTAATTTTTGTACCAAATTTCGTTCGAATCGGTCCATTTGTTCGTCAGTTATCGTCTCCACAAACTCAATGACACACACACACACACACACACACGCAGACAGACATCACATCAAAAATGTTTGATTCGTGATCAGAGATGCTTGAAACGTGCTCTCCCGTCGAAAACTCGAATTCGAATTTTCGACGCCGTCACAATACTTTCCTTATACATTATGTATATAAGGAAAGTAAAAACTGTTTTTCCACAGATTCATTAAAAAAATATACAAAGTCCACTTCGACGATAAGAGCTTGCAATCCGTGGTTCGATTCCCGATTGGGGCAGCAAGATTCTTTATAAAAATTTTTAATAACTTGCGAACAGAATATTCATAGTGATAAGTTTGTATTTTCTTCTGATACTGATTAATACCGAACTACCCAATAATAAATTTTATCGTATTAGACAATCCAATGGAGCTCACACGTTTAATATTTTTAATATATTATTACATATTGTTACGCAATTTTTCAATTATTTTATACGCTTGTTTCTAATTCGCTTAATTATTTTATATAAAATTTTATGTTACTTTCCCTATAATACCTATGTCCGCGAGTAAATCATCTCTTGGCCTGTTTGTTTTTGCTCCTACCGCGCCAAGAATTAATCAGTTATGATTTAGATATTGATGAAAGAGGTCATACCACTCAGCACTGAAGTCTGGATAATATCATGGGACCTCAGACACCATTAATTATTTGCATAAATTGTAAATAAGTTGTAAACAGTGTATATAGTTTGCATATACTCTATAAATCATATTAAAAAAGTTAATGTATTCAGTCCTTACTGAGTTATCGTCTGACAACCAATGTGAATAGGAAGTGTTTTGATTAGGCAAACATTCCGACTTTTAGATTTTGATGGATCTACTGGCTTTAATTCTGCCTGAATACGAGTTAACTTTATTGTCTGATAACCGTTTGTCTGTCTGTGAATTTAGTGATAACTCTGGAATAAACTTAGATAATCACTTGGAATTTGAAACTATTTTTACAATTTAGGCGCAAGGGGCTTGTAGATTTTCAGAAAGGTCAGGTTATGGGAAGGCCCTAAATTTTTCGAATATTCTTTTACGAAAAAGTTAAAATATATATAAAATAATAATTACGTTCAAATTATTACAGTCATGAGTCATGTTGCATGTAAATATTTGTTTAAAATCAAATAGCACAATTTACAGAACAGAAGGTGCCGTTCTCGAGATATTGCACATTTTCAAACTAAACTGGAAATCAATAAATATATATATATGTATATATAATAAAAAGTTTTGAATGTCCAATGAAAGAAAAGTGAAAAGCTGTAACACGAAAAATCTAACTTTCTAACAGGGTTACAAAATAAAAGTATAAAACAGCAAATCTTCAAGCAAATGGGAAAAAATACAAATTTCGAATCATCAAGTCTAAGAAAAGTATAAAAAAAACAAAGGTATGGAATCGAAAAAAAAAAAACAGAAGAAATCCAAGCACAAACGCTATACACGTGGACAAGGCTCTAGGCCTAAATCAGGGTTTGTTCACTTCTTCAAAACTCGTTTTCAAGCCCAAGTGTCTTGTAGAAGCAAACACAAGTTTTTTACATCTATTTACACATTAGCCTTTCTATTATTGCCCCTCTTGATTGTATATTATCTCTTGTACATGTCTTTTCGCATTACTGCTATTTATTTCTTACAAATGGCAACAGTATATCTTATTCCTTTGTGAATGGTAACACTTGTCGCTTCTTCCTGTGTTCCTGAGCTCACTAGGTTAGTGTATTTTTTCACTTAGATTCTAGGTATCCATTTTTCCATTTATTTTTCTTCTTTATGTATGTAGACCCAGTAGAAATAGTTTATAGATATAAACTATCTATTTCTTCAGAAACATGCATATTTGTGTTTGCTCTACAAGACACTTGGGTTTGAAAACGAATCTTGAAGAAGTGAACACATCCTGATTTAGGCCTAGAGCCTTGTCCACGTGTATAGCGTTTGTGCTTGGATTTCGTCTGTTTTTCTTTTTTTGATTCCATACCTTTGTTTTTTGATACTTTTCTTAGACTTGATGATCCGAGATTTGTATTTTCTTCCATTTGTTTGAAGATTTGCTGTTTTATACTTTTATTTTGTAAGCCTGTTAGATAGTTAGGTTTTTCGTATTACAGCTTTTCACTTTTCCTTCACTGGACATTCAAACCTTTTTATTATTGAAATTATTTTATTTATTAGCTGCATTTGCGCAATAAATTAAATGAATTTTGAATTGTCATTCCTATTAACTCATTTTTTACATTTGCATATTTGCAAAGTATCCTTAATTTTTTTAAGTTTGCTACGGTATTTATAAAATAATACCGTATATATATATATATATATATATATATATATATATATATATATATATATATATATATATATATATATATATATATATATATATATATATATACACATTATAAAACTTGAAAAATTTATTTTCAATTTTAGTGAACAGATTAAAAAGCTAAATGCAAAAAATAATTTATAATACAACTTGTAAAGCGCTATGCTGCAATATTTACATGTGTATTCCTATAAAAATTCCCAAAAAGGACAAGTAGCAATGTACTCGTTCAGATTCTAGATGTGTGACAGAAGTACCGGCCGGGGGGAGTTGCGACCCCCAGCACATTATATATATATATATATATATATATATATATAGTAAGCATTTTAATTACTTGTATATTTTAATTACTTGTGACTTATCTTTTATTGAAAGTGGTCTGATGAGCACATGTAAAAATAAAATAAAAATAAAATAGACCCTGCTGGAGAATAATTCCTTTATAAATAAAACAGATACTAAATAGGTATTAAATACCCCTCGTTCCCTGTTCCATATATAAGGTAAGCAATTGAAAACTGGATCTCATATTGAGAAAGCCTGGCAATCATTTAAGCCTGGAAATGCATCCAATAATGAAATTAATATTTAAATTTTTAATAAATCATATATGTACTAAAGGTACTAAACCCCATGTTCTCTGCATTAACATACATGATACACATACACACACACACACACACACACATATATATACATATATATATGTGCGTGCGTGTGTGTGTGTGTGAGTATTCAATAAATAAATATATTCAGTTGTGTAATAGCTTTACATATACTTGGATCTAGAACTAAATGGGCGTCATTGTTGAAAAGTTATCACGCACCGTTCTCAATATATTGGGAATTATACTTTTCATCATAAGGTTTGCTATCTCTCGAATAAATTGAGCAAATCAGATGCAGTTTAATCTGTTTATTTCTACAAAGGATTTTTTTTTATTTAGGTGTAACTCAGACAAGGGATTATATTCTTCAAATTTTTCATAAAGAGTTTCGAAAATCATAAAATATTATAAAATTTAATTTTGTTAATACTTTTTGAAGAAACATTTAATTTTGTTAATACTTTTTGAAGAAACATCCATTCTATATATAGAAGTTTTTGTTTATAAATGCATGACATCCTTTACAGAACGATAGCACTTGTCATACTCGAGATATTGCACTTTTTTATTCTAAAATTTAAAGGATATTTAAATAGCCAAATACCTTCACTATAATCTAATGAATAAATTCTTTGTAAGAATATTTAATTAGAAATAAATGAAACTGTTGTTAAACTGTTATACCGAATCGTTCTCGAGAATGGAATTCTGATATCTTTGGAAATAATCAATCGGAATATGTGGATTTGGTTTGCTAATTTTAATCGTTAACGTTAAAAATCCATTCATTGATATAGGGATGTGATAACGCTCTAATTTGTTATTATTTTCCCGCAATATCAAAATTGGTTATTCTTTAAGTTAAGCCGGTAAGTAAAGTATTGGACATATCAGATTTGTATTAACTGAATCAGTTCTTTTAATAGTCTAGTTTCTTACTTTATTATTTTAAATCCTTTATTAATATCTAACTTTAATATTTTGGTACACGATAACTTCCATTCATTGCGTCCGTGTTCGAGACACAATATTTACGCCGACGCAAATATTTCAAAAACTTCACGATAACTCAAAATTTATTGCATTCATTTTACGGGACCAGAATACGTTACACGTTCTCAGAAATTTCTTTCGTCTAGAAAACGCTGTGACGTTTACAGCTAACGAGCCAATAGGAAATTTAAAAGGAAGTTGCGTGCCCAATCTCTTCTAATCTGGCAACGGTAATTGAAAAATTTACTTAAAATAAAGTCAGAAATTCGGTAACAGTATTCTTTAAGAGAAGTTAAAAGTATTCTTTGAGAGAACTTGAAGTAATAATGTTATAATGAAACATATCCGGCAAGAAATAAACGCCTCTATTTTTTATGTTTACTATTTTTTCACATAAATAGTTTTGAATGTATCGTGACGGGTAAAGTGTCTTTCAGAGTTATCAAAAATTTTGGGAAGGATTTGCAGATAACAATATTCATCGACCAGTTTCGCATTTTTACCGCACAGGAACGACAACTAAAACTCCCGCATGAGAGGACTGAATTCATGTACGACTATGGCAATAGTCTGGATTTCGAATTTTGATAGTGAAGCTACTCAAAAGTGTTTTCACCAAGAGCTGGAGGAGAACATGTGCATTTTCCTCCAGAACATGGCTGGTATTGTGGCAAGCGACCGGATGCAGCTATTGTTTTGCGGGCAATTGTGTCCAGCAGACTGCTTTGCCCAGACTCTTAAGTGGTCACTTGAAAAGCCTTAAATTTGATCAGGGCAATAAGATCTTCCCCATTTGTGGGAAATGTAACACCAATCATTCCACCCCTGATCATCTTCTGTCCTGCCTGCGGCTTGTCAAGGAGGATTTGACATTGAGTCTCCTCCTTGTCTTGGACTTTTTGAGTGTTTTTGGTCTCATGGACCTGGTCTAGCCCATGGGCTAGACCAGTTAAGATTGTTAACAGCAACAACACCATGGCTACGGCAGGGCCTTTATTTTGTCGGAAATTATCTTGTTCTTTCATAAGACATTACGGCAATGTAATATTTCAAATAATTCAAGTAACAATCAGGAACATTATTCATTTTTCTAATTCTTCTAATTTTGTATACAATGTATCGGAATTAAAACTTTATGGTGGTTGTTACTTTATCCTATTCACCAGTCACAGGCATATTTACATACTTGGAAAGTTGATATCCTGAGCGTATGTTCGAAATGTGTCCGTGAAATTTTTGAAGGTCAAAAGGTAGAATTAAAAAAAAATTCCGGAAATCAATGCTTCATACAATTATAAGACTAATTTAAAATATCGAATATAAAAAAATTCGAGTGCCAACTTACACTCCAAATATTTCAGTATCGATTGAGTAATCATTTCTTAAAATCACAAAATCATATTTGTTTCTTTCACAAATAATTTTTCTGATAAACAAATTATGTAACTATTTGTATCCTAGAAAGGCTGCTCTGTGACGTCATAGGAAAGACAGCCAATCCAGGATTCGAGAGCAAAAGCGTGCGCAATCTCGGAAATCTTGCAACGCTAATTTAGAAGCTAATTTACTTGGAGAAAAAAGTTTTGCCTTTCATCCTTCCGTCCGTTGAGAAAAGTATTAGGGTATACTTATGGTAAAGGTCGAAATAACCTTGGTAGATAATTCAAACTTTTTTTAGTTTATAATTATATAAATCCTTGTTTCTTATAAAGTTTGGAAAATTTTTATATAAATATTGCTTTAAAAAAATTATTGGTGTTCAGAGTTTTTAAATTACGACAAATATATTGGCTTTATTTCGGGTTTTTTTTCATTTCATCATGTAAAGTTTAAAGAAAAGTCACGTAGGGGTCTATGATTTTCAGTGAAAGGTTGAGTACTGAAAGAATTGTGTCTCTGTATTGGAAATTAAGTGTCTGACACCATGAAAATTATTATAGCGATCTTAGTGGGAAGAGTTTTAAGAAATAGTAGGTCAATTCAAATTCTACAAGTACGATACGAGAAATAGGCAATTATAACGCTTTATCTAATTAATAGAAATTGGCATATAATATGTAAAAGTCTGATATGGGAAGATAATTACACCGTAAAATCCTACACAAATATAATGTTAAAATCATCAGGTGATCACACAAGAATCTAACCAGTTATAACAGACGTTCTCCTAATTCCTAATTATTACTAAATATGCTATAGAACAATGTACATAATGTAGAACAATGTACACAATTATACTTTGTATACAAGTACATGGTGTGTAATGGTGCAGCCAGAAATAAATACTATTATGGTCACCCAACTTTCTTGTAGGGAACGCTGGCAAAATTTTGGAATACACCCTCATTACAAATAACATCAGTCACGGACCAGTTTCGCTCTTACTTTCCGCTCATCAGCATAGAATAACTAATATCCGCAATGACAACAAGAAACTTGATAAATGCCGAAATTTTGTTAACATCTATCGTAACTGTGACAAATTCTATCATACTCTCCTTTATATCAATGTGCATTAATTTCAGTCTTCATTGCAGAATATAAACACACAAATATATACTACTTTTTTTAACTGCATTAAATTTATAGTTTAGTTGAATGTTTTGGCGACATTGTGCATTGTAAAATAACCAAATCGCAAAAACTCCCAAATCTGAAATAATTTAAGAATTTGATTTTTTTTTTTACAGATTGCGTTAAAATAAGCACTTAATAGACACATTTATTATTTTATTTAAGATTTTTTCGATTGAAAAAAGGAATAGTTTTATCTTCTAAATTAATCCAAAATCTAACTAACAGCAGGGTAACGAATAAGTGACCTAACTTCCAAATTTCTCACATCTCCTTGAATAGATTTTGAGTTAGAGTGAATACATGCATTACGCAGACAGATACAAGCAGAGATTAGATTAAAAATTGTGAATTCGTATCTAGAGCGCCCAAAGTGTATGCATTCGTCAAAAACTGGAATTCCAACCAAAATCTGATAAATACCAGTGTAACGAATAAGTGACCTAACTTCCAAATTTCTTAAAATCTCATTGGATAGATTTTGAGTTAGAATGAATACATACATTGCGCAGACAGTTATAAGCAGAGATCTGATTAAAAATTGTGAATTCGTCGAAAACTGGAATTCCAATTTTCTAACTTTATTTCAATACTTCCCCTATACATCACCATGATGCGTAGTAAGGAAAGTAAAAATCTGATGGGGGCAACACATGGCTTTCCTTATATAATGGAATTTATTTACTACTTTTATAGTTAAAGAATATATTATTCTTATAGTAGGTACTTATATTTTTTCCAAGATATTGAATTTTCTTCAATTAGTCGTCATTTTCATTGATTTAGCGTCATTTTTATCAATTTGGCGAGATTTTCGTTAATTTGGCAACAATTAAAAATGTCGCCAAGTTCGCGACATTCCACCAAATTCGTCGCCCTAATCTGGCCAAGCGTTATGGACGGAGAAATAAGTTATTCTTACAGTAGATAAATGACTATAGGCGTTCAAATACAAAAGTATTACTCAAAGTATCTTTTTTCATGAATGGATCAAGCTAGATCCACGAGAATGATGTCACCCAATTTATCGCATGGTATTACATATGAAAAGTGAACATGTTTCTCAATAGGAAATATTTTTTTTTATTTTATATAACTTTTTGATAATTTTTTTTAAAAATGTGCAATATCTCGAAAACGGTTCATGTTAGCGTTCTAAAATTTATGTCAATCGTTTTCTAATGAAAAATTACATAGGAAATGTCTATTTGCGTAACTTTATTAGCGATTTTGATTTTTTGACGATTTTTTCAAAATTTCACTCGAAAATTTAGGGGTTTCTGAACATTCGATTGCGTATAAAAACAATAGGCTTCCAGTGTTTACGGATTGTGATTTTTATACCAAATTTCGTTCGAATCGGTTCATTCGTTCGTCAATTTTCGTCTCCAAAGACTCACGGGCACACACATACATACACACACACACATACTTTCACACACACACATACTTTCACACACACACACACACACACACACACTTTCACACACGCACACACACATACTTTCACACACACACACATCACTTCAAAAATGTTTGATTTGTGATCAGGAATGCTTGAAACGTGCTCTCCCGTCGAAAACTCGAATTCGAATTTTCGACCCCGTCACAATACTTTCCTTATACATTATATATATAAGGGGAGTAAAAATAGGTGGCCATAACATAAATTGATTTCATTAAAGACGGTAAAAGGATCTGGCAATGAAAAAGAAGCTTACAATCTGTGTGACGTCAGGGCAAATTCAGCCAATGGTGGGTTTGCTGAGATATTCGTGCCCAATCTTGCTAATCTAAAAATGGTAATTATGTTGCCAACTTCGTTAAAGTAAATGAATTGGTTATTGGAATCTCTTGCGTGTAGAAATAAAGCAGGCTTATATTAAAGTAAAAATAACCACGTATTTTGAATAATTGAGTTGTTTCCATGATTACCAAAACCTATTTTTAAAATTGTGTATTTAATTATGAAAGTTTAGTGTTATAATCCATATTAGCAAGAATAGATTCTACGAGGAAAATATTTAATATGTAAAACCATAATATTTCCAGGTGGGTGTGCATTAAATAACTTTTAATTTTGTGCAAGTATTTTTATTATAGCCACTTTGGCCTCTCCTGACGCCAAACTTACCAATGGCGTTGTTTTCTAAAATCTAATTCGTTTAAAATAATTTCTAGGTATTCAATTACATTGGTTTATGTAAGTTTTATTGGTATGTTTGGGTAAGTTTTGTTGGTGAATTTGGGTAAGTTTTGTTGGCAAGTTTGGGTAAGTTAATGGCAGAATAGCCCAGTGGTTAAGGCACGAGGATTGCACTTGCTGGGCACGAGTTTGATTCCCGGAGATGCCCAAACTATCCTTATGTCTATGTGGAGTATGGGCACGTTAAATATGTGGTCCGAAAGTGCTTCCGAGAGGTTGGTGGCAAAGGAAGGAGCGTACGATCTCTGGTAATGTAATCCTTAATGAGCTCTGATTTAAATTGGGATCTAAAGGACGCAATGTGATACGCTCCCTGTAGTGTGACAAGGGCAAAGTTGTATGACGGCAAAATGGCTCACGCTTCGGAAGCTATATGCGAATGTTATAATTCAAAGCACCTGGTCATTGGAGAAAATGTCTTTGCTATGTTTTTAGTAAGTTTGGATAGTATGTTCGGGTAAGTTTTATTGGTATATTTACACGTTTTTTTCACACTCTAGTTAGGCTTCCCGGTTAGGCTTCCCGGCCACTCTAGTTAGGCTTCCCGGCCGTCCAAATAGCTGCTCTTAGTCCTCTGGACGAGTCGGACGGTCTGGGTCTTCTACACTCTAGTTAGGATAGATTATCCCATTAATTAAAACTGGAGTATTTGAGACTTTATAATACTTCCTTGAAGAAAGTCAGCCTAAGAAAATTAGGTAATTGTTTCGAAGGCGTTATGAATCATCTTCCTCAGGTTAAGAACAGTATGTTTCTAATAAATGCTGAGGTATAACTGTTTTTTATTAAAGAAATATTAGAAAATTATATTCTGGTAGATAAAACCGATAATATGATGTTTGCAAAACAGTATAGGTTTATTTCTACCCATAATCAAGCATTTTTCATACATTTGTGTGTTCCTTCATTTCTCTAAAATATTTTAGATATGTTGCGAAAAAGAATGGCTTAAAACTCCCAAACCCTTCATTATATCTAGCTCTGATGTATCCTCTGGGTATTTGGGCAAACTCTGGGTATTTGGACACAAGAATGAATCATAATATCTGGATAACTTAAGCTATTTTCAGAGCAGGTAACGGCAGCAAGATGGTTACTGACCTCCGAGCGATCTTCTTTGAACAATGAGCATCCTTTTTATACCATCTGTGGAAAGATATAGAAAAATCGAGTTAACTCATGAAATTCTCGAACTATCGTTTGGTTTCTCGAATTTTCCTAAACTTGTCCAAAGTCACCACTTTGGAGATATTTCGCCTAATTCGTCACCTAGGTCACCAAATTTGTTGCCAAAATCAAACGATCCAGACCATCTCATGGTAATAATGGATAACTGTAAATGCTGAATACCTGCAAGGACACGTTTAAGGCAGAAAAACATATATCAGCTATTTGGTATAATGTATTTGGTTGTAATGATGGCTCAGTTTAATTGGTATCTCTACTTTGGTTGTGCTTGATTGACTATATCTGGAGAATACTTTTAACAGGTTTACTTTGAATTTGATAATCTTGTCTTCAGTAGGCGTAAAATCATCGGATCTAACACGTCCCTTTTGCGGTCTCCTGAGTATTGCTACAAAAATTCGCGAAATTAACATCAAAATAATAACTATCAAGTGGAGAAGTTTGGTAAAACAACATTTTACTAACTTGAAGTTTATACTATCACAGTATTTACTTAAAAAATAGAAACTTTCTTATTTTAAACGCACATTAGCATTTCTGTAGAAAAATTGAATCAAATGTTTTTATTTTATAGTAGAATTTTTCAAAAATTTGATGCTAGGTTACCAAATTAAATATCTTATTGAAGATAGTTTTCATTTGAATTTGGTTTGCTTGGATGACGTTTTACCGCGAGAGAAAATTTATTGAAGATGTTTGCGGTTTAAAGAGGATGTATTTTAAAAGAAAAAAAATTTCTTTAAAAAATTTAAGAAAAAAATTTCATTAAACATTTTTTGGGTCGTATATGACTTTCTATATAGATACACTTTTTTTTTGTATTTTTCAAAACTCATTAATTTGTATTTTACCGTATAAAAGAGCACATAAAATGAATTTAATTTAAATAACATCACATTTGCAGTTTTAAAAGAAATTTACTTTTCACAATGCAACTGAGTTTATTACTTTCCTTATATACATAATGTATAAGGAAAGTATTGTGACGGGGTCGAAAATTCGAATTCGAGTTTTTGACGGGAGAGCACGTTTCAAGCATCCCTGATCACGATTCAAACATTTTTGAAGTGATGTCTGTGTGTGTGTGTGTGTGTGTGTGAAAGTATGTGTGTGTGTGTGTGTGTGTGTCAGTGAGTCTGTGGAGACGATAACTGACGAACGAATGGACCGATTCGAACCAAATTTGGTACAAAAATCACAATCCGTAAACACTGGAAGCCTATTGTTTTTATATGTAATCGAAAGTTCAGAACCCCCCTAAATTTTCGAATAAAATTTTGAAAAAATCGTCAAAAAATCAAAACCACTAATAAAGTTACGCAAATAGACATTTCTTATGATAATTTTTCATTAGAAAACGATTGACATAAATTTTAGAACGCTAACATGAACCGTTCTCGAGATATTGCACATTTTTCAAAAAAATTATTAAAAAGTCATTTAAAATGAAAAAAAAAATATTTCCTATACAGAAACATGTTCACTTTTCAAATGTAATACCATGCGATAAATTGGGTGACATCATTCTCGTGGATCTAGCTCGTTTCATTCATGAAAAAATATACTTTGAGTAATATTTTTGTATTTGAACGCCAATAGTCATTTATCTCCTGTAAGAATAACTTATTTCTTCGTCCATAACGCTTGGCGAGATTTTGGCGACGAATTTGGCGGAATGTCGCCAACTTGGCGACTTTTTGAAATGTTGCCAAATAAACGAAAATCTCGCCAAATGGATAAAAATGACGCTAAATCAATGAAAATGACGACTAATTGCCGATAATTCAATGTCTTGGAAAGAATATTAGTATCTACTATAAGAAAAACCTATTTTTTTACTGTAAAAGTAGTAAATTCTTTTCATTATATAAGGAAAGTCATGTGTTGCCCACATCAGATTTTTTTAAAATGGCGACATAAATTTTATCACAATTGCAGTTTTAATGTAAATTTACTTTTTATAATGCAACTGAGCTCATTCTAAAATGGCGATATGAAATAGATTTAATTTAAATTGCATCGCATTTGCAGTTTTAAAGTAAATTTATTTTTCATAATGCGACTGAGCTCATCTTAAAATGGTTCCAGTCGATCCAAAATTTCATAAAATGAAATATCTCAAAAACAAGGCTTGGCCTAGAATAGTTCGATTGACTTTATTCATTTTGCAATCGTAAATCACATATGAAAAACAATTATAATATTACATAAATATATAATTATTGTTTTATAATTCAGTTGAGTAGTTGAGTTTTGATGGCCATTTTGAAAAACAATTCTATTTTTCTCATAAGCAGTTTCAAAGCGTCAGGGGAGACAAGGTGTAAGGATTAATAATTTCTATTCTCGACTTCTTATTTTTCAAGCAGTGTCTTCCCCGGGGAAAGAAGCGTCTAAATGTAGATAACAGCCGCGCTGATTGTGAACGAAAGAGGGTGCTGGCAACCAGGTTATAAAAAAGGAGAAGTGCGAAGCACGAGAGAGAGAGAGGATGGTACGAGTTGGTACGTGGTAGCGTGGCGTGTGTGGATGCAGACGATGGTAGTAAAGGTGGACCATGTACATTTTGATTTATTATTTGTAAATTACGTTAATGAAGTTTATTTCATGATTTCTACATTTTAAGAATAAACTTAAGGAAACTTAAGGAACAAAACTTAAGGAACAGAACTTAAGGAACGAAACTTAAGAATAAACTTAAGGAACAAAAAGGAAATGCGTGCACTATTATATCATGTGATTGACGTAATGGCTCTGAATAAACGTGGATAAGCTGCGGAATTTAGGAAGGAGTAAAGAGTACCTTTCTCCCTTCACGGGGGCATTTCATTTTTGTTTCCTCAATTGTTTTTTTACCGCAAACATAGTGTTTATTACAACAAATCAAACTGCTGCTTGCAAGACAATAAATTACAAAGCTTCTTTGAAGAAACCAGACATTTGTCGGTTAGGTGACTGCAGTTGCTTCAAAGGCATTATACGCTCCCTCTTCAGGCCACATGAACAATTGTGCTCCCTTAACAACCACTAAGAACTAATTTCCAGTGATTTTTAAAGGCCCATACTGTTCTACCTGTTCTTTTGGCCTGAAGAAGGGTTCTTATAATGCTCACGAAACAATTGCTGTCACCTAACTGACATATTACTGCTTTCTCCAAAAGTGTTTTGTAAGTTATTATTACCGTGTTTATTATTTCAAGACTCGGTCAAAGCTAATATCAAATTTGGTTTAGAAAATCGCTAAATTACAGAATTTTGACATTTTGATACTTTTAGGATTTTCCTGCGAATCATAAATTAAATTTTTAATCACTGAAAAAAAAAAAGCTTGTTGCTTGGTCTGTTTATTTTCTTACTTGTTTTCCTTGATTTTAATATACTAGTTAAAATATAATTTCACGTATATTGTGTTTTCCCGCATATAACGTATTTGAATATGTTCCACAGAGAAACTCAATACTGGGATTCCACTGTAATAAAAAAAAATTGCAAAATATCATTAATTTATTTTCATTGTAATTCAGTTATTGCATTTTATTTCATCTGTAACATTGTTAATATATATGGAGTGAAACTTTTTATTTGGCTAATACTGTTTCTGGTTTTCTGTATGCCCAAATTATTTTATCACGCTTCGCCACTGTTCAGAAGTACCAAAATTTCATTAGCACCAAAGTAATGCTTAAACAAACAACCTAACTACCAATTTCGTAAAACACCACTTATCGTAGGGAAAGTAAAACAGGCAGTCATAAATTAACTTCATTAAAGAAGTTAGAAGACCCAGAGCAATGAAAAGGTTAGATGTGCGTGACGTCAAGGCAAATTCAACCAATGAGATTTTTGCTGAGATTTACGCTCGCAATCTTCCCTATCTGGAAACGGTAATTACGTTGCCAATTTTATTAAACTAAATGAACTGGTTATTGGAATATTTTGCGTTTCGAATATCGTTAAGAAATAACGAGTGCCGATGTTACAGTATAAGTAGTCTCGTATTTTGAATAACTAACTTCCTTCAATGATTGCTAAAGTTTAAATTATACATTAAAGTATGGAGATTAAATAATATTTCCGTACCAATTATGATATATTCTGCAAGGAAAATATTTTTACTCTCCATATAATAGGTGGTAAGGTATAGAGAATGTATTCGAATCGTGTTGAAATTGTGATTCGAATCGTGTGTCTGTTTGTCTGTCTGTATGTGTACAGTGGAATGTATGTTGCTACACTCGAATGAATGCAGCAACATACATTCTAGTGTAGCAACATACATTCCACTGACACTAGAATGAATGTATGTTGCTAACTCTTCGACGAAAGTTTACAAAATTTTGTTTGATAATTTGAATTTTATAATTACACAAAATTTGATTTGATAAAATTTGTTGATTAGAAGTCAGTTGAAGTCTATCCTGTCTGATTGCTGACCTAAATAGAACCGGTCTTGTTTTGCAAAACGGTCTTCAAAAATCTTCAAATCTTAAATACAAAGCTAAATATGCTTAAATGTACTAATTAAATGCATGTTTCATACGTAGTTTTTGGCGCCAAAAATAATACGATCAACCTCATTACTCAAGATATTTAGTTTTTTGGCAGTTTTGCAAAACCGTTGTTTGAAAATCAGAAGAAGTATTTTTCACGGGCGGGGATAGTCTAGTGGTTAGCGCGCAGGGATTACACTCGGACGACCCGAGTTCAATTCCCGTTTCTGCGCCAACTGCCCCCCGTGTTCAAGTGGAGTACGGGTACATTAAATATGTGGGTCCATAAGTCTTTCCGAGAGGTTGGCGGTAGGGGAAGGAGGGTACGGAACCCTGCGGAAGCCTCCCTCACTCGGTTTCGGTCTAAATTGGATGGTATTGTCACGTCCGGTTAGACAGATATCTTACACCTTCGAGTAGGTTGGATAGTCTGGGCCGAAGAAGACGAAGTCCTTCTCACGATACCTTAAATTGTTCTACAAAAGTTGGTGATAATCGAAATAATAAGTCGAAATCAACTCTCGTGAAATATTACTTTAACAATTGGAATTTAAGACTTACACAATGTTTGTTTAAAATGTAGAATTTTTTATTTTTTAACCACACTTTCTTATTTCTGGAAAATAATTGAGTTCTTTTTATAAATGTTTTAAGAATATTATGCAGTTGTGTTAAGTCAAATTCTGCATCAAAGATGATTTACATTGGCAATTCATTTGTTCGTATGGCATTATATGTCTCAATATATAACTTACTTAAGATGTTTACAAAGGGGAAAGTTTAAAGGGGAAAAGTTTAAAAAGAAAAAAAAAATGATTTGTAAAGAGATTTGGAATGATAATACCATTTTAAAAAGCAGAAATATTTTAAAAGAAGCAAGATTGGGGTGACTTAATTGCATAAAAATATTACACATTTATATGGAATTATAATATGTAATATTCATAATAATAAGTTTAAATTCGTCCAATTCATGTAAATTACTTGATCAGGTCAGAGTTAAAGCAAGAATATTTTAATAGAATTATTCAGGGTATTTTTAAAGCTTGACTTGTGAACTATAGCTTATATAATCACTGGGTGTACTTTTTGTTGTATAAATAAATATGACGAATATTAACAATTAATTCTTTGAAATTAGTTGAAGGATGTAGTGATGCAATGAATTTAAATATGAAATTTTACGTGTTTTAAGAATATTTTTCTTTGTTTTATCACCAACATTATTTATCCACTGAAATTTAACTATTTCAATTTTAGTAGTGTAGTATTACTGGAAACTCTAAGAAAATGAAGCGAACTCCACAAAATGTAGCTCAATTATTGAAATTCCTGAGTAGTTAACTCCAGGTATTACTTTCCTTATATACATAATGTATAAGGAAAGTATTGTGACGGGGTCGAAAATTCGAATTCGAGTTTTCGACGGGAGAGCACGTTTCAAGCATCCCTGATCACGAATAGAACATTTTTGAAGTGATATGTGTGTGTGTGTGTGTGTGTGTGTGTGTGTGTGTGTGTGTGTGTGTGTGTGTGTGTGTGTGTGTGTGTGTGTGTGTGTGTGTGTGTGTGTGTGTGTGTGTGTGTGTGCGTGCGTGCGTGTGTGTGTGTCAGTGAGTCTATGGAGACGATATCTCACGAACGAATGGAACGATTCGAATGAAATTTGGTACAAAAATTACAATCCGTGAATACTGGAAGCCTATTGTTTTAAAATACAATCGAATGTTCAGAACCCCCCTAAATTTTCGAGTGGAATTTTGAAAAAATCATCAAATAATCAGAACCTTTAATAAAGTTACATAACTAGACATGTCTTTTCTCCTTAGAAAACGATTGACATAAACTTTAGAACGCTAGCATGAACCGGTCTCAAGATATTGTACATTTTTCAAATAAATTTATCAACAAATCCCATAAATTAAAAAAAAATATTAACTGTTAAGAAACATGTTCACTTATTATATGTAATATTATGCGATAAATTTCTTGACATCATTTTCGTGGATCTATCTCGTTCCATTCACGAGAAAAGATACTTTGAGTAATACTTTTGTATTTGAACCCCAATAGTCATTTATCTGCTGTAAGAATAACTTAATTCTCCATCCATAACGCTTGGCGAGATTTTGGCAACGAATTTAGCGGAATGTCGCCGACTTGGACATTTTTAAATGTTGCCAAGTTAACGAAAATCTCGCCAAATGGATTAAAATGACGCTAAATCATTGAAAATGAAGACTAATTGAAGAAAATTCAATATCTTGGAAAGAATATAAGTATCTACTATAAGAAAAACATTTTTTTAACTGTAAAAGTAGTAAATTCTTTGCATTATATAAGGAAAGTCTTGTGTTGCCCACATCAGATTTTTTTCACTGATTCACTTCTACCGAGTTTAAAACATTATTAACATGTTTCATTGTTCTACAATGTTGAAATGTCTTAATCTGTAGAGAATGTTTGTGTTCTACATATATTATCGGTTTATACAGATAAAGGAATTGACCAAAAGACTTAATCACATTATGCTTATAGATTTATATGAAGAGTCTAATTCAGGGTGGTTGAATAAAATGTCTTGCACGAAATGGAAAATTCAGTAGTTACGATAACATTTTACGTCCAAAAGAACTATTCTTAAAATTCGGTTCTTTGTGAAGGAAAATAAAGTTTTCAAAAGAAAAGTCTCATATCAGAAAGAAAAGTTTATAAACGAGAATTTGATTTTAAAATAGAAAAGTAGTAAAAGTATTCTCCTCAGCATAGCTAAAAATAAACAAAACATTTTCCTTTGGGATATAGGATGTAACGTTCTTTGTGTAGATCCCATAAAATGGTGGTTTTAAAATCTAATAAATGAGAAAATGGATTTTGAATTAAAATTGTGTTCCGTATTCGAGTGTTAAGCAGTGTTGCCAACACTTGGATTAACTTTATGGCTAATATTATAGCATAAAATGGTTAGATTTCATGGAATATCGTTATACTCGTAAATAGATACAAACAGCTATTTTATGGTTGGATTTAGTCCTTTTTAGATACTAAACGCTTCAAAACGTAACTAAATCTAGTCACAAAATGACTACATTGACAATCGTGTTGCTAACATTTCTGATGAAATAAAAAGCAAAACAGTGCAAAAGTGATCATTTTTCACCAACTATGTACCACAGTTTTGTAAAAATGCTCAACTAATCGCAATCTCCAACACTTGACCATAGTTTAGTGTGACCATTGTCGCTTATTTTCACTATTCAGGTCATTAGATAATTAGATTTATGAGCGCATAATTTATTAAAGTAAGAATTTTTGAAATTTTCTGGTAAAAGAAATTTTTTCGAATCCAGTAACGATGCAGGATATTAAGCTCTGCCCGCAATTAAAAAATTCTAATCGCTCGGGATTTCACTGCGGCGACTTCTGTTCTAGGCAGAAGTCGCTTTACTGTTGTTTTTACTACAAAAATTCCGCCAGAATCCATATATATATATATATATATTAATTATTCTGTAAGGAATAAAAACAACTAAGAATGTACAGACAGAATGCAACTATGCACAATAACAAATAATCAAAGAAAATACAACAACATTTCTGAGCCGATAAAATGATAAAATCCATTGGGGTCAATTCGAGTCACAGTAAAACTGCTATTTTGAAAATACAAAATCCTTATACTGTCTTGGTAGAAGAATACATTTTTACAGTAACTTAAACGAATGTTGATAGGCGTAGTTAGCTTATTTAACGCCAAAAGCAGCTTGTTTTCTTCATTTTGTTATATACTATATTTTTGAAACATTTTATTCTCAATTACTTTCAGTTGATTTTTTCCAATATATTATGTTTTTATCATGTTTTACTCTTACTTAATTTAAGTTTTACATACGTTGCTATATTTCTTTCTTTGCAATAGTTTAACTATTTCTTCCTCCTTCAAATTTCTCACTTTTTTTTGCTAGTATTTTAGCATTTTTACAATTCTTATCAATACTTATTTTTCAGTTTTACTGTAAATCTCATATACAGTATTTGTCATTTTCTCCTTGTCCCTTGAATGTGGTTCTTGAACTTTGTCTCACTTTGTCGGGAACCTGGGCCGTGGATGCTGAAATGGAAGCGCGATACGAAGTTATTGTATTTAAATATAATAAATTCAATGGGACAAGTCAATGCCAAAAAGATATTTAACTTTCGTTAGTTAACTTGGAAAATTAAATCTCGTTTCTATGACAACGTCCTAATCATAATACGCAAAGTTGCCAAATGAGCGTATCATTAAATAAAGTCATATAATAATGTTATTAGCGATGAATGAACATCACACAAATTTACATTTGACGCTTTTGCAATTTTATTGGTCAAAATAAAATGGTTTGTTCACACTCACAGGCAAAATCTACATCAAAATGAAATTGGTATTTAATTTATATTTCGTGAAATGAATGATAATGGGTGAATTGTTTGGTGTCGAATTATAAAGCTATTGCGAACACTGTCTATTATCGTGAATGGAACTGGCAGGATTCACAAAACTCATGTTAATAGATTTGCCGAATATTTTTTCATATAAAAAAAGATTATATTTCACAACCCTTACTAATGTTTTTTTGTAATTTTACTGAAATTTTTTTTGTAAATTTATTCAAAAATCGTGCAATATCTCTAGAACAGTTCATGCTAGCATTCTGTAATTCATGTTTCTGGTTTTATAATAAAAAATTTTTACGTATAAAACGACCATTTATTTAACATTATTGAGGGTCCAAATTTTATGAGTTTTTCAAACATTCATTGGAAAATTTGAAATAGGGGAGGAATCTTACGAACGTTCGATCGAGTTTTAAATTAGGAGGATTACAGTATTTACTGGTTGCAATAGTCATATCAAATTCCGTTCAAAACGCCCATTCATTCCTGAGATATAGCTTCCACAGCCATACACACATACATAAATGCACACATACGCACACACACACATAGAGCCAACGGCCGTACCGTGCTGAAAACGCAGGTTCTCGTTAGACCACCGAAGTCAAACAGCACCGGGCGCGGTTAGTACTTGGGTAGGTGACCACCTGGGAACACCGCGTGCTGTTGGCACACTTCGGGCGCGGTAGCCTGGTGGTTTGCGCGCTGGATTTGCACGCTGCCACAACTGCCGTCGTGTTCATGCGGAGTACGATCACGTTAAACATGTGGGTCCGTAAGTCCTTTCGAGAGATTGGTGGTAGGGGAAGGAGGGTACCGTCCCTGTGGATGCCTCCCCTCACTGGGTTTCGGTCTAAATTGGGTGGCACTTCTCGGCCGTCCAAACAGTTACCTTACACCTTTCTGGTAGGTCGGACGGTCTGGGTCTCAACAACAACAGCACACACACACATGCACACATACACACATAAACATACATGTACACATAAACATACATGTACACATAAACATACATGTACACATAAACATATATGGACACATACATATACATACATACACACATACATACAGGCACTCACACATACATGCATGCACACATACATACACACATATATAGAGGCATATACACACATGCATACCGTTCCGGTCGTCCAAACAGCTGCTCATGTTTTCGGACGAGTCGGACGGTCTGGATCTTCAACACATGCATACCGGAACACACACATGCATACCGGCACACACACATATATGTACATACACACACATGCGCACACAAATATATACACATATATACAAACATACAGGCACACACGCACATACATACATGACCACACGCACATGCATACATATATAAGGTATTACACAGATACATATAGGCACATACACATGTATACAGCCACACATGCATACATGCATACACACACACACATGCATACATGCATACACATACACACACACATGCATACATATAACACACGTCCCCGCCAAAAAAATTTCATTCGAGTTCTGGGATGCTTGAAACTTGCTTTGGATTCGCATTTTCACCCCAGCATAATACATTTCCCTATGTATTCCTTATACATTATACTTTGTATTAAAAATAACATTGAATTCATCGCAAATTTAAAATAGGAGAAAAAATATTAAAAGTAAGTTTAAAAAAAGAGGAAATGTAGCCATTTTCTTAATCCTCTTATTCTAAGGATAGCTAGACATACATGTACCTAACTCTTAACTCTTGCTGAAAGGTATAAAATGATTCCATGATGACAGTTACGGTTATGTTTATGCAGGAGGAGATTATGGTGGGATAGAAAAAAAGTGCTCCTGAATGGCTTCTATCTTTAGAAGACCGTAGATAATTCTTCGGCAAATGGAAATGATGGTAGTCCATCGTGGATTACATTTACAGGATGGGAAATATGATTATATTGCATCTCAAATATGAAGCGGACATTCAAAATACTATTTTATGTGTAATGACTCTTAAACTAACCGACCTATTTCAATGAATAGTTTTTTTTTTGGCCATGAGACTGATAGGGATGTTTTGATATTGAAGTTGTTATATCTTCTCCTAAACACAGTAAAAGTTGTGATAAAAACCGTTTTCCACTTTGTGTATCATGATTGCTTAAAAGTGCATATCAACTGATTCACACGCATTTACTTTCCCTACAATATTTGGTAATGTCTATCTTTTCTACAGATTAAGAAATTAATAATAGGGTCGACAGTCGGAATAGTTTTGGGCGGATAGACAAGTTTCGGGAGCTTTAGAAGACGAATGCACCATTTTTATCGTCACGTCTGTGTGTGTATGCGTGTGTAATGTGTGTATACATTGTAGTTGCTGACATTTACTATTTGACTTCTTTGTTGCAGATTTTATACTATTGTCTCAATTTGTTTGAGATATGTAGACTCCAGAGACTCAGACAAGCACACAATACTCAGACATCATTGCAAAAATGGTTCATTTGCATTCCCGAATGTTCAAAATGTGCACATCAGTGAAAACTCACTGATTTACTTTGTTTTCTTTCGTCATCACAATTTTCTCATCACTGTTCTTTTAACTGCATCACCTTCAAATAAACTGTTGAGCTACTATGTAGTGTAGGGAAAGTAAAAAGTATTATAAAATCCCTCAATGTCTATAAAATATCGACCATAAGTAGAAAACATATCTAATGCGGGCAGCACACACTTCTCTACTTCCTCAAGTTCATTTTCTCTTTCCTTCTCAATGCAATAATGTGTTTAATTGCACACATTGATATGGATTCACATTTAAAAGTGCACCAAATTTGCAGTTCTAATGCGTTTTCCGTTTCGTTTAGCGACTGGCTCTATTTTTAAATGGCGGCGCTTCAAAAATACCAAAATACAAAAAAATTTCTGGAACGGTTAATCTTAGTCATTGGGGTAGTCGTTTTCTTTTGTTCGTAACAAATTACGAATAAAACAAGCATTTAATCAATACATTTAAGTATATTTAGTTTTTATTTCATATTTTGATGATTTTTGAGAACCGTTTTGCAGTAAAAAACAGATTTTATTTTTAGGAATCGAACTAAAATCTAATCAGCAGCACAAAATATTTACCAATAATTACTTTCCTTATATACATAATGTATAAGGAAAGTATTGTGACGGGGTCGAAAATTCGAATTCGAGTTTTCGACGGGAGAGCACGTTTCAAGTATCCCTGATCACGAATCAAACATTTTTGAAGTGATGTCTGTGTGTGTGTGTGTGTGTGTGTCAGTGGGTCTGTGGAGACGATAACTGACGAACGAATGGACCGATTCGAAAGAAATTTGGTACAGAAATCACAATCCGTAAACACTGGAAGCCTATAGTTTTTAAACGTAATCGAATGTTCAGAATCCCCCTAAATTTTCGAGTGAAATTTTGAAGAAATCGTCAAAAAATCAAAACCTCTAATAAAGTTACGCAAATAGACATTTCTTTCTTATGTACATTTTTATTAGAAAACGATTGACATAAATTTTAGAACGCTAACATGAACCGTTCTCGAGATATTTCACATTTTTCAAAGAAATCATCAAAAAGTCATATAAAATAAAAAAATATATATTTCCTATTGAGAAACATGTTCACTTTTCATATGTAATACCATGCGATAAATTGGGTGACATCATTTTCGTGGATCTAGCTCGTTCCATTCATGAGAAAAGATACTTCGAGTAATACTTTTGTATTTGAACGCCAATAGTCATTTATCTGTTATAAGAATAACTTATTTCTCCGTCAGTAAAGCTCGAATAGATTTTGGCGACGAATTTGGAGGAATGTCGCCAACTTGGCAACTTTTTGATATGTTGTCAAATTAACGAAAATCTCGCCAAATGGATTAAAATGACGCTAAATCAATAAAAGTGACGACTAATTGTCGAAAATTCAATATCTTGGAAAGAATATAAGTATCTACTATAAGAAAAAACTATTTTTTTACTGTAAAAGTAGTAAATTCATTGCATTATATAAGGAAAGTCATATGTTGCCCACATCAGATTTTTTTTTACTGAAATTTCGTTGAATAGTTTCTGTTGAAGTGGATACATACATTACTCACATATACATACATTTACACAACACAGATGTCGCATTAAAAATGTTTGTGTTCTTGAGAGCTTGAAATTTATAAACAGGTCGAAAACTCGCGTTCTGATTTTCGATTTGATTCCAATATTTTCCCTATACGTTAATATGTATTGTAAGGAATCTAAAAAGTACTTTATGCGCAATTGCAAAGTTTTTAAAGTAATAGTGAAAATTTTCATAATTTTATGTTTAATATTCTATGATACGGCCAACCAGTAATAACTCCACTCTGTGTTTATTCAGCAAATGTTTCATATATGAATATCTTTATTCCATACAATTTTACATGACACATGAGCCCATAAAAGTAGTAAAAGCTTCTTTATATTTTCCATCCCACGATAACTATTTTTGATTTGCATATCTTTCCTCTCGCACTCTATTTCCGAATGATATATCGATGCTCTAGAATGCATTTTCCCTTTGCAGAATGCTGATCGAAACGGTGATATAAAAGTGGAAAATATATCTGCCAATGCAAAATTGGGTCAACTGTTCCCGTCTTATCTTTCTTGCGCTTTCTATTTAAATATTTTACGACTGTTTTATGGTGTCCCACAGCGTCATTCTTGAGATGGGTCAGAAATATATTTTTTTTCTGGTAGTTAAAACGGAATTACTTTATTGTGAAACAACTATGAAATAGTATATCTTATGTGAAATAAAATGATTAATAGGAATTATGATTAATTGCTAAACAATGCAATTAATTGCTAAACAATGCACTGTGTTTAAAATCATAACAGACATTTTCTGCTGCTGCATATAGAACACCATGGAGGCCATCGTTCAGATATGAATTTTCACTTCATTCAGAAATACTATAAAAGTCTACTTTCAACTGTCCATTTTCACTACAAAAAATAAGAATATTGTTATGGTAACTCAATGAGTCGTAAGTACTTTTATAAGAATGAACCCATTCTATTTATAGACTTCTACTTCTTCACGGCATTTTCTTAATACCTAAAAGAAGTCAAACATAAACGTCACCAAGTTGGCGACATTGCCCCAAAATTGCCGCCAAATTCCTCACCAAGCGTGTCAGACAGAAATATAGGATTTCTTAATTATATCTTAGTGTGTAATAAAATATGTTTGTTGATCTGTCTGTCTGTGTGTATGTCCTCTGTAGCAGAAAATCGAAGCTTGGGGCGGCTGCAATATTCATTACAGGCGTGACTGAACTTTTGGGACTAAATACTTTTTTTTTTATAAATTTTATTTTATAAAACTTTTTTTGTTTTTAATATGTTTTCGTTGTGGTTCATTCTTGTATGTACTTAAATAAGGTTTTAGGTCTGTGCTAACTTTACTTACAAAACGTTTTGGGGATCTGTATATGACATTAGCTGATTAATGTCAGCGATCTTGGGAAGCAGAATTTCCAAATTACCAGAAAGAGATGGTCTGGGAGAAAACGAACGAACGAACGAACAACATAGTCGATTACAGCATTTCTGAACCCATGTTAACACAGAGCACTGACTCGTTAAATGTGTATGTCCGATTAAAAGTCCCTCCGAGAGGTTGGTGGTAAGGAAAGGAAGGTCTGTCCCTGTGGATGTCGTATCCACTGGGTCCCGGTCTAAATTGGGTGGCACTGTCCCGGTCATCCAAACAGATACCTTACACCTTCGGATAAATCAGACGATCTGGATGGAAAGAAAGAAATAACTTGGGGTATGCGTACTCCTGGGGGTACATAATAGGCTATTTGGGGGTACGCGGAAATATTTTAGCAGTGGCGGGCTTCAACTAATTAAATCCAGATTATATTCTTTATAAAATTGAAGTTAAAATTCTACTTATATGAAACCAAATTTACATTCTAAATATAAAACCAAATACAAATGATTCAGTCTTTTGTCCCTTATTCTGGTTGCTTCTCTAAGTATTCTTAGCTCAATTTCTTATGTAAGTATTTTTATTTAATTTTTTATCTAAGTATTCTTGTCTTAATTTCTTATCTAAGTATTCTAGGTTTTCTTATCTTAGTCTCTTATCTAAGTTTCTTATCTTTGTTTCTTATCTTAGCCTCTTATCTAAGTTTCTTATCTTTCTTTCTTATCTTAGTCTCTTATCTAAGTATCTTAGTTTCTTATCTAAGTTTCTTAGTTAAATACCTTACTTCGTGAAAATTTTCCAAATCTGGAGAAATAAGTTTCTTCGACGCTTTTTAAGCAGGCTTGCTACTTCAGCTACTTGGCTACTTACAGTTGCTACTTGACTACTAACAGTTAACGAATGAAGCGTGTTTTTTACTCGTCAGAAACCAACATATTATTTTCAACGTTTTCTGGGACCATTTGTAATAACGTATTTTTCTTTTCCTATAACCTGTTAGTTAGTTCTTTGTATATATACAATCGTAATAATATTTTTGAGAGTTTTACATTTTTTGCATCTGTTTAAGGAAATTTCAAAGTATAAATCTGAGGTGTAGTACTTATTCTATTCCCCAAAATTTATAAAATCCTTGTGTTATTTTAAAAACGTGTAAAGTGATTGTTATTTGTAGGAAACACATTACAACAATTGTAATATTTATAACAATTGTATTATAACATTTATAACAATTGTAATATTTACTAAATTGAAGAACTTGGGAGGGAGGAGGCTCCAATAAAATGAATTGAATCAGCGTACACAGTTGAAATGTGTGGACAGTTAAATGAGAGTGTTCATTTGGAAGAAATAGTGAAAGGAGGTGTACAATGCAAAAAATAATTATGATCAGGGGAGGGTTGGTACAATTGCATGAAATTGATCATCAGGGGGGTACTCGGGTGAAAAAAGTTGGGAAATCGCTGGTTTATAAAATAAAACAATCCACGCATAGCGCATACTTTGGATTTTTACAATTAACTTTTATCATTTCACATCAAGTAAGTCTAACTTAACGATGACGCTCTTATATGTCTTATGTTGTTGTTGAGACCCAGACCGTCCGACCTACCAGAAAGTGTAAGGTAACTGTTTGGACGGCCGAGAAGTGCCACCCATATTAGACCGGAACTCAGTGGAGGAGGCATCCCCAGGGCCCTTCCCCTACTACCTCCTTCCCCTACCCTCCTTCCCCTACTACCAACCTCTCGGAAGGACTTACGGACCAACATGTGTAACGTGATCGTACTCCGCATGAACACGGCGGCAGTTGTGGCAGCGTGCAAATCCAGCGCGCAAACCACCGGGCTACCGCGCCCAAAATGTGCCAACAGCACGCGGTGTTTCCAGGTGGTCACCCACTCAAGTACTAACCGTGTCCCGTGCTGCTTGACTTCGGTGATCTAACGAGAACGGGTGTTTTCAGCACGGAAGGACCATTGGCTTATATGTCTTATGTGGATAGATTAGAAGAAAAATCGACAAAACTTTTGAAATTCTCAACTAAACTAGAAAACTTGAAGAATTTCTAAAACTCGCCAACAGTCGCCAAATTGGCGATATTTTGCCAAATTTGTAAACAAAGTCCTTGTCTCCATTTATCACTAATCAACCCGGACCTTCAAATAATAATAATGGTTGCATGTAAATGTAATTTTCCCTCTTGGATAGGCAATACGCAGAGAAAATAATTTAGGTGTTTGTAACAATTTGATCCAAGACACGTAGCACTATAAAAATGTTGTGTGGATATATTACATAAAAAATCGGAGGCGGGCAGCACATGACTTTCCTTATAAAGGAACATAAAATAAATCTTTGACCGTAAAAGTAAAATTAAATAAAAAAGTAATCGGCAAATTGAGAACGATTTAAATATGACAGTTGGACCTACAGGAGCTGATCATTTTATAAAAAAAAATTGGAGCTGTAATTGCTTATACGGTCCACCAAACACAATAAAAATGTCAACTAGGAAATTTGCGCCACGCTTAATTAGGGCGAAAGAAATTTTCTCTGTAAATTTTGATAAAACTCTCTTCGATATCAATAGTTGAAATTATTGACTAATTCCATTTTACCTGAACTGCAAGAGTGAATAGTTAATTTCTTTTGGAAGAACATATGGGGGACACATCTAAATCTATTTTAAACAGAAAAGTCGCCAATTAAAATTTTCCACTATTTAATTTTGGAAGGATTTATTTGTCGCTGATCCCTTGCAAGCGAACGAAAAGTGCCCAGCAGCAATAATTGTAATATATCTTTGAATTTCTAATCAAAAGTTTCTGGAAAAATACTTTCCGCCCTAATCAAACGCGGCGTTACTTTTACTAATTGATATTTTTTAAATTTGGTGGCTGTATAAACGATTAAAATTCGCAATTTTTATGAATTTAATAATTTTGGGTGTTGCAACTTGTTATAGATGAATTATTTTCTCTTAGCTGATTTTTACTTTCCTTATATACATAATGTATAAGGAAAGTATTGTGACGGGGTCGAAAATTCGAATTCGAGTTTTCGACGGGAGAGCACGTTTCAAGCATCCCTGATCACGAATCAAACATTTTTGAGGTGATGTCTGTGTGTGTGTGTGTATCAGTGAGTCTGTGGAGACGATATCTTACGAACGAATGGAGCGATTCGAATGATATTTGGTGGAAAAATCACAATCCATGAATACTGAAAGCCTATTGTTTTAAAACACAATCAAATGGAACCGTACTAAATTTTCGAGAGAAATTTTGAAAAAATCATCAAAACATCAAAAACCTTAATAATGTTACGCAAATAGACATTTCTTATATAATTTTTCCTTAGAAAACGATTGACATTATATATATATATATATATATAATTTTAGAACGCTAGCATGAACCGTTCTCGGGATATTGCACATTTTTCAAATAAATTTTTCAAAAAGTCCCATAAATTAAAAAAAATAATAATAACTGTTAAGAAACATGTTCTCTTTTCATATGTAATATCATGCGATAAATTTGGTAACATCATTCTCGTGGATCTTGCCCGTTCCATTCATGAAAAAAGATACTTTGAGTAATACTTTTGTATTTGAACGCCAATAGTCATTTATTCGCTGTAAGAATAACTTATTTCTCCATCCATAACGTTTGGTGAGATTTTGGTGACGAATTTACGGAATGTCGCCAACTTGGCGACATTTTTCAATGTTGCCAAATTAACGAAAATCTCGCCAAATGGATAAAATGACACTAAATCAATGAAAATGACAACTAAATCAAGAAAATTTAATATATTTGAAAGAATATAAGTATCTACTATAAGAATAACATTTTTTTAAACTGTAAAGTAGTAAATTCATTGCATTATATAAGGAAAGTCATGTGTTGCCCACATCAGATTTTTTTTTATTATACAGTCGAACCTCAGTAATGCGAACACGTTTACTGCGAAGTACTTTTAACGCGAACTGCTTTTAATTCCCCGACAAGTTGCAATTCAACAATCGATAACGGATAACGTGAACTACTTTTTACCCCTGAGGTTCGCATTAAGGTGGTTCTACAGTTATTTACATCTACGTCCAACTGCTTGTTTTTATTCATTTCCGACATTTTTCGTGGAACACATGATATAAGTGAACTCAAACAATATAATGAATATACATGTATGAGACAGTCGAATGGAGACTCTATCTTTGTGTTGATATATCTATCCTGTAAATTGCCTTCAATTTATTCCATGTGCAGTTCAAATAGCGGCATAACGCAAAGGAGAAATAACTATGAGCAAAAACTAGGTCAACTATTCCCATCTTTATTTGTTTTGTTTTTTTGTCGTAAAGTAAAATATGTTTTCAGCTTGTGAAAGTCCTGCAGCACATTTTCAGAGATGCGTCGGAAATGCCCTGATTGATATTGTTGAAACGGAGTGTAGTTTATTTTGAATATTTGCAGATATATTTGAATCTTTTAAATATCAAGTTTTTAACAGAATTCAGCTACATGTCTGGAAGTATATCTGTCAATTTTATATCCCATCTAGAGGGCGGGGGATATCCTTTATTAAGGGTAGCAAAAATTCCAATAAAACAACTGAAATAATAAAAGATGTCAGTCTGTCTGTATAGTTCGCGTAGCAGAAAATGTAAGCAACTCACAGCTAAGAAATTCGGTACAATGATAACTCAGCTGAGGTCTTGAGACACCTCGGAGCGAATTTTTAGAAATCCGAATTATTTTATTAGTTTCTTTTATGCTGAAGCGTAGCTTTAAGCATTTTTCACATTAATCGGTTTCTTAACGATCAAAACTATTATTACAGAGTTTCCATTTTGTCACCGTCAAAAATATTAAAGGATTCTCTTTCTAATGAGCGTAGACCACAATCCGTAGAAATTACATTGTATTTAATTTTTTTAAACAAAACATAGAAATAGGCATATGGTAAGCTATTGATTTTTAAAGTCCTCGAATAGGATAATTGAAGATTCACGTGATTCTAATTTTTGGCATGATTTTCGAGGGATATCATAGCATTCTAATGATATAAAAATATCATAATTACTGATTTTATGAAAATTTAAGTGAGTGTATAAAAGTGACATTTGCAAGTGAGACGAGAAATGACATTCCTTTAGCACGTTTTGACCTTGCGAGACAGCGCATGCGTTTCCCTGTTTTCATAACTTAATAACAGGAGTGTGTCCGTTGCTGTAGGGAGCAGTGACGTATTATGAAGTCGTTGTTAAATCTCATTATGGTTGCATGGGTGCATATGTAGGATCCGGGACTATAACGGGTAATTTGCTATAGTTAGCATAAAATTATTTAGTCAATTTAAAATTAGCTTTGTGCAATTATAATAAAAGTCTAACACGTTTTTAAATCCTTGGAGGCATTTAAACATCCCAATGAAATAATTAAGGATGCTTTTAATGTACAATTGAATTTAACTGTAGAAGACTTCAGTTACACATAAAAAAAATCTGATGTGAGCAGCACATGACTTTCCCTGCAGACTTATATTAACGTTCTCTTTCTTTTAATTAAATTTATTTCACTTTTAATTCAATTTTCGTTCTCATTCGATAACCGGACTTATTTTCAAAGGTGGCGTAGGGAAAGTACGAAAAACTAAAATATCTCGAGAACAGCTAGTCCTAGTGTAATGGGGTTGGTCTTATTATTTTCATCGTTAAAAATTACGTATTAAATCAGCATTTAATGGATATATTTGAGTATACCCAGTTTTTTATTTTATATTTTGACAATTTTTGCGGGCCATTTTGCAAAAGAAGACAGACACACAGACACACACACAGACGTCACGCTAAAAATGGTTTTTTTGTATTCTAGAGGTCTTGAAACGTGTAGATCCGTCGAAAACTCGAGTTGTGATTTTCGGCATGATTCCAATACTTTCCCTATACATTACCATGTATTGCAGGGAAAGTAAAAAATCTGATGTGGGCAGCACATGACTTTCCCTGCAGACTAATATTCACGTTCTATTTATTTAAATTAAATTTAATTCATTTTTAATTCAATTTTCGTTCTCATTTGAAAACTGGACTTATTTTCAAAAATGGTGTAGGAAAAATACGAAAAACTAAAATATCTCGAGAACGGCTAGTCCTAGTGTAATGGGGTTGGTCTTATTCTTTTCATCGTTAAATAATTACGTATTAAATCAGCATTTAATGGATATATTTGAATATACCCAGTTTTTTATTTTATATTTTGGCAAGTTTTACGGGCCATTTTGCAAAAAAAGGCAGGTTATTTTTTTCTGAATGGTACCAAAATCTAATCAGCACCAGGGTGACCTATACGTAACTCATCTACCGAATTTTGTGAAATTCGGTCCATTAGTTTTTTAGCTACAGTGGATACAAGCTTTTGCGGGCCATTTCACAAAAAAGGCGGGTTCTTTTATTCTGAATCGTACCCAAAACTAATCAGCACCAGCCCCGCCCACAAGTGACTTACCCACAAAATATTGTGAAATTCGGTCCATTAGTTTTTTAGTTAGAGTGGATACAATATCTGCACAGACAGACACACAGACACACACACTGACGTCACGCTAAAAATGGTTTTTTCGTATTCTAGAGGTCTTGAAACGTGTAGATCCGTCGAAAACTCGAGTTGTGATTTTCGGTATGATTCCAATACTTTCCCTATACATTACCATGTATTGCAGGGAAAGTAAAAATCTGATGTGGGCAGCACATGACTTTCCCTGCAAACTTATATCCACGTTCTATTTATTTCAATTAAATGTAATTCACTTTTAATTCAATTTTCGTTCTCATTTGATAACTGGACTTATTTTCAAAGGTGGGGTGGAAAAATACGAAAAAAACTAATCTCGAGAACGGCTAGTCCTAGTGTAATGGGGTTGGTCTTATTATTTTCTTCGTTAAAAATTACATATTAAACGGGCATTTAATGTATATATTTGAGTATACATAGTTCTTTAGTTTAGATTTTGACGATTTTTGCGGACTTCTTTGCACGAGTTCCCTAACATAATCATTAAATCAAGACACTACACATTAAAATCCACATTTTTAACTTTTAAAATAAATTCATTTATTCATTTCTCTATATTATTATGATTAAAATTACATGAATTTATTTACAAACGTTTAAGGATGAGAACGGCACGTTGTGATAGCAGGTCTTTTGAAGCTTATTCCAAAGATAAAAATCTGATGTGGGCAGCACATGACTTTTCCTGCAGACTTATATTCACGTTCTATTTATTTAAATTAAATTTAATTCATTTTTAATTCAATTTTCGTTCTCATTTGAAAACTGGACTTATTTTCAAAAATGATGTAGGAAAAATACGAAAAACTATAATATCTCGAGAACGGCTTGTCCTAGTGTAATGGGGTTGGTCTTATTCTTTTCTTCGCTAAAAATTACGTATTAAACAAGCATTTAATGGCTATATTTGAGCACACGTAGTTCTTAAGTTTAGATTTTGATGATTTTAGCGGTCCATTTTGCAAAAGAAGGCAGGTTATTTTTTTTCGAATTATACCAAAATCTAATCAGCACCAGGGTGGCCTACAAGCGACTTATCTACTAAATTTTGTGAAATTCGGTCCATTAGTTTTCTAGCTAGAGTGGATACAAGCTTTTGCGGGCCATTTCGCAAAAAAAGGCGGGTTCTTTTATTCCGAATCGTACCCAAAACTAATCAGCACTAGCCCCGCCCACAAGTGACTTACTTACAAAATTTCTTGCAGGGAAAGTAATAAAAAATGAAAGCAAAATCCAGTTTGGTAGTAAAATTAAAAAAAAATACATAAGTACCAATAAATTTAATTTAAAATAATCACGAATTAGCATACAAGGAACTTTGCTTATAACTAACTCATTTGCAACATATAATATTAAACAAAAAGCATTGCTGTGCAACAGTATTACTTTCCTTGTATACATAATAATGTATAAGGAAAGTATTGTGACGGGGTCGAGATTTCGAATTTTTGAAGGGAGAGCACGGTTCAAGCATCCATGATCAACGAATCGAACATTTTTGAAGGGATGTCTGTCTGTGTGTGTTTGTGTGTGTGTGTGTCAGTGAGTCTGTGGAGACGATATCTCAAGAACGAATAGAGCAATTCGAATGAAATTTAGTACAAAAATTACAATCCGTGACTACTGGAACCTATTGTTTTTAAACGCAATCGAATATTCAGAATCCCCCTAAATTTTCGAGTGAAATTTTGAAAAAATCATCAAAAACTCAAAACTGGTAATAAAGTTACGCAAATAGACATTTCTTATGTAATTTTTTCTTAAAAAACGATTGACGTGAACTTTAGAATGCTAGCATGCACCGTTCTCGAGATATTGCACATTTTTCAAATAAATTTATCAAAAAATCACATAAATTAAATAAAAAATATTAACTGTTACTTTTCATATGTAATATCATGCGATAAATTTGGTGACATCATTCTCGTGGATCTAGCCCGTTCCATTCATAAGAAAATACACTTACTACTAATAGTACGAGTAATACTTTCGTATTTGATCGCCAATAGTCCTTTATCTGCTATAAGAATAACTTATGCCTTCGTCCATAACGCTTGACGAGATTTTGGCGACGAATTTGAAGGAGTGTCGCCAACTTGACGAATTCTTTAAATGTCACCAAATTAACGAAAATCTCGTCAAATGGATAAAAATGACGCTAAATCAATGAATATGACGACTGATTGATGAAAATTCAATATCTTGGAAAGAGTATAAGTATCTACTATAAGAATAACCTATTTCTTTTTACTGGAAAAGTAGTAAATTCATTGTATTATATATGGAAAGTCATGTGCTGCCCACAACAGATTTTTTAGTAATATATTTACAAAATCTTCATTGCAAACAATGTAAATATTCTTTCGCAAATGTTTATATTTATTTCGTTTCAAGACACATTTTCAGTAGAATTGCATATTAGTTTACAATAGTATTGTCATATTTGCCGGAAATAAACATGTAATGGCGCGTTTAAGTTTAAAAAAACCTCAGAAAGCAAATTGTTTTTTTGGTGACATTTTTTTTTCAATCAATCACATAATACAGAAATAACTTATCTGATAATATAAATAAATAGTTCGAATTAAAATACATAAAAATTTAAAAAACGAATAATAGAAATAAAAATAAATAACAAATAATAAAAATTATGATAAAATAATCTATATAAATAAAAATGAAAATCTGTCTGTCTGTCTGTCTGTCTGTCTGTCTGTCTGTCTGTCTGTCTGTCTGTCTGTTTGTCACACCATCACGGGAGAACGGCTGAACCGAATTTGATGAAATTTTGTGGGTAGCCCAGAAATAGCCCCACTTAAAATTATATCCGTGTTTTGAGTTTCTACGACCAGTGGTTCTCGAGATATTAGTAAAAAACGAAATTTTCGTTTGTCTCATCGTCACGGAAAAACGGCTGAACCGAATTTAATGAAATTTGGTGAATAGCCTTGAAATATCCCCCCATAAATTTTGTCCAAGTTTCGAGTTTCTAAGACCTGGGGTTGTCGAGATATTAATGAAAAACGGAACTTTTTCCTAGGAGTTCTACTCCCTAACTCCGTGGTTTATCCAAACGAAAAGCTTGAAAATCGTTTGAAAGTGAATTAAAATTTTATCTCTGAGTTTGATGGGAGATTTTTTGCGTTAATTAGTCACTTTCTGAAAACATGAATTGTTTGAAACATGATTTAAAGGGGAAATCTATCTCCATGGTTCATGGTTTATTTAAAACACGCTTTTACGGAACAATGAGAAGTATAGAGAAATCAAAATCGTTATTTAATTTCGCAGTTTATGTTATAAGACATGACATATTTAACATGTTATAAGATTCTATCTTACATCATGTTACTCAGAAACGCAATTAAATTAAATCTGTCTGTTAATTTTAATAATTATTTTTTCGATTTGAATAATAAATAAATGGATATAAAAATATATTTTAGAAAAGAACGATTTGATTTTTCTTATAGCATTTTTGACTGGATAATATCAATTACGGTCTTCAGGTTTAAAAATTATTATTATTTATATTTTCGGGGATTATTGATTCAAGGATTATTGATATTTTCAAGTTATTATGCAATTATTTTATTATGACAAAAATTGTTTAAACTCATATATTGTATGTTGTACGAATCTTCTACAAATACACGTGTATATCTTTTAATCTACGAGAATATAAGTAGTACAGGTATATTGACATATGTTTTGATATATATTGGCATATATCGGAATCAATTACGACCTTCTGGTATAAAGAGTACGGATATTATTGATGTTTTCAATTTATTACGTCATGTCTTTTATTTTGGCAAATATTTTTGAGACGCATATTGTAATACGGGTAATCTTCTACTAACACATTGGCATATTTTCTGATCTGCGACAATATAATTAGTACGGGGTTGCATATATTCATTCAATTCCTATTTTTTCTTCTGTAAATTTGCTTACAAAAGGGGGCAGGATGTTTTATTCTTCAGATCTGATCGTGAAGATAATTTTGCATAGTGAGAACATATATTCTTAAACTTCTCTTTAGGAGCAATAAATTTAATATTTTAACAGAATTTGCACATGATTGCGAACTATAAGTTTCTTTAAATTATACACTCCGTACGAATAACGGATTAAATTAAATGTGTTTGTTAATGTTTTTATTATTTTTTTTCGATTTAAATAATAAATAAATGGATATAAAAGTATATCTTATGAATGGACGGTTTGATTTTTCTTTTAATTATATTAATTGCTGACTGCGTACATCAATTTCATTTATTTTGGCAAATAGTTATCAAGCTTATATCGTATTTAGCTACTAAACTCATATATTGTGTTTAGCCAATAAATTGATATAGCCGATTGTTGAAACAGAAAAAGAGTAGAGCGGGTATATCTTCTAATACAATTGTAGTGTTTTCATTTAGTATATTGAAACGGGATAAGAATGTTTCATTCAGATCTGCAAATTCAAAGCTACGAATTTGGAGGGATATCGCTAATTTGACAACTTTTCTTAAACTTTGCCAAATTGACGGAAATGTCGCCAAATTTATATAAACGACACACAAACAGCTGCCATAAACCTTCGGGTTGGTCGTGTGGCTTGGGTCTTCTAGATATCAATGAATTTTTTTTTTGTTTTGTTAGAAGAGAGTACTGAAATGATGTTTGTTTAGCATTTATCAGTCAGACCAACCATCCTACTTAGTAATACATTTAGCGAATTTTTAAAATGTCACCAAATTGATAAAAATGTTTTCAAATCTATAAAAATATCTTGAAATTGATAAAATTGCGCTACATAAATGATATTAATTGTTTTTTGTTAGGGGATAGTATTGTGATGATATTTCGTCAATTTGTCGCAAAGTGGAACTGTCAGTTCTACAGTCCCACTTGGTGATAAATTTGGCGATTTTTTAAAATGTCGCTAATTTGACGAAACTGTCGCCAAATGTTCCATAGAAATATAACTATTTAGACGATATTTTTTCTACCTATTTATTTGAAGCAAATGATATAATGTCGCTTAGCAATGGATTTAAATCCAATGTGTTTATGCGGCAGACGATTTTTATTAAATCCTTTCCGATTTGAATAATGAAGATATGTATATAAAATAAATTTCATTGCCATTTCATTTTGGACTGGATAATATCAAATATACTCTTCAGGTTTAAACATTATTATTATTGATATTTTCCGGAATTATTGATTCAGGGATTATTGATATTTTTAAGTTATTACGCCATTGTTTTATAGCGGCAAAAATTGCTGACACACGCATATTGTACGTTGTACGAGTAATCTTCTAGGAATGCACGGATATATCTTCTAACCTACGAGAATATAAGTAGTACAGGTATATTGGCATATATTTTGACATATATTGGCATATATATTGGAATCAAGTACAGTCTTCTGGTATGAAGATTAAGGGGATTAATTATATATTCAATTTATTACGTCGTCTGTTGTATTTTACCAAAAAACATTTCTGACTCATATTGCAAAACGGGTAATCTTCTACTAATAATCGGACATTATAAGTAGTACGTGTATATCTTCCCATATAATTTTAGCACTTTAATTTTGACATATATTGGAATAAATGACTGTCTTCAGATTTAAAGATGACGGGTTTATTGGTATTTTCAATTTATACATGTAATCTACTAATACAGGTTATATTTTCTAATATTCGCGTATATAATTAGTACGGGTCCCATACAATTTTAACGCTTTTATTTTGCATATATTGATTCAATTCCATATTTTTTTTTATATTTGCTTACATAAGGGGTCCAAGATGTTTTATTCTTCAGATATGTCCATGAAGATAATTTTATATAGCGAGAACAGAGATTCTTAAACTTCTTTTTAGGAGCATTATATTAAATATTTTAACAGAATATTTTGATTAAACATGTCATTTAGTATACTATAAGAATTTGGGCATGATTATGAATTTCAAGTTTCTTTATATTATATACTCCGTACGAAGAACGGGTATGCTGCTAGTCTATATAAATAAAAATGAAAATCTGTCTGTCTGTCTGTCTGTCTGTCTGTCTGTCTGTCTGTCTGTCTGTCTGTTTGTCACACCATCACGGGAGAACGGCTGAACCGAATTTGATGAAATTTTGTGGGTAGCCCAGAAATAGCCCCACTTAAAATTATATCCGTATTTTGAGTTTCTACGACCAGTGGTTCTCGAGATATTAGTAAAAAACGAAATTTTCGTTTGTCTCATCATCACGGAAAAACGGCTGAACTGAATTTAATCAAATTTAGTGAATAGCCTTGAAATATCCCCCCATAAATTTTGTCCAAGTTTCGAGTTTCTAAGACCTGGGGTTGTCGAGATATTAATGAAAAACGGAACTTTTTCCTAGGAGTTCTACTCCCTAACTCCGTGGTTTATCCAAACGAAAAGCTTGAAAATCGTTTGAAAGTGAATTAAAATTTAATCTCTGAGTTTGATGGGAGATTTTTTGCGTTAATTAGTCACTTTCTGAAAAAATGAATTGTTTGAAACATGATTTAAAGGGGAAATCTATCTCCATGGTTCATGGTTTATTTAAAACAAGCTTTTGCGGAACAATGAGAAGTATAGAGAAATCAAAATCGTTATTTAATTTCGCAGTTTATGTTATAAGACATGACATATTTAACATGTTATAAGATTCTATCTTATATCATGTTACTCAGAAACGCAATTAAATTAAATCTGTCTGTTAATTTTAATAATTATTTTTTCGATTTGAATAATAAATAAATGGATATAAAAATATATTTTAGAAAAGAACGATTTGATTTTTCTTATAGCATTTTTGACTGGATAATATCAAATTACGGTGTTCAGGTTTAAAAATTATTATTATTTATATTTTCGGGGATTATTGATTCAAGGATTACTGATATTTTCAAGTTATTATGCAATTATTTTATTATGACAAAAATTGTTTAAACTCATATATTGTATGTTGTACGAATCTTCTACAAATACACGTGTATATCTTTTAATCTACGAGAATATAAGTAGTACAGGTATATTGACATATGTTTTGATATATATTGGCATATATTGGAATCAATTACGACCTTCTGGTATAAAGAGTACGGATATTATTGATGTTTTCAATTTATTACGTCATCTCTTTTATTTTGGCAAATATTTTTGAGACGCATATTGTAATACGGGTAATCTTCTACTAACACATTGGCATATTTTCTGATCTGCGACAATATAATTAGTACGGGGTTGCATATATTCATTCAATTCCTATTTTTTCTTCTGTAAATTTGCTTACAAAAGGGGCAGGATGTTTTATTCTTCAGATCTGATCGTGAAGATAATTTTTCATAGTGAGAACATATATTCTTAAACTTCTCTTTAGGAGCAATAAATTTAATATTTTAACAGAATTTGCACATGATTGCGAACTATAAGTTTCTTTAAATTATACACTCAGTACGAATAACGGGTGTGCTGTTAGTGGTTAATAAATTTTAACATTTTAGGAGGATATATCATGTTGCTCGGCATCGCAATTAAATTAAATGTGTTTGTTAATGTTTTTATTATTTTTTTTCGATTTAAATAATAAATAAATGGATAAATGGATATAAAAGTATATCTTATGAATGGACGGTTTGATTTTTCTTTTAATTATATTAATTGCTGACTGCGTACATCAATTTCATTTATTTTGGCAAAGAGTTTTCAAGCTTATATCGTATTTAGCTACTAAACTCATATATTGTGTTTATCCAATAAATTCATATGGCCGATTGTTGAAACAGAAAAAGAGTAGAGCGGGTATATCTTCTAATACAATTGTAGTGTTTTCATTTAGTATATTGAAACGGGATAAGAATGTTTCATTCAGATCTGCAAATTCAAAGCTACGAATTTGGAGGGATATCGCTAATTTGACAACTTTTCTTAAACTTTGCCAAATTGACGGAAATGTCGCCAAATTGATATAAACGACACACAAACAGCTGCCATAAACCTTCGGGTAGGTCGTGTGGCTTGGGTCTTCTACATATCAATGAAATTTTTTTTTGTTTTGTTAGAAGAGAGCAGTGAAATGATGTTTGGTTAGCATTTATCTGTCAGACCAACCATCCTACTTAGTAATACATTTAGCGAATTTTTAAAATGTCACCACATTGATAAAAATGTTTTCAAATCTATAAAAATATCTTGAAATTGATAAAATGGCGCTACATAAATGATATTAATTGTTTTTTGTTAGGGGATAGTATTGTGATGATATTTCGTCAATTTGTCGCAAAGTGGAACTGTCAGTTCTACAGTCCCACTTGGCGATAAATTTGGCGATTTTTTAAAATGTCGCTAATTTGACGAAACTGTCGCCAAATGTTCCATAGAAATATAACTATTTAGACGATATTTTTTCTACCAATTTATTTGAAGCAAATGATATCATATCGCTTAGCAACGGATTTAAATCCAATGTGTTTATGCGGCAGAAGATTTTTATTAAATCCTTTCCGATTTGAATAATGAAGATATGTATATAAAATAAATTTCATTGTCATTTCATTTTGGACTGGATAATATCAATTATACTCTTCAGGTTTAAACATTATTATTATTGATATTTTCCGGAATTATTGATTCAGTGATTATTGATATTTTTAAGTTATTACGCCATTGTTTTATTGCGGCAAAAATTGCTGACACACGCATATCGTACGTTGTACGAGTAATCTTCTAGGAATGCACGGGTATATCTTCTAACCTACGAGAATATAAGTAGTACAGGTATATTGGCATATATTTTGACATATATTGGTATACATATTGGAATCAAGTACAGTCTTCTGGTATGAAGATTAAGGGGATTAATTATATATTCAATTTATTACGTCGTCTGTTGTATTTTACCAAAAAACATTTGTGACTCATATTGCAAAACGGGTAATCTTCTACTAATAATCGGACATTATAAGTAGTACGTGTATATCTCCCCATATAATTTTAGCACTTTAATTTTGACATATATTGGAATAAATGACTGTCTTCAGATTTAAAGATTACGTGTTTATTGGTATTTTCAATTTATACATGTAATCTACTAATATAGGTTATATTTTCTAATATTCGCGTATATAATTAGTACGGGTCCCATACAATTTTAACGCTTTTATTTTGCATATATTGATTCAATTCCATATTTTTTTTTATATTTGCTTACATAAGGGGTCCAAGATGTTTTATTCTTCGGATATGTCCATGAAGATAATTTTATATAGCGAGAACAGAGATTCTTAAACTTCTTTTTAGGAGCATTATATTAAATATTTTAACAGAATATTTTGATTAAACATGTCATTTAGTATACTATAAGAATTTGCGCATGATTATGAATTTCAAGTTTCTTTATATTATATACTCCGTACGAAGAACGGGTATGCTGCTAGTAAATAATAAAATTAAGTGATAAATAATTAAAATAATAAAAGTTGGAGGTAAAATAATATGCATTGTTCAATGGCTTAACAACGCTTAAATATTAACTTTTTATTAATTGTGCATCGAAAATTTTAAATTTCAATTTTAAACCAACCATTGAGATATATTTTCTCTGCATACAGCTTTTTTTTTAAGGTAATCTTATGAAACGTTGCTTTATATTTAATCTATATAAATAAAATTGAAAATCTGTCTGTCTGTCTGTCTGTCTGTTTGTCCCATCATCACGGCAGAACGGCTGAACCGAATTTGATGAAATTTTGTGGGTAGCCTAGAAATAGCCCCACTTAAAATTTAGTCTATAGTTGGAATTTCTACGACCAGTGGTTCTCGAGATATTAGTAAAAAACGAAACTTTCGTTTGTCTCATCATCACGAGAGAACGGCTGAACCAAATTTAATCAAATTTTGTGGGTGGTCTTGAAATAGCCCCCCATAAATTTTGCCCAAGTTTCGAGTTTCTAAGACCAGGGGTTGTCGAGATATTAATGAAAAACGGAACTTTTTTTATAGGAGTTCTACTCTCCAACTCCGTGGTTTATCCAAACGGAAAGGATAAAAATCGTTTGTTTAAAGCGTCAAAGGGAATTAAAACTTTATTTTTGAGTTTGATGCTGGATTTTTGCATTAAATAGTAACTATCTGAAAGCATGAATTGTTTGAAACATGAATTTAAATGGAAAAATCTACCTCCATGTTTTATATTTCACAAGCTTTTACTCAACGATTATAGAAGTATAAAGAAATTAAAATGGTTATTTAATTTCGCATTTTATGAGGAAGATTCTATCTTATATCATGTTGCTCGGCAAAGGAATGGAATTAAATGTGTTTGTTAATGATTATTATTATTTTTTCGATTTGAATAATAAATAAATGGATATTAAAATATATCTTATAAATGAACGGTTTGATTTTTTTAAATTATATTAATTGCGAACTGCATACATCACTTTCATGTATTTTAGCAAAGAGGTTTTAAGCTTATATATTGTGTTTAGCTAATAAATTCATATTCTGTTTACCCAATAAATTCATTTATCCAATTGTTTAAACAGAAAAATAGTAGAATGGGTATATCTTCTAATAATATTTTAGTGTTTTCATTTAGTATATAAACTGGATCGCGATATTTTATTCAGATCTGCGAATTTAGAGCTACGAATTTGGCTGAATATCGCTAACTTGGCAAATTTCTTAAAAGTTGCCAAATTGATTGAAATGTCCCCAAATTAATAAAAATTACGTAAATCAATGAATTTTATTTTGTTTTGTTAAAAGAAAGTACTGAAATGGTGTTTCGTTAGCATTTGTCTGTCAGTCCAACCGCCCTACTTAGTAACCCATTTAGCGAATTTTTAAAATGTCGCCAAATTGATAAAAATATTTATAAATCCATAAAATATTTTGAAATTGATAAATTGTCCTAAATAAACGAAATTGTGTTTTTTAGGGGATAATATTTTGATGATGGTTCGTCAATTTATCGCCAAGTGAGACTGTCAGTTCTACAGTCCCAATTGGCGATAAAATAGACATTTTAAAATGTTGCCAAACCTTCAATAGAGATATTCAGACGATATTTTGACTACCAATTTATTTGAAGCAAATCATAACATGTCGCTTAACAACGGATTTAAATTTAATGTGTTTATGAGGAAGAAGATTTTTATTAAATCTTTTCCGATTTTAATGATGAAGATATGTATATAAAATAAATTTCATTGCCATCGTATTTTTGAATGGATAATATCAATTACGACCTTCATGTTTAAACATTATTATTATTGATGTTTTCGGGAATTATTGATTCAGAGATTATTGATATTTTCAATTTCTTATGGCATTGTTTTATTGCGGCAAAAATTGTTGAAACTCATATATTGTACGTTGTACGAGTAATCTTCTACAAATGCACGGGTATATCTTCTAATGTAAGAGAATATAAGTAGTACATGTATATTGCCATATATTGGAATCAAGCCTTCCGGTATGAAGATCATGGGGATTATTGATATTTTTAATTTATTAAGTAATCTGTTATATATTGGCAAAAATTTTTCAAACTAAATATAATACGGGTAATCTTTTACTAACACTAGGACATATCTTCTAATCTATGACATTATAAGTAGTACTGGTTTATCTTCCCATATAATTTTAGCACTTTCATTTGGGCACATATTGGAATTAATTACTGCCTACTGGTTTAAAGATTACGAATTTATTGATATTTTCAATTTATATATGTAATCTACTAATACAGGTTATATCTTCTAATATTCGCGTATATAAGCGGTACGGGTCCCATACAATACGCTATTATTTTGCATATATTGATTCAATTCCATACTTTTTATAAATTTGCTTACAAAAAAGGCGAGGATATTTTATTCTTCAGATCTACCCGTGAAGATAATTTTGAATAACGAGAACAGCCATTCCTTAACTTCTTTTTAGGAGCATTATGTTAAATATTTTAACAGAATATTTTGATTAAAAATGTCATTAAGTATACTATAGGAATTTGCACATGATTGTGAATTTTAAGTTTATTTATATTATATACTCCGTACGAAGAACGGGTATGCTGCTAGTCGTAAATATTATCATTTTTCAAACTTTATTCTTCGCACTTTTAACTAATGTCAGTCTGTTAGTCTGTTGGCACGCAATCCAACAAATTAAGTGATTCAAAGGAATTTTGTCACGATTATTTCTACCATAACAATAGGTAAAAATAATTGGTTTATTGATTTTATATAACATCGGATGTGGTTATAATCCATAATTAATTTTTCGAATACATTTTTTCGAAAATATTCCGATATAAATATTTTTTTATTATTTGAAAGCGAATTCTGGGTTCATCGCACGCAATGGGAGTTAAATGTTTATTTTAAGATGGGATCTAAATAACTAATGGGCTCTGAATATAATTAAGTATGCAAGTTCAGTTTGATTTATATCACAAGACTTGAGAACTATCGAAAGAGTTTTGGTTCAGTAGAAACTGTAGCAGGTCTGGCGATCAGAAGAGGCAGTGCCACGAAAAAGATCAATCATGCATAAAACATTGATTATGAAACACTTTTCAACTCCAATGCAATTTTATTTAAACATCTCTAAAATGCAATACATTCCTCGGTAATATTTTAAAAATTATCACAATACTATATTAATTTATTATATTTGAAAACTTAAAATTTCATCGAAAAACATGAACTTCATTCAAATGACGGCATTGAAATATAAATTGCCTGGTTTAAACATTTCTGAAATGCGATACATTCCTCAGTAATATTTTTAAAATTATCATACTACAATAATTTATTATATTTGAAAACTTCCTCGAAAACAAATGAAATTTATTCAAATGACGTCATCGAAATATAACACTCTTGGTTCTCTCTCTATAAAAACAGCATTTCATTCATAAACATTTTTCCATTCATTTCATTCATCACAATACTATAATAATTTATTTTATTCAAAAATTATGAAGATACCAGTAATTAAACTCTATGCTTAAAACTTCATCGAAAAAATCGTCCTTCTCTCTGTAAAATCAATTAATATTTCATTCATATCAACTATATTACAGACTCCATGAGCTAAATAATTTTCCGTTAAAGAAATGCAGCAATTCTTATACAACGCATTCTATATATTTTGCTGTTTACATTTTCCATAAGAGAAAAGCAGGCTTCGTTGTAGAAATAATCAAAGTTGGATGATCATTTAAACTCAACTATATTGCAATTGCGTTGTTTCAGTATTCAGATGCACAGAATTTAAGCAAAAATGAAGCGGTTTTAGGACGGATGCAGCACTAAGTATGAATTAAAAAGAACTTTAAAAATCACGATTTTGACAGAAGATGGAAGCCACATTTTATTTTGAAGTGGGTCAAGTGATCTCTTCATATAATGGTCACGTGATCGCGTCATATAAAAGATGTAATTATTATTTTAATTTTTATTTAAAAAACTACTGAATATATTTTGCTGAAATTTTTTTTTATATATTTTATAGAAAAATTTGAATATTACCTGAAATTTTCGAAGCGATTTGTGAATTTTAAATCCGCTTAAAAAATGTTTGAAAAATTAGATCCCATAGGGTTCAATGCATTTCATTCTTTCAACCCGGGTTCAATCCAAAACTATTTGGGTGCTTTATTCATTTATATTCCCATAGGGTCCCATAGACCGTCTGAACAACATATCAAAATTTCATTTTGATAAAGTCATTTTTACGGCAGTTATCGTGCTAACGGGCAGGCAGACAGACAGAATGAACAAAGTCAAAAACACTTTTCAACTTTGTTGTAAAGTGTTAATAATTTAGCTATGTTTTCATAGTGGGAAAGTGTAAAAAGTACAAAATCGATAAGTTAATGCTTAGATTATCTGAAATGTAAAGGATTTTAAAATATATTACATTTGTACTGTATTGTAGGGGAAGTACAATTTGAATATTTAATTCTCAATGAATCCATTTAACATTTATAGATTTATCCCTTTAACTTTTAATTTTATTTACATAATGTGTTAGTAGTAGAAATATCAGCGAGATATTACGGCTACCAATTTTAAACGTTGATTAGCGTTATTACATTATGAAATGATTGCGTTTTAAACAGTATTATTATTTTAATAAAATATTGTGTTTTAAATATTACAAAACGTTATTTAAAACACTTATTGAAAGTGCTGGTCGAATATTAACCTACTATTCACTGCATCTCTAGTCCAAAGGCTGATTCCATACAGGAATTATATTATTTGTAAATCTCTTTCTTCCAGAAAATTCACAAAAAAATAACAAACTAAGTAAAAATCTGAATTCTTGAAATTTTGTTCAAAAAATTAATAAATCGCCGAATTTTTTGGTCAAACATTCTTTCAGCTAAAACATAACGGCTAAGCAGACGATTTTCTTTATTATATTTTATCAATGAATTTATTTATATTTTCTGGCCATTTTTATGCATTGATTTGAAACGGTTTTCAATATCCAGAATTTTTATTAAGTGTATAAGTGCCACATTTAGTTACCGCTTTCTGTTTTAGTAACTATAGACAAAACTTGGTTGGAAGTGGGTAGTATACCCATAAAAATAGTAAAATGTCATTCATATTTTTCAGTCTATGAAAAATGTTTCATATCTGCATTCCGCATATATTTTGTTTTCGACTTTTGATCATCGTAAATGAAATGCTGATGCTCGAAAATGGATTCTTTTTCTATCGCATACCAATCTAAATGACGACCAAAATTTGGGTCAATCGTTTCTATATTGCGCTTCCTATTGCTTCACGATCAAAGATTTTATGACGGATATTCAAATGTCCCAGAGCAATGTTTTTATAGCAATCTGTGACATGAATATTTCTTGTGATATTATTGATTGTGTTTAAAATATCCGATATAACCTTTCATATCTTAAAAGTGTTCAAACTAAAAAAAAGAAGCTTTTACAGTTTGTTATAATGGAAATATTCCGGTTGACCTTGGCACAAACATTTTTGGACCTTAGTGATAAACTCTGTGAAATATCACTTTTGGCGAACTTTAGAAAGTTTGAGAATTTAAGTGACAAACATTTTCATTAAATTGATTTTTTTTTACTTCCCGCGGTAAAGAAACTTTTTTCGTTTTCTTGCGATTGCAAGTATTTTTATATACATTATTGAGAACGTAATGTTGATTTTAAGCGTGGTCGCTACTGGTCAAAAACAAACTTTCAGGATCGCCCATTTGAATGCTTATTTAAGGCGTATTTTACTGCATGCATTATGCTCGCATTTAACTACATGCTTATTTAAGGCGTATCGCCAATATGCATGCTTAATTTCGGTTATTTAAAGTGTATTTAGCCCTCATTGCTCAATTATTTAAGTAGCCGGTGCTTGCACGGTCGAAGCCAGGCAATTCCATTTAGTTGTATTTTATATGAGGCATTTACATCCATAATATATAAATAAATAAATACATTTTTATTTTTTTTCACATAATCGTATGAAATAGTGTCTGTAATCCACCACTTTCTTGAGTATCAATACACACTTATACTATCTACCATCCGACAGAACCTAACATAAGTTAGATTTATGCCCCCTCCCCCCCCTCCAGAATGTAGATTATGGAATTTTCACTTTCTCATACATAGTATTGAGAGAGTATTCTTTTCACTAAAATTTTCGATTTCAAGATTTTAATGCAATATATGTTTTAAGACCTCCTGAACACGTTTTGCCAATGTTTGGAGTGAAGTCTGTCTGTCTGTCTGATGTCTGCGGTTGATTTCCTGTGTACACGAAAGCAGCAACAAATATTAATGAATTTACACGAAACTTTATATCCGGCTTTGTTATGAAAAATCTAAAACTAGATAGAATTTTTTTAAATCCGAGCGAAAACAAAATTTATTCGACATTTTATATTTTTACTTTCCCTGCAATACATGGTAATGTATAGGGGAAGTATTGGAATCATGCCGAAAATTGCAACTCGAGTTTTCGACGGATCTACACGTTTTGTGACCCCTAGAATACGAAAGCTATTTTTAACGTGACGTTTGTGTGTGTGTTTGTGTGTGTGTTTGTCTGTCTGTCTGTGCAATGTATGTATCCACTGTAACTCAAAAATTAATGGGCCAAATTTTATAAAATGTGGTAGGTAAGCCACTTGTGTGTGATCCTGTCGCTGATTAGGTTTTGGTACGATTCGGGATAAAAAAAAAAACGCCTTTTTTTGCGAAATGGCTCGCAAGAATTGTCTGTATCCACTCTAGCTAAAAAAGTGATAGATCAAATTTTACAAAATTTGGTGGATAAGTCACTTTGTGGGTTACCTTTGTGTTGAGTAGATTTTAGTATGATTTTGAAAAAAATAACTTGCATTTTTTTGCGAAATGGCTCTCAAAAATCTAAAATAAAAAAAACTACGTATGCTCAAATGTATTAATTAAATGCTTGTTTTATACGTAATTTGTAACGATGAAAAGAATAAATCCAACTCCATTACACTAGGACTAGTCGTTCTCGAGATATTATAGTTTTTTCCCATTTTCGTTTCGTTACCGTCGTCTATGTGTGGTGTGAATTGGAGTTCCAAGCTATCTGCGAACAGATTTGTTTTTTCCTTCGCAGTCTGGGCGAGTCCATTTGGGCCATTAATGGGCGGAATTGAAGTTTTGGTGGATCTCATGCTCTTAGCTGTTCGGATTTTGACACAAGATGGATGCCATATTTTATTTTGAAATGGGTCACGTGATATCTTCATATAATGGTCACGTGATCTCTCCGTATAAAGGTTGTAATTAATATTTTAATTTTTATTTAAAAAACTACTGAATATATTTTGCTAAATTTTTTTTTATATATTTTATGGGATAATTTGAATATTTCATAAAACTTTCGAAGCAATTTGTGAATTTCAAATCCGCTTAAAAAATGTATGAAAAATTAGGTCTCATATAGTTCAATGTATTTCATTTTTTCAACCCGGGTTCAATCCAAGACTAATTGGGTGATATTATTCATTTATATTCCCATACGTTCCACAGACAGTCTGAACAACATGCTAAAATTTAATTTTGATAAAGTCATTTTTACTGCAGTTATCGTGCTAACGGACAGACAGACAGACTAAACAAAGTCATAAACACTTTTCAACTATGTAGTAGTGTTAAAAAGTCGCGGATTACTGTTTAAGAGTGTTAGTTTCTCCGTCTGTGACAGGCTTAAACACTAGCATTCTAGATAATTTCACCTGGTGACGCATTTCATACGATGGCTATTTTATACTTAGAAACAAAATGGCAGATAGAGTTGAATCCACTCTTTTTACCCGTCTCTATTTGAACGTCACAAATCACGTGACGTTATTCAAAAAGTCGAATCGATCTAACTTGGAAGCCGGGAAATGTTCGGCTATCAAGAATAAAAGCATTCGATTGGCCATTTGTAATTAAACGAATGTGTTTGGAAGAAAAACTTCGATAAAAAATAGAAAGGAATTTTCTTTGTTCACTGTGTCAAAGGGAAATCGATGGAGTACTCGGATTTAATAGAAGTAGAAAGGGGGATGTACGAAATTATACTTTTAAATGCAGAAAATACAGAGAAGTTATTTTGATTATTTGTTTTCGTGGCCAATCTTGAATTTTCAGCTTTAAGAGATATTTTGAAAAATGATTCAGTGTGATATGTTTGATATGCTATGCGATATGTTTGCTATGCTTAAAAGAATCCATGGGTATGCTTCAAAGGATTGTCTTGTCCAGGTATGTACTTTTTTTTGTCATATAATGCATAATATATGAAAAGGGAAAGAATTGTGATCGGGTCAAAAATTCAACTCCAAGCGAATCTACAGCTTTCGAACATCACTGAATAGAACTCGCATATTTCTTCAGTGGTGGCTGTTTGTCTGTTTTGGGGCACGAGATCTCTCAAACAAATTGATAAAATCAAACTATATTTTGGAGTGATTTTTTTAAAGAAAATTTCGAAAATCAAGGAAAAAATTATAAAACATAATTACGTATAAAAAAATCTGATGTGGGCAGCACATGATTTTTCCTTATATAATGCAATGAATTTACTACTATTACAATAAAAAATAGGTTATTCTTATAGTAGATACTTATATTCTTTCCAAGATATTGAATTTTCGTCAATTAGTCATTATTTTCATTGATTGATCGTCATTTTTATTCATTTAGCGAGATTTTCGTTAATTTGGCAACATTTAAAAAAGTCCCCAAGTTGGCTACATTCCGTCAAATTCGCCGCCAAAATCTCGCCAAGTGTTTATGTACGGAGAAATAAGTTATTCTTATAGCAGATACATGAATTTTGGCGTTCAAATACAAAAGCATTACTCAAAGTATTTTTTTGCTTGAATGGAACGAGCTAGATCCACGAGAATAATGTCACCGAATTTATCACATAATATTACTTATGAAAAATAAACATGTTTTTCAACATTTAATACTTTTTTTTAATTTATGGATTTTTTGATAAATTTATTTGAAAAATGTGCAATATATCAAGAACGGTTAATGCTAGCATTTCAAAGTATATGTTGATCGTTTTCTAATGAAAATTTACATAAGAAATGATTATTTATGTAACTTAATTGAAGATTTTTAGTTTTGGGTGATTTTTCAAAATTTCGTTCGAAAATTTGAAAGTCTTTTTCGAAAATTTGAAACCTTCTAAAGTTTATGTCAATCGTTTTCTAAGGAAACATTACATAAGCAATGTGTATTTGCGTAACTTTATTAAAGAGTTTGATATTCTGATGATTTTTCAAAATTTCACTCGAAAATTTAGGGGGGGGGGGGTTCTGAACACTTGATGGTGTTTAAAAACAATATTCTTCCAGTATTCACGGATTGTAATTTCAGTACTAAATTTCATTCAAATCGCTTCATTCATTCGTGAGATATCGTCTCCACTGACACACACACACACACAGACAGACAGACATCACTTAAAAAATGTTCGATTCGTGATCAGGGATGCTTGAAACGTGCTCTCCCGTCGAAAAAACTCGAATTTGAATTTTCGACCCAGTCGCAATACTTTCCTTATACATTATACTATACATATAAGGAAAGTAAAAATCTGATGTAGGCAGCACATGACTTTCCCTGCAAACTTATATCCACGTTCTATTTATTTCAATTAAATTTAATTCTCTTTTAATTCAATTTTCGTTCTCATTTGATAACTGGACTTATTTTCAAAGGTGGCGTGGAAAAATACGAAAAAAACTAATATATCTCGAGAACGGCTAGTCCTAGTGTAATGGAGTTGGTCTTATTCTTTTCTTCTTTAAAAATCACGCATTAAACAAGCATTTAATGGATATATTTGAGCATACGTAGCTTTTTAGTTTAGATTTTGATAATTTTTGCGGGCCATTCTGCTAAAAAAGGCAGGTTATTTTTTTCTGAATCGTACCAAAATCTAATCAGCACCAGGGTGACCTATACGTGACTCATCTACCGAATTTTGTGAAATTCGGTCCATTAGTTTTTCAGCTACAGTGGATACAAACTTTTGCGGGCCATTTCACAAAAAAGGCGGGTTCTTTTATTCCGAATCGTACCCTAAACTAATCAGCACCAGCCCCGCCCACAAGTGACTTACCTACAAAATTTTGTGAAATTCGGTTCATTAGTTTTTTAGTTAGAGTGGATACAAAATCTGCACAGACACACAGACAGACAGACCGACACACAGACACACACACAGACGTCACGCTAAAAATGGTTTTTTCGTATTCTAGAGGTCTCGAAACGTGTAGATCCGTCGAAAACTCGAGTTGCGATTTTCGGCATGATTCCAATACTTTCCCTATACTTTACCATGTATTGAAGGGAAAGTAAAAATTATAAATAAATATATATATTTTAGATGTGAATTTCTTTTTTAAGAGCGAATGTCGTCATTTAAGAAACACTAACAACCACCGTTATCAACGTGTATTATACTCTTTAACTAAAAAAAAATAATAACGTGTAAATAGTCTTTAAATTCATAAAAATGTGAAATAACTTCACTATTATTAAATGAGTGAACGCTTTGTAAAATACTTTGAACCTGAAATAGAAGAAAAAAAATATTGAGTTACTACCATCGCAGTCGTTCTGGGGATATTAAATTTTTTTGTCCCACGTTTAGCGCAATTTCTTCAACAAATTGAGCAAATCTAATAATATGCTGTACAATATTTCCAGCCTATGTATGTTAGAATTTTTTTTATTGTCGAGAAGCTCAAACTAGGGGGACATTTTTCCATTTTCAAACAATTTTCTTTTTTCGAAAATTGAAATTTTTTTTTTGAAAACACAATGTTAAATTGTTATGCGTAAATAGCCATTTCATGCGTAATATTTTATGTAGAAGCAATTGACATAACTTGCAAAACAATAGATATTGCACATCTTTGTTCTCTTCCCGGGCGTCTAAACGGTTACCTTATACCTTTCTGGTAGGTCGGCCTGGGTCTCAACAACATCTTTGTTCTATAAAATGCAGAAAATTTTTAAAAATTTAAATACTTTCACTGTTTTAAAATGACTGTGTTATTAGTAAGTACTTTTATCTCGAAACGGTTGATGATAATTACTACACAATAGTCAAATGGGCACTATTATGTAGAAATTATCATCAACCGTTTTCGAGATATCAGAAAAATTACTTTTACACGGGGAGCACAATATTTCTCAAAATAGTCAAGCAATTTACATGAAATTCGGTAAGCTTATTTTAATCAGTAGCAATAAACATTTTTTAGCGAGATCTAGTAATAAGAAAACTTTAATTTGTGTTGTACTGCTACAAAATCAAAATTTTTTTAATCTGTAGGAAAGGTCATATGTAGGGCACATTTTATTTTTAACACAGAGTTTCCACCAATATTATTTCGGTAAAATTTTGGACCTTTATTGAGAAAACATAACTGTTTAGGGCATATATGGAATCATTTCTTAAATTCAACACACGGAGCTCATTGATTGATATGCATAATGCTTCTGTTATACTAGCGGTTCTCAATATTTTTACTTTACTTATATACATAATGTATAAGGAAAGTATTTTGACGGGGTCGAAAACTCGAATTCGAGTTTTCGACGATAGAGAACGTTTCAAGCATCCCTGATCACGAATGAAACATTTCTGAAGTTGGTGTGTGTGTGTGTGTGTGTGTGTGTGTGTGTGTGTGTGTGTGTGGACGATAACTGACGAACGAATGGATTGATTCTAACGAAATTTGGTACAAAAGTTACAATCCAAAAACACTGAAAGCCTATTGTTTTAAACGTAATCGAATGTTCAGAACCCCCCTAAATTTTCGAGTGAAAATTTGAAAAAATCGTCAAAAAATCAAAACCGCTAATAAAGTTACGCAAATAGACATTTCTTATGTAATTTTTCATTAAAAAACGATTAAAAAAATTTCAGAACACTAAGATGAACCGCCTCGAAAAATTGCACGTTTTTCAAAAAAATTATCAAAAAGTCATACAAAATAAAAAATATATATTTCCTATTGAGAAACATGTTCACTTTTCATATGTAATACTATGCGATAAATTGGGTGACATCATTCTCGTGGTTCTAGCTCGTTCCATTCATGAAAAAAGATACTTCGAATAATACTTTTGTATTTGAACGCCAATAGTTATGTATCTGCTATAAGAATAACATATTTAACCGTCAGTAAGGCTTGGCAAGATTTTGGCGACGAATTTGGCGGAATGTCGCCAACTTGGCGACTTTTTGAAATGTTGTCAAATTAACGAAAATCTCGCCAAATGGATTAAAGTGACGCTAAATCAATGAAAATGACGACAAATTGTCGAAAATTCAATATCTTGGAAAGAATATAAGTATCTACTATAAGAAAAACCTTTTTTTAACACTTTACAACAAAGTTGAAAAGTGTTTATGACTTTGTTCATTCTGTCTGTCTGTCTGTCTGTCTGTCTGTCTGTCCGTTAGCACGATAACTGCCGTGAAAATGAGTTTATCAAAATGAAATTTTAGTATGTTGTTCAGACGGTCTGTAGGACCTATGGGAATATAAATAAATAATATCACCCAATTAGTTTTTTATTGAACCCGGGTTGAAAAAATGAAATACATTGAACCCTATGGGACCTAATTTTTCAAACATTTTTTAAGTAAATTTAAAATTCACGAATTGCTTCGAAATTTTTAGGAAATATTCACATTATCCCATAGAATATATAAAAAAAAATTCAGTAAAATATGTTAAGTAGTTTTTTAATTAAAAAAATTATTTAATATAGGGAAAAAAACAAATTCAATTAAATTCTGACTTTGGGATATCTTCCAGAAAGAAAAGAGAGAGATATTATATAATAAATATCTCTCCATTTGTTTAAACGTTTTGCATATGGGAGTGGCTTCATATTTTAAAATAAATTTGGTAGATAACAATTTTTCATTTTTTTTAAATTTTATATAACTCTTCTTGATAAATTTAATTGATGGCATTTTAAATGCACTTTCCTACGTCCTAGAGAGTTAAAATTTGGTACACAGCTTAAATTTGTTGAACATTTTATTCGACAAAAATTTGATGGATCTTTAAATATAGATCATAAATTTTTTTCGAAATGGCCTGAAAATAATCCCCGTTCACGAAAATAATCCCCGTTCACTTCTATAAATCATTGGTGTAATATTGTTAAAAATTCTGATGTGGACAGCACATGTCTTTCTCTGCAGACTCATATTCGTTCTCTTTATTTATTCAATGATAATTTGAGTTTATCTGCACAACATAAGTATTTTAAATGACATTGAATTTACACGTTAAACTTAAATTTGTTTCTCATTTGATAGCTGGACTTATTGTCAAAGGTGGCGTAGCGAAAACGCGAAAAAACTAGAATATCTCAAGAACGGCTAGTCCGAGAGTAATGGGGTTAGTCTTATTCTTTTTGTTGTCAAAAATCACATATAAAATAGGAATTTAATTGATATAATTGAGCACACGTAGTCTTTTATTTTTATATATAACGATTTTTGCTGGCCATTTCGCAAAAATAGCCCGTTCCTTTTTCCCGAATCGTAGTAGAATAACCTACAAATGACTTATATACAAAATTTTGTTAAATTTGGTATATAAATCACTTGTAGGTTATTGAAATATTATACTCCAAATTTTGTTAAATTTGGTTCATTAGTTTTTAGCTAGAGTGGATAAAGGCAATTTCTGCGGCCATTTCGCAAAGATAGCAGATTCTTTTATTACGAATCGTACTATAATCTAATGAACATCAGGATTTCCCACAAAAAACATACCTACCAAATTGTATGAAATTCGGTCCATTAGTTTTTCAATTAGAGTGGATGTAATATCCACACAGACACACAGAAACATACACAGATACACCCTTACACACACAGACGTCTTCCTAAAAGTAGTTTTTTCGTGTTCTAGAAGTCCCAAAACGTGTAGATCCTTTGAAAATTCGAGTTCCGATCTTCGGCACGATTCCAATACTTTGAGTACATACACATACACATATATATTATCTGTGTATTATCTGTGTATCTAAATTCCGTGCCTATGCAATTACAATAGTTGTGATTTTAAATGATCCCTAAACTTTTATTATTTCTTCAAGGAAGCCTAATTTTAACATATGCAGAATGCAAATATCTCAAGCGATTGTAAGATGAATTACATAAGAATTGCTGAATTTTTTTCACACAAAATTATTTAGCTCTGGAGTCTGGAATACAAGTTATATGAATGAAATATTCATTGATTTTGCATAAAGAATCAGATGATTTATATTTCGATACAGTTTTAAATATTTAAGTATAATAAATTACTGTAGCACTGTGATAATGTAAAAGATATTACCACTGAATGAATCACATTTTAGAAATTTTTAAATGAAATTACATTTCAGTTGGAAAGTGTTTCATAATCAATGCTTATGCATGATTGATCTTTCTTGTTTTACTGTAAAAGTAGTTAATTCATTGCATTATATAAGGAAAGTCATGTGTTGCCCACATCAGATGTTTTACTAGCGGAACACTGAAATTGTTTTAGTTGCATGTTTTGCAAAAAACTTAGATATAGATCTACTAGCAAATTTCAGTACTAACAGTGATCATTTGGGGTTTTTTAACACTTTACAACATAGTTAAAAAGTGTTTATGACTATGTTCAGTCTGTCTGTCTGTCCGTTCGCACGATAACTGCCGTAAAAATGACTTTATCAAAATGAAATTTTAGTATGTTGGTGAGACGGTCTGTGGGACATATGGGAATGTAAATGATTAATATCATCCAATTTAGTTTTGCATTGAACCCGGATCGAAGAAATGAAATACATTGAACCTTATGGGAACTACTTTCTTAAACATTTTTTAAGCGAAATTAAAATTCAAGTTGCTTCGAAAGTTCTAAGAAATATTCAAATTATCCCATAAAATATATAAAAAAAAATCAGCAAAATATGTTCGGTAGTTTTTTAAATAAACATTGAAATAATAATAATTACACCCATATAATATGTTGGAATATGTGCTGTTGGCAGATTTCGGGCGCGGTAGCCCTGTGGTTTGCGTCTTTTTCCCAGAGTAAAAATCGTGATTTTTATATATTTTTTAAATGTATAGTTTGTGTTGCATCTGTCCTAAAATCGCTTTATTTTTGCGTAATTTTTGTGCATCTATATTCTGCGCCAACGCAATTACAATACTTTTGAGTTTAAATGATCATCAAACTTTGATTATTTCTACAATGAAGCCTAATTTTAATGGATGCAGAATATAAACAAGTGGTTGTAAAAATGAGTTGTATAAGAAATGCTGATTTTTTTTCAAGCAAAATCATTTAACCCTGGAGTCTGGAGTAAAAGTGTATGAATGAAATATTCCTGGTGATAGAGAATCCAGACGATTTATATTTCGATGACGTCATTTAAATAAATTTCCTTGTTTTCGATGAAGTTTTAATGTTTCAATGTAAAATAAACTATCGTAGTCAGTGATAATTAAAAAAATATCACCGCTGAACGTATTGCATTTTGCATTTTAATTAGAAAGTGTTTCATAATCAATGCTTCATGCATAATTGATCATTCTTGTTTTATTTATTAAATAGTTATTTTTTCAGTGCTGCAATATTACTGATTTATTGGAAGGTACTATTACAAAGTTTTTAATATTCATGCGCAACATTTTTTTCATCTTACTTTCCCTACAATATATGGTAATGTATAGGGAAATAATTGAAATCATGTCGGAAATCGCAACTCGAGTTTTCGATGGATCTACACGTTTTGGGACCTCTAGAATACGAAAAAGCTATTTTTATCGGGACATGTGTCTATGTCTGTGCAATATATGCATCCCCTATAACTCAAACTAATGGACCAAATATCATAAAACTTTATAGTAAAGTCACTTGTGGGTTACCCTGGTGCTGATTAGGTTTTGGTACAATTCGGAATAAAAGAAACGGCGTTTTTTAGAAATGGCCCGCAAAAATAGTATGTATATTCAGCTAAAAAATTCAACTATTCCCCAGCTAAAAAACTAATAGATCAAATTCCCCAAAATTTGGTAAATAAGTCACTTGTGAATTACCCTGGTGCTGATTAGCTTTTGCAACGATTTGGAAAAAAAGAATCTGCCTTTTATTGCGAAATGGTCCGCAAAAATCGTTAAAATCTTAAATAAAAGTCTACGTATGCTGAAATGTATCAATCAAATGCTTGCTTTATACGTAATTTTTGACGATGAAAACAACAAGACCAACCCCATTACTTCAGGACTAGTCGTTCTCAAGAAATTTTAGTTCTTCGCATTTGTGCTACCTCGGTTTGAAGAATACTAATTAATCGAAATAGAAACAGAAATTGATATAAAATTTCAAATGCAGTGTAATTTCAAATAATTATGCGTATTTTTTGTGTACATTAAACCTAATTTAATGAATTATTCCAGGAAAATGAATTTGAATATGTACGGAAAGTAACGTGCTACGGACATCAGATTTTTACTTTCCTTATATACATAATATATAAGGAAAGTATTGTGACTGGGTCGAAAATTCGAATTCCATTTTCGACGGGAGAGCACGTTTCAAGCATCTCTGATCACGAATCAAGCATTTTTGAGGTGATGTGTGTGTGTGTGTGTGTCAGTGAGCCTGTGGAGACGATATCTCACGAACAAATAGAGCAATTCGAATGAGATTTGGTACAAAAATCACAATACGCGAATACTGGAAACCTATTGTTTATAAACGCAATCGAATGTTCAGAACCCCCCTAAATTTTCGAGTGAAATTTTGAAAAAATCATCAAAAAATCAAAACCTTTTATAAAATTACCCAAATAGACATTTCTTATGTAATTTTTTCTTAGAAAATGATTGACATAAACTTTAGAATGCTAGTAAGAACCGTTCTCGAGATATATGCACATTTTTCAACAAATTTATCAAAAAATTCCATAAATTAAAAATATTAACTGTTGAAAAACATGTTTACTTTTCATATGTAATATCATGCGATAAATTGGGTGACATCTTTCTCGTGGATCTAGCTCGTTCCATTCATGATAAGACATACGTTGAGTAATGCATGTATATTTGAACTCCAATAGTTATTTATCTGCTAGAAGAATAATTTATTTCTCCGTCTATTACGCTTGGCACGATTTTGGCGCCGAATTTGACGGAATGTCACCTACTTGGCGACTTTTTAAATTTTGCCAAATTAACGAAAATCTCGTCAAATGGATTAAAATGACACTAAATCAATGAAAATGACGACTAATTGACGAAAATTCAATATCATGGAAAGAATATAAATATCTATTATAAGGAAAACCTATTTATTTATTGTAAAATTGTAAATTCATTGCATTATATAAGGAAAGTCATGTGTTGCCCACATCAGATTTTTGTGTATGTAATACATAACGATTTTGTGAATAAAAATGAAGATCGGTTGCTTTAGCAATTAATTATTACTTGCTCATTAAACAATTAATTGTATAATCAATTAAATGTAATTTTGATTACAAGCCTAAAATTACGTTTTAATTGCAGTATTTTAATAAATCAATTATACATATATTTCCTATGATTAATGTAGAAACATAATCGCTGCTCATAGTATGAGTCTCATTTTGATAGACCGTCACATTTTTTTCCAGCAATTATCCCTCTAACGCTATGAAGAATAATCCTATCAAAATTCTAAATTTCATATAACTAATACATATTTTAAAAAAATCTAATATTTTAAACAAATTTACCCTAGTTCTTGGTTTTAATATTTTATTTAAATATAAAATTTCATGATGAGGCATGTATTCCATTGAGTTATCGCATGCAGATCATGCCACGCGTATACACACGAACATTGTTCAAAAATGTATCGAAACATGTTCTGAAGGCTTTGATGCGTACATTTTCGTCAGAATCTGGATGACCAAATTTGTCGGCAATACAATGTTTCATAAATTATTGGGCAATTTACCCGAATTCCTGATTAGACATTTACCTGAATTACAGATAATCTGAATACGTGTAACTTGTCGTGTTTGGAAGCAATTTTTTTTAAGCATGCATTACTTTGAGGGTTTTATTCCTTGTCATACCTTAAATTCCAAATATTTGAAAACTCGTTTTATGTTTATATAATTCCAAGTAGAAAATTTCAAATTCCCAGCTTTATAAACCTGGAATTTCCCTTTCAATCGACAATTCGAACATTTTTGTCAGTATTAGCTCTCCTTACAATTGATTTTTTTTTAATTTTCGTAAACAATAATCTGTTGGTAGAATTTTGCCTGACGACTTTAAATTTCAAACGCATACAATATATAAAAGTACGTTTTGCACTTGAAAATAATATTTCATTTTAGAGGTTCATTTTTTCATGTTCAGAGGTGGTTTTCCGAACCACCTCTAATTATATCGGTTTCCAAAACCCCACTACACTCTTCCTATTGGTCGGGTTAGTCAGTTTCAAATATGACTGATCTGGGATAAGCGGTTTAGATACACTGCATAGTTGGAAAGATATACACACATATCCATATAAACTTTCAGAATTATAGCATTGTGAGACCAAGACGCATCAAATGCAGTTTTTGATGTTTACTACGGAACAAAGCGCAGACTTTTAGGCCCCGTTTTAGTACAGTCTTGACCCTGGAAAGTCATGACCCCAATAGATACACGTCACACAAATTGCAGGTGTAGTTGGGGCAAATTATCCTAGGACTTAAACCAAGCTTCAGTGGAAATTGAAAGACACAATAATGTAAAGATACGGCATCGCACTGAAGAGTATCCAATGAGAGCAGGGAGGGCGTATCTGAACCCGAGGCAAAATGATATGGCTGCAAGGAGAAAAGTCAACGAACACAATTCAATGATTATAAAAAGGCGAAGAGAGCGGTCATTATTCAAGCAGTGCTGTTAAGAGAGAGAAAGAGAGTCGCGTTTTCAAACAGTGCAGTGGTAATTCGTTTTGAGTAGTGAACATGTTATATAAAAAAACAAAGTTTGGCTCCAAATGTCAGCAAAAGAATCGGTAAAGACGACAATCATGCTGAGCTACAGACCTGAAATACAGAGGTATGTGTCAGTCTTCATATGCTAGGTCAGTTTTTGATCTTTGGAATAAGATTCAATAGACTCATCTGGAAAAGATACAAAAGTCTCACAGTGCTTTTCTCCTCCTTAAGCGTTTGTTAAAATTGATGTAATTTAATGATAATTATAAGAAAATGATTCAAATACACCCCATATCCGTAAAATTAACAATACAAATATAAATTCCTCTCTTATGCCAACATTTTCCTTTCCGTCTATCCAAAGAGTTTTCCACGTATTAGTTAATGCGCAAAACTTTTTTGTTTATCTCCGTGGCCGAAAACAAGAAAAATGAAGACAAGAAAAAAACTATGATCTCTTAATTAGCATTGAACTGTTTAATTTATCAGCTTTTTGCAGTAATCTTGAATCAAATCGACCGATTCTTCTGTTATTGATATGTGTTCTAGCTGTATTTCATTACGCCGACTATATTTCGCTGAGATATTTAAAACCAAAGAGTTAACCACAAAGCCATTTAATGTCGCTAGCGACCATTTGGAAGGAAATTGAAACCCTACCGGTACGATACGGGGGGAGGGATGAAAATAAATATCCAATGTACTTCACAATTACTCTCCCTACAGATTAGCAAATTTATCTTTTGTGAGAAAATTAAAGCTTTTTAAGACTAGATCTTTCTGAAAATAAATAAGATTATTGTAATGTGATCAGAAAGCCAAATTGTAATGTTATTAGACCTCTACAATGTGATCAGAAAACCAAATCGTAATGTGATCAGAAAACCAAATTGTGATGTGATCAGAAAACCGAATTGTAATGTGATCAGAGCTCTGTAATGTGATTAGAAAACCAAATTGTAATGTGATCAGACCTCTGTAATGTGATCAGAGCTCTGTAATGTGATTAGAAAACCAAATTGTAATGTGATCAGACCTCTGTAATGTGATCAGAAAACCAAATTGTAATGTGATCAGAAAACCAAATTGTAATGTAACCAGAAAACCAAATTGTAATGTGACCAGACCTCTGTAATGTGATCAGAAAAGAATATGATTCTCCCAGAATGTACACAAACATTTATTTAAACCATATTACAGTCAATGAGTATAATACACTTTGTACAAAGGATAAGGAAAACTTGAGTAACGTATATAAGCACAAATAACGCAGCATACAGTTGTTTCGAGGATATGTTTGATCCCCTTCGTCAGTGCAGGCGTCCAAAAGAGAAATTGAAGAAACAGATGGGGTTATATACCCAAGACCTGGATTAAGAGAGAGCCAATTAGAAAGCAGAATGAAGAAAGGTCCAGCTAATCCGAAGCAAAAAGTAAAACACACGATAGGCGCCCATCAAAACACAGCAGGAATATCCCGACAAGTCTGATCAAGAATACAATTGACTCTCTTTTAATACAGGTCTCAGGTATTTTAACCCCATGTTTCTTCCTTTGCGCCCATTTCTCTTTTGGACTTCGGTTTTGCTGGTTCTCTTGCACTAAGAAAGAGGATCCAACGTATCATCGAAATAGCTGTATTTGAGTATTATTACGTTAGTATTTCTTTTAGTATTATTACGTTATATGTACTTATATACGTTTCACAAGTTTTCCCTTAACACACTACAGGTTTAAAAAAATCTGATGTGGGCAACACTTGACTTTCCTTATATAATGCAATTAATTTACTACTTTTACAATAAAAAATAGGTTTTTCTTATAGTATATATTTATATTATTTCCAAGATATTGAATTTTCGTCAATTAGTCGTCATTTTTATTGATTTAGTGTCATTTTTATCCATTTGGTGATATTTTCGTTAATTTGGCAACATTTAAAAAAGTCGCCTAGTTGGCGACATTCCACCAAATTCATCGCCAAAATCTCGCCAAGCGTTATGGATGGAAAACTAAGTTATTCTTACAGCAGATAAATGACTATTGGCGTTCAAATACAAAAATATTAATCAAAGTATCTTTTTTCATGAATGGAACGAGCTAGATCCGCGAGAATGATATCACCAAATTTATCGCATGATATTACGTATGAAAAGAGAACATGTCTCTCAATAGGTAATACTTTTTTTTTATATTACATGATTTTTTGATAATTTTTTTAAAAAAATGTACAATATCTCAAGAACGGTTCATGCTCGCGTTCTAAAATTTGTGTCAATCGTTTTCTAATGAAAAATTACGCAAGAAAAGTCTATTTGCGTAATTTATTAAAGGTTTTGATTTTTTGATGATTTTTTCAAAATTTCACTCTACAATTTAGGGGGGTTCCGAACATTCGATTACGTTTAAAAACAATAGACTTCCAGTATTCACGGATTGTGATTTTTGTACCAAATTTCGTTCGAATCGGTCCATTTGTTCGTCAGTTATCGTCTCCACAGGCTCACTGACACACACACACACAGACATCACCTCAAAAATGTTTGATTCGTGATCAGGGATGCTTGAAACGTGCTCTCCCGTCGAAAACTCGAATTCGAATTTTCGACCCCGTCACAATACTTTCCTTGTACATGATGTATATAAGGAAAGTAAAACTCTGTTGTGGTCAGCACATGACTTTCCTTATATAATGCAATGAATTTACTACTTTTACAGCAAAAAAATAGCTTATTCTTATAGTAGATACTTAAATTCTTTTCAAGATATTGAATTTTCGTCAATTAGTCGTAATTTTCATTGATTTAGCGTTATTTTTAACCATTTGACGAGATTTTCGTTAATTTGGCGACATTTAAAAAGTCGCCAAGTTGGCGACATTCCGCCAAATTCTTCGCCAAAATCTCACCAAGTGTTATGGAGGAGCAATTAATTATTCGTACAGCAGATAAATGACTATTGGCGTTCAAATACAAAAGTATTACTCAAAGTATTTTTTTGGAACGAGCTAGAATGGAACGAGCTAGATCCACGAGAATGATGTCACCCAATTTATCGCATGGCATTACATATGAAAAGTGTACATGTTTCTCAATAGGAAATATTTTTTGTTTATTTTATAAGACTTTTTGATAATTTTTTTGAAAAATGTGCAATTTCTCAAGAACGGTATATGTTAACGTTCTAAAATTTATGTCAATCGTTTTCTAATGAAAAATTACATAAGAAATGTCTATTTGCATAACTTTATTAGCGGTTTTGATTTTTTCAAAATTTCACTCGAAAATTTAGGGAGTTCTGAACATTCGATTGCGTATAAAAAGAATAGGCTTCCAGTGTTTACGGATTGTGATTTTTGTTCCAAATTTCCTTCGAATCGGTCCATTCGTTCGTCAGTTATCGTCTCCCCAGACTCACTGACACACACACGCACAATCACATACTTTCACACACACACACACACACACAATCACATACTTTCACACACACACACACATACTTTCACATACACACACACACACACATGCATCACTCCAAAAATGTTTGATTCGTGATCAGGGATGCTTGAAACGAGCTCTCCCGTCGAAAACTCGAATTCGCCTTTTCGACCCCGTCACAATACTTTCCTTATACATTATGTATATAAGGAAAGTAAAAATAGTGTTAATTTATTATACGTAAAATAAATAAGCTAGAATGGATCGTACCAATTTCATTTGATTTGTTAGATGTGTTCCTGAAATACTTCATTACACGTGAAAAACAAAAAAGTTCAATTTCTTAAAAACGGCTGGCAATAATTTCGAACACAAGAGTTTATATTCATTTCTGACTAAAAGTGATCACAAATCATTAGATTTTTTTCTGTGACTATACTTAGATTTATACTTCTGTGGGAATCGATTCTTGTGTCACTCTCCGCTATGAATCACATCCGCTGTCATATGCTAGGAGCTGAAGATATCTTTTCTTTTGGTCTAAGCGTCTTGGCACGGGTTTACCATACTCTTGTTTTCGAGTTCGAAACTCAACCTGAACGAAAGGGGGATGCGACCCTACTTCTTTAATATATAAATATTAAAATTCCAAAATTCGCTTCCAAGCTAAATATCTCTTAAAATACGTCGAATGAAAGTGTGCAGAGTTCACTTCGAAGATAAAAGCTTGCAATTTCGTCCCAGTAGCTCAACGGTAGAGCGTCGGCTGGCCAGTTCGGAGATCCAGGGTTCGACTCCCGGTTGGAGCAGCAATGTTCTTTAAAAGTGGATCTGGGTTGTATTTTAATATAAGTTTCATATCCCTACGCTTATTTGCAGAACAGCAGGAATTAATTTACCTATTTTATCTGTCTATAATGACCACTTACCCGGTTTATACATTTTAGATAGGTATATTAAGCTTAACTGGGAGCAGATTTTTGAATAAAATACTTTAGATTTTATACAGCATCAATTTTATTTTAGTTTTATCTTCATATTATTATCTTAAAAGATGCATATAAACTAATATAAATTGGCAATACGAATTAAATTCAAGAGTTTCCATCTAATCTAATATTCTTCTTAATGGAATATTGCGAAATGCAGTTCTTTAAAAAGAATTCGAATATATACATGGAGACAAAATTGGAAGGAAATTTCATTACAAATTTTTGTAACTCTAGTGCAACGTGAATCTTCCTAGAAATATAAATCGCGCATATAAATCGAAATTTTATCCTCCGTCGTAGTGCTTACCCAGGAAGGCACTTTGAACCGACCTTGGAAGATGCTAGTTATAAATTGTTGCGAAGCATTATTTTCACTTTCCTATTTGGAGACTCTTGAGCAACACGTCTGGAAATTGTGTAGATAAAACTGAATATATGTTGTTTCATTCTAAGTTATGCTATATATGGTAATGACTCTGGGATAGTAATTCTTATTCCTTCACACCAAGGTCAACTTCTTCCTTCTGGAACAGGTCAGGGGGTGCGAACACTTAAATTGGTGAATATAAGTTACATGTCATGCTGATACTCATGCGGCAGCAGGCATCTGATCAAAGATGCTTTGAACCTGTACCCGAATTATAAGAACGGAGTAGAAGCTAGCTTTTGCTCTAATCTTATAATGTCGGTCTTGTAAGCACGAGGTCCCTGGTTCGGGTCTGGCAACATCCTTTCCGTCACAATGATTGTTTGTATGTTTGTTTGTTTGTGACTCAGACCGTGGCGCCCGCCACAAATGGCATAGGGGCGCTTAAAGCCCTTCGCCAAGAAAAAGAAAAGCCACCCCCAGCAAAAAGGAGAGCCAATGAGCAACCCAAGCCCATACGGACAAAGGACGCACACGCCGACGCCCCTCCTACGGCGGCGCTAGAGGGGGGGAGGTCGGCGTGTTTCAAACGTCCAGTCACAATGATGACTAAACGTTTGAAACACGCAACCTTCTCACGCCAACGATTTCACCTCTCAACACGAGATGGCAGCACCACGCTGAGCAGAGGCGCCAAAAATTCCCTTCCTAGTTGACCACGACTGACGTCACGCCCGAGACGACACGTCTCCCGGCCATCTTCAGCCCCTCAACTTAGTTTCGGATGGGGACACGCGGGGGTTTTCCAGGCGGTCCCCTTCCTCGCCGAAATTCGACCCGGGCTTCTCATCAGGTGGGGGACTGTGCGGCAGCAAAGACATCTGATCAAAGATGCTTGGAATCTGTACCCGAATTATAAGAATGGAGCCGAAGCTAGCTTTTGCTCTATGCTTATAATTTCGGTCTTGTAAGCACCAGGTCCCTGGTTCGGGCCTGGCAACATCCTATCCGCCACACTCATATGGACATTGTTTTTATTTAAAGGTTTCTAAAAATAATATAAAAATTGTGAAACTAACCTGTCATAGCGAGCAAATGAAAGAAATAGAACGCATTTTAGTAATTATTTACTTTTATTACGTAAAATTGCAAACGAAATATTTTAAGTTTAAATTTAGCTTCAAGGGTTGTGATGGAACCCAGAAAAAAACTTTATCATACGTATATCATTTGTCAAGTGTGAATGTAACATTCCGAAATATTTAAATACCGTCACAGAATCAAATCAAATAATCAGATTTATAGTATTGTTATTTTAGATAAGTTTATAAACATTATTTTATGTTAGACTGCGGATTTTATAACTTTATTCCAGTTCAAGGTTTTACAGAGAGAGCCAGACTGATACAAATTACAGTCCACCTATTAAGAACCAGTGTTTTAGGTAGGATAAATAATTCTAGATGTCCTATGGGAAAAGTAATCCTAACTGTTCTAGAAAAAAGAATCCTACATCTGTCGTGTGGAATAAATAACCTTAAAATATATTTTGCCATAGAGAATCCCGATTGTCCCAAGAGATTAAGAATCATAACTTCTATGTGAGATAAAATCTCCCATATTCCACTAAAAGGAAAGAGGAGGCAGAGGTGGCGATAGAGGGGGAGATTGGATACATATGTATGTAAAATATTTTACACGATATTTCTACTTTAATCACCAAGCAATAATTCAGTAATTACTTCAAAGTTTTAATTTTTTTTTACTTTGTAAGAACATGGAAAATGTGAGATCAAAAATGAGAATTTGAGCTTTAGACGAGTTTACACGTTTTGGGACGAATTAACTATTGTAGTCTGTTGGTCTGCATTTAACTATTGTAGTCTGTTGGTCTGAGTTAAAATTTATAAACACAACTTGACTAAATATACGTTAGACAGATATAAAATTTGGCAATTTCTTGGAACATGGGCAGACGTGCCTCATTTTAGATTTCGGTGAGTGTCGAATTAGAATATTTTTTCCCCAGCTGGTCTGGTGAAATCGAAAAAAAAAAATAAGAACATAGTCAATAAGTAAAATACACTTTGTGCGAAGGATAAGGTGAGCAACGTATATAAGTACAAATAAAATGAAAATTCAGCATACAGATGTTTCGAGGATACGTCGGAACCCCTTCGTCAGTGCAAGAGAACCAACAAACTCGAAATCCAAAAGAAGAATGAGTCAAGCCAAGACGAAACATTTCGGGGCGCCTGTGCCGGGGCACTTATCCCCACATCGAAAGTTGTACATTGCCCAATTTTTGTATATTTGCACGTTATTTGGGTGCTTCTTCATTCCAATTCTGGACGTAGCTTGTAGATGCATCGATGTTGATGTTCGGTGACGCTGCCTTGCCATTGGCCGACTGTCTAGAGGAGGTAAGAAGGGGGAGGGGCGAAGGGAAAGCTCAGACTTGGAGATACTATAGTCCAGGTAAGTTAAGTACAATTAAATAAAAGATGACGAGAGAGCATAAGAATAAATCCCGCCATTGCTTAAATATTTCCGCGTAACCCCAGAGGTATGCGTACTCCAAATTTTTCGGTCAAGACCGTCCAACCTACTCTAAGGTGTAAGGTACCTGTGTGGCCAGCCGGAAAGTGCCACCCAAAACTCAGTGGGGGTGGGATCCACAGGAACCATACCCTACTTCCTCTAACACCAAACTCTGGGAAAGACTTACGGACCCACGCATTTAACGTGATTGTACTCCACATGACCACGGGGACAGTTTTGGGCACAACCAAAAACCGAACTTGGGCCGTTCGAGTGCAATCTCCGGGATCTAAACATTGGGCTGTCCCACCCCTTAAAATGCATTTTTACTTGAGCAAAACTGTCATCTGGAGGCTTCTGGAGGATATAAAAAGACTTTCAGATTATCCCCAATTTGCTCGCCTTTGGGGGAGAAATTGAGAACCCTGTTTCGCCAGGTTCTGTCCAGTGGTCGATATTACAAATGTGCAAATAGTCAGCCTTCGAGGTAGGCTTCCGGAGGGTCCGTAGAGACATTTTGATTACCCACCACTCCATTTTTACTTCCTCATACTATGCTATATAGTATAGAGAACGTATTGTTTTCTCGTAAATTTTCTAATTCGAGATTTTGATGCTAATATATGCTTTAAGACCTCCTGAATACGTTTTGACTATTTTTGGAGTGATGATCATCTGCCTGTGTGTGGTAGATTTCTTGTGTACATGTTAGCGGCCACAAATATTAATGGATTTTCACCTAACGTTATATCCGGCTTTGTTATAAAAAAATTTAGAACTAGAATTTTTTTAAACTCTAGCGAAAGTTTCGAAATTCGTTCGAAATTATATATTCTTTTAACATGGCGACATCGAAATTTGACATAGTCATGCATAAAAGGGTTTATTTATGGATTTAGGGCTTTTTGATCACGAGATTTGGTGTCTATTTTTAATCATTGTTGCCAAAGATTCACGCGATACAATATTTTTGCAAGCGACGTCATTAGTTCTCCCTCGGGGGAGGGGGGTGTCAAGCTACCACCCCGGGGGTACATTGTCAAACCTGGTATCAATTGAAAGATTTTTAAAGTGCAAAGTAACAAGTTATAATTGCAATCATTTGGACCCACAATACCGATTTTTCAAATTTGTTCTTGTAAAATTTGAGAACAAAAGCAACAACAAAAAAAAAATCTGATGTGAGCAACACATGACTTTCCTTATATGATGTAATGAATTTACTATTTTTACAGTAAAAAAATAGGATTTTCTTATAGTAGATACTAATATTCTTTCCAAGATATTGAAGTTTCGAAAATTAGTCGTCATTTTCATTGATTTAGCATCATTTTTATCCATTTGGCGAGATTTTCATTAATTTGGCAACATTTCAAAAAAGTCGCCAAGTTGGCGACATTCCGCCAAATTCGTCGCCAAAATCTCGCCAAGCGTTATGCACTAAGAAAAAAGTTATTCTTACAACAGATAAATGACTATTGGCGTTCAAATACAAAAGTATTATTCAAAGTATATTTTTTCATGAATGGAACGAGCTAGATCCACGAGAATGATGTCACTCTATTTATCGCATGGTATTACATATGAAAAGTGAACATGTTTCTCAATAGGATTTTTTTTTTATGCGACTTTTTCATAATTTTTTTGAAAAATGTACAATATCTCGAGAACGGTTCATATTATCGTTCTAAAATTTATGCCAATCGTTTTCTAATGAAAAATTACATAAGAAATGTCTATTTGCGTAACTTTATTAGCGGTTTTGATTTTTTGACGATTTTTTCAAAATTTCATTCGAAAATTTAGGGGGTTCTGAACATTCGATTACGTATAAAAACAATAGGCTTCCAGTGTTTACGGATTGTGATTTTTGTACCAAATTTGGTTCGAATCGGTCCATTCGTTCGTCAGTTATCGTGTCCACAGACTCACTGACACACACACACACACACACATACTTTCACACACACACACACACACATACACACACACAGACATCACTTCAAAAATCTTTGATTCGTGATCAGGGATACTTGAAACGTGCTCTCCCGTCGAAAACTCGGAATTCGAATTTTCGACCCCGTCACAATACTTTCCTTATACATTATGCATATAAGGAAAGTAAAAACTACTAAAAATGGATTTTAGTATGAGAAAGTCGAGTTGAGCAACATTCAGTTAATTTTTCCTCTGAGAAGGGGAAAAAAAATGATTTCGTTAAGTTTTTGTACCGTGGTCGATATAATAAATGTGCAAGTATTTAGTACTTTAAAACACCGGTCAGTGTTCTGAAGGTCTTGGAATGACAAAATCACGTTTAACAATTGTTATACAGATGTTGTGCTATAAAATTGATATATATTATTTGAATAAAATGAATATATACCATTGACGCAGTCATCGAAAGCGAAAAAATAAATGTGTGGGGAAATAGTGTGCTGAACACGTTAGATGTTTACTTTCCTTATAAATATAATGTATGAGGAAAGTATTGGACGGGATCGAAAATTCGAAATCGGGTTTTCGACGGGAGAGCACATTTCAAGCATTCCTGATCGATCACGAATCGAACATTTTTGAGATGATGTGTGTGTGTGTGTCTGTGTGTATGTGTGTCAGTGAGTCTGTGGAGACGATATCTCACGAACGAATGAAGTGATTCGAATGATATTTGGTACAAAAATCACAATCAGTCAATACTGGAAGCCTATTATTTTTAAACATAATCGAATGTTCAGAACCATCCTGCATTTTCGAGTGAAATTTTGAAAAAATCATCAAAAAATCAAAATCTTTAATAAAGGTGCGCAAATAGACATTTCTTATGTAATTGTTCCTTAGAAAACGATTGACATAAACTTTAGAACGCTAGCATGGACCGTTCTCGAGATATTGCACATTTTTCAAATAAATTTATCAAAATATCCCATAAATTAAAAAAAAATATTAACTGTTGAGAAACATGTTCACTTTTCATATATAATATCATGCGATAAATTGGGTGACATCATTGTCGAGGATCTAGCTCGTTCCATTCATGGGAAAAGATACTTTGACCAATATTTTTGAATTTGAACGTCAGTAGTCATTTATCTGCTACATAACTTATTTCTCCGTCCATAACGTTTGACGAGATTTTGACGACGAATTTGGCGGAATGTCGCCAACTTGGCGACTTTCTGAAATGCTGCCAAATTAACGAAAATCTCGCCAAATGGATAAAAATGACGCTAAATTAATGAAAATGACGACTAATTGACGAAATGTCAATATCTTGGAAAGAATATAAGTATCCACTGTAAGAATAACCTATTTTCTTTCACTGTAAATGTAGTAAATTCATTGCATTATATAAGGAAAGTCATGTGCTGCACATATCAGATTTTTACTTTCCTTATATACATAATGTATAAGGAAAGTATTGAGACGGGGTCGAAAATTCGAATTCGTGTTTTCGACGGGAGAGCACGTTTCAAGCATACCTGATCACGAATCAAACATTTTTGAAGTGATGTCTGTGTGTGTGTGTGTGTGTGTGTGTGTGTGTGAAAGTATGTGTGTGTGTGTGTGTCAGTGAGTCTGTGGAGACGATAACTGACGAACGAATGGACCGATTCGAACCAAATTTGGTACAAAAATCACAATCCGTAAACACTGGAAGCCTATTGTTTTTATACGCTATCGAATGTTCAGAACCCCCCAAAATTTTCGAATGAAGTTTTGAAAAAGTCGTCAAAAACTCAAAACCGCTAATAAAGTTAAGCAAATAGACATTTCTTATGTAATTTTACATTAGAAAACGATTGACATAAATTTTTGAACGCTAACGCGAACCGTTCTCGAGATATTACACATATTTCAAAAAAATTATCAAAAAGTCATATAAAATAAAAAATATATAGTTCCTATTGAGAAACATGTTCACTTTTCATATGTAATACCATGCGATAAATTGGTTGACATCATTCTCGTGGATCTAGCTCGTTTTTTTCATGAAAAAAGATACTTTGACTAATACTTTTGTATTTGAAAGCCAATAGTTATTTATCTGCTGTAAGAATAACTTATTTCTTCGTCCATAACGCTTGGCGAGATTTTGGCGACGAATTTGGAGGAATGTCGCCAACTTGGCGACTTTTTTGAAATGTTGCCAAATTAACGAAAATCTCGCCAAATGGATAAAAATGACGCCGAATCAATGAAAATGACGACTAATTGTCTAAAATTCAATGTCTTGGAAAGATTATTAGTATCTATTATAAGAGAATCCTATTTTTTTAATGTAAAAGTAGTTAATTCATTACATTTCCTGAAGAAAGTCATGTGTTGCCCACACATCAGATATTTTTTATTGTAAAAATAGTAAATTCATTGCATTATATAAGGAAAGTCATGTGTTGGCCACATCAGATTTTTTTTCATGTTATCGACATAATATTTTTTCTAACTATAACACGCTTATTCTTCTTAAGCGGACGCCTCAGTGGTTTGGTTTTCTAATTGCATGAGAACAACGAATTTACTAGCTTGTAAAATTGGGTTGAGAAAAATTTTAGATGATTTAGAGCCCGGAAAGTAACAATTTGGCTGGAAAATTATCGTCGTAAGAAAGTTTTTCGACCCAAAATATATCATTAAGAATGGTGGAAAATAATATCTTCATAATTTTTTAAACAAGAAAGCTTTATCTGTTCAAATATTATGAGACAATTTATTTAATTTTAAATTAGATGACTGTGCAAATACCCCTTCAGAGAAATTATTTTTCAATGTGACATTATTTAAATGGAAACAAAAATTTTCACTTAAGCGCCGAAAAATTAATAAAAATAAAGACCAGAAAGTTGTTTTTAAAATTTACGTTCTAATAAATTAGACAACTTATTTCTTTTCTTTCAATCGATAAAGCTGCGCAAGCTAAATTAAGGTTACTATATTTTATATAAAGTCTAAACAACTGACTATCTATATAATATCCACGAACTGATTTAACTCATTGAGGAGGTGATCTACAAACATTATCGAGCACTTGCATGATGGCTGGCGTCTTGAATTTGGTGTCATATGACCCGTCTCAGCTTCGAGACTAAAAAAATCTAAAATTTCGAGAATTTGAGGATAGAGGTGACGGTGGGAACATATAATCGAAACACTTGAGGCAGCAGGTGACTCTGCTCTTGCCAAAGACATCGATCGAAAGATGCTGGGAACCTGTATCCGAATTATAAGTTCGGAGTAGAAGCTAGCTTTTGCTCTAATCTTTTACTCTAATCCGTTCCCAGCATGTTTCGATCGATGTCTTTGGCAGGAGCAGAGTCACCTGCTGCCACACACTATCAAAATTATCAAGCCCTCCCACTCGAGCCAGAATTTCTGTTTCCACCTCATTCGATTCACCTCATCATCCAGACCACTGGTTCGCTACTATTTACCACCTGCGAGTACTCAGAGTTCAAAATTTTCTGGCGAGCACTCGACTGTACAAAATTATATATGAGTACCTATACATACATATATACGAGTAAACAACGTATACAATGAAGAATCAGACTGTAATGGCGTCAGTGCGTAGACAAGAGATGTAGGTAACCAGCGCGCATGCGCGGAACGCCGACCGTAGCGCTGCGGCGGCGGAATCGCAAAACGGTACTTACATAAAAAACATGCCTCGTACATACATACATTTTTTGCATGCATAGATACATAAATGCATACATAGAATTCAAATAATTAAAATTCGTTTATAAACATGAACCGAAAAAAATATGTCACTATTCACTGACATCAATTTAAATGCTGATTACAAAGTAAACTAACTGAAACCAAATTTCAGAATCTTGATCATCTGAAGCAAACACCACCGCTGTATCGGCTCTGTTAATGTTCATTAACAACTATTATCGTTGACTATGGTAACGTGGAATTATATACAACGAAAAATATCACCATTATTGTAGTTTGTCTGATTTTTGTAGTTAACATAGATATTATTACCTAGGAATTTATTCCAGGCTGACTGTTCGATGCAGAGGAGCTCTGATAAAGTAAAACGCCGATACATTATCGGTTCTGAGAATATGATCTCAACTATTCAACCAGAAATATTTTCAGACGAAAAAAGTGCTATGATTTAAATTTTTTCTTTTATGCATTTTATATATTTTAAAAGAAAAAAAAATGTCCTTATTTGTATAAAAATTAAATCTGTTATTATTAATACAGTTTATATATCTAAACTTGGGCGGTTAGATTTGACATTTTTGCAGCATAATTAAAATCTATTCAGACTATACATTTTAAAAGAAATAATGAACATATTTTTTTTTCTAAAATCATATGTATGTAGATAAAATAAAAACACAGAAGGAGAGATTTTTGGGGGGTTTTGCCACCTTCTGTAAGGTTATTAATAAATTTTATGTACAATATCCACTGCCCTCTAAAAGCCAAGAACGAAAACCAAATTCTCAAAGAGCAAGTACATGTATGCATTTTACTACCGGAAGCTTGCTATAATCATCGAGTACAGCTGCATCGCGAGAAAAAAAAATCTGGGCGGGGTTATCATATATTTTGTTTTCCATTTCTTCATATATCATTTTTTCGAAATTTAATGCGTTCAATGGGTCTCTGGCGGGAGGGTTATGACTCCCGAATCTCTCCCCCCCACTCCTTGGCGAAGCCACTGCTCGTGTAGAATATGCAAATATCGAAACACTCGCTAGAAAGGAATGGTTTCTCTCCAAATATGCAAATTAGACATTCGGTAAAAAAAAACGTGTTTGTGTCTAAGGTTTTCATTGCAACACGAACACTTTTTAGGAAAAGCTAGGGTAGGCATCTGCTTTGCCATTGCCAAGTGAATACGCATGGGGGGATTCTCAATGGTGGCGTACTGTCGGGAAACTTCAGTCCGAACAAACCTTATGGAGGAGGCGAATTTCTTGAGAGCATCCTTTCTCGTTTATGAAGACACTTCGAAACGGATGGAACCGTCACTAAAAGATCTGTTTAGCGGCATCCTAAGATTAGGCTCACAGCATCTTCTAATGACCGCTTACATACTATTACTGCTGAGACTTAATCACGGAAAGACAGCAGAAACTCCTTGAGAGGTTGCCAAGGCTGCCATACAAGGGCCGATATCGACTAGTAATGTGAAGCGAAATCTGCCTACGAGGAGTGTCTATTCACATATATAAAAAGTTTTTGTCCAGTTAAGCTCCAGGGCTAGAATAGTACAATTATTATACTGGTGTTGTGTGCATGTAATTTGGATTCAAACACAATGTGCGAACACAGACGTTCCTGATACACAGACGAATAGAAATTTGCACTGCAATCGGACAGTAGATTAGTGCTAGTCTAGAGAAAACAAGAAACACGTAACCAGTCCGGTATCATCGATGGACACCGTACTTTTGGTCGTAGTAGTGTGATGATATGGAATGGCTTTTCATTGGGAGGCACAGATCTTTATGTTTTTATCGTTTTTATCGCACTGTGACAGCTCGCAGGTATCCTTGTATATATATGGTGGATACCTGTTGCAGGTATCCCCCATCCTTTCTATAAAATTTAATGCAGCTACAATCAGTCCAGATTCTTATTTAATGGACGATATAGTCGTCGACATAGAACGAATTTACTGGAGGACAACATTCAGATCAGAAGTATTGAAGGTGACCAGCATATTTTCTGGATCTTAAACTAACTTAAAATGTGTTTGATATCCCCGAGAGTCTGCCTTTCTACATCTTACAACCACTATCTAAGAAATGCAAACTGCTCATATCGCGCTTGAGAGTATGAATGGCCGATAGCAAGCCTGCATCAAGATTCGGGCTGAGCCATATGCCATATTAAGCATACCTTTATTCATCATTTAGAATGTTTATCCTCTCTATGCATCCCTCTATTTTTACAGGATATTCTAATTTTTACAGGGTATTATATCCCCTTTAATAATTGTAAATGAAGCTTTTTCTTTTTCTTTTGTGTATAAGGAAGGGTTACGACAGCTCTCTCTTCTATAAGAAATTAAATTGAAAATACAGACAATTATGTTCAATTATAGAAAATAAGCAATATTTAAAAATGTGTACAATAGTTATTTGCGAATGGTTGGGAACTGTAAAAATTGCCTATATGGCCACGCCCACATTTGTCTATTCCAATTGTTAGCATATGCAGTTTTCATGGAGCATTGAAATAGTATTTATTTTCAATAAAGATGAAGGAAGATAAGGGAGGGGAGGAAAGCAACTTTTTAAGCAAATGGTCTCCTTTCTAAACAATGTTATAGCTGGTGGTAAAATATCAAAGGGATAATGCGGGAATTTCAATAACTTTTCGGTGTAGATATCATATTGACACTAATTCTGCCATGTTGTTGTTGTTGAAACCCAGACCGTCCGACCTACCAGAAAGGTGTAAGGTAACTGACTAATAACTGACTAAGTGTAATTCTGCCATGTGAATTCTGAATTTCATTTTATTTTATTTGTAGCCCAACAGGTCATAGACAAATATGTTCGACGGCAGCCATTTGGATAGAGCTTACGTAAACCAAAAAACGGAAAACATTATTCTATCTCTCCAACCAATAATAATTTGAAAATGGAAACCAATAATAGGAACCAATAATAATTTGAAATAGAAATAAGAAAATAGGAACCAATAATAATTTGAAAATATATTACATATATATAAAATTCGATTTTGTATAATTACTTTCCTTATATACATAATGTATAAGGAAAGTATTGTGACGGGGTCGAAAATTCGAATACGAGTTTTCGACGGGAGAACACATTTCAAGCATCCCTGATCACGAATCAAACATTTTTGAAGTGATGTCTGTGTGTGTGTGTGTGAAAGTATGTGTGTGTGTGTCAGTGGATCTGTGGAGACGATAACTGACGAACGAACGGACCGATTCGAACCAAATTTGGTACAAAAATCACAATCTGTAAACACTGGAAGCCTATTGTTTTTATACGCAATCGAATGTTCAGAACCCCCCTAAATTTTCGGATGAAATTTTGAAAAAATCGTCAAAAAATCAAAACCAATAATAAAGTTACGTAAATAGACATTCCTTATGTAATTTTTCATTAGAAAACGATTGACATAAATTTTAGAACGCTAACATGAACCGTTCTCGAGATATTGCACATTTTTCAAAAAAATTATCAAAAAGTCAAATAAAATAGAAAAAAAATATTTCCTATTGAGAAACATGTTCACTTTTCATATATAATATCATGCGATAAATTGGGTGACATCATTCTCGTGGATCTAGCTCGTTCCATTCATGAAAAAAGATACTTTGAGTAATACATTTGCATTTGAACGCCAATTTATCTGCTGTAAGAATAACTTATTTCTTCGTTCATAACGCTTGGCGAGATTTTGGCGACGAAATTGGCTGAATGTCGTCAACTTGGCGACTTTTTGAAATGTTGCCAAATTAACGAAAATCTCGCCAAATGGATAAAAATGACGCTAAATCAATGAAAATGACGACTAATTGTGGAAAATTCAATATCTAATAAGTTATATAATATATAAATATATAATAATAGTTATATAATATATGTCGAAAATTCAATATCTAATAAGTTATATATATATATATATATAACTTATTTCTTTGTCCATAACGCTTGGCGAGATTTTGACGACAAATTGGCGGAATGTCGCCAACTTGGCGACTTTTTGAAATGTTGCCAAATTAACGAAAATCTCGCCAAATGGATAAAAATGACGATAATCAATGAAAATGACGACTAAGTGTCGAAAAGTCAATATCTTGGAAAGGATATTAGTATCTACTAGAAGAAAAACCTATTTATTTTACTGTAAAAGTAGTAAATTCATTTCATTATATAAGGAAAGTCATGTGTTGCCCACATCAGATTTTTTGTATTAATATAGTAATTTATTTTTCAATATCCAGAAAGTTGCGACGTTATTTGGCGCAACTGATTGAAATAATGTTAAAAGAAAACAATCGCAGAACCATACTCTCCATATAACATTGGCTATCTATGAGGAAGCGTATTGAACATGTGTTGCACAGCATAGAATCCTCTGCGCGCGGTTGCACAAAATTTTGCTAATGGTAATTTAGAGTAATTGGTATTTTTAATACGCTTTTATATATATTTTATTAAACATATATATATATTTGCAATGCGCCTTTTTTAAATACATTTAACTATTATCTTTTCTGTATATATTATACGTTTGTAGTTCTGGTGGGCTGTCAAGTTGCGTCGCCGCGGATCTCATCCAACTTGTGAAATAATTTTATAATCCGCGAACACAACTCACTTTTAAATAACAGTTTAAACAAATTTAATTCTTTGAATTTTCTACAACTTCTTAATGAAGTTCTAACACAAATTAACAACAATTAAGAGTGACTCTTAACAGAGGCATGTTGGCATATTTTTAATTGTAATCCACATTGCTAAAATGTTCGCAAAATTTACTCAAACTTTGACATTTTATTTAATTTTCCTTCTAATCCATATTAAAAGCCTGTTTTACTATTTGTCTGTTATGGTGCCCGCAGCTAGCGGATAAATTTTGCAGCTGTCACTCTTTAGGGATGACTTTTTAGAAGATGCATTTCTTGCAGCCACAGTTATTGATGTTTACTGTGCAGGCGTAAAAAATGCGAGAGCTAAATATTCAATTAATTCACGAAACGAAGATTGTATTCTCAATAGAACCGATTTTAAGATAGGCAAAGTAGGAAAATGCGCAATTATTAAGAGACGCCTTTATGACGCAATTATTAAGAGACGCCTTTATGACGCAATTATTAAGACACGCCTTTTTCCCTTACCCCCATCCACATTAGGTATGATTTATTGACATAGGCTATATTCTTTTCTAACAACATTGTTGACTTGACAGCACAGCTATCTTGCCCAATTTACATCACAATATTTAACGAATTTTTTCATTCCTTATACAACACATAATATACTTTGTGTCAAAAAAAAGTTTTGTAAAACAGTCGAATATTCGGAATCGTAAATAATAGCATCTTTGTTAGATTTACACCTTTTGTGGATATTAAAAGACGATTCAATTATATTCAAAGCTATAGCTGTTTTACTATATGCGTGTTATGGTGTGCCTACCAGTGTTATTGAAATGTATTGTATGTTTGTGTCGACTATAATTATCGATGATCAAGAAATTTATAAAGGGGTGGGACAGCCCAGTGGTTAACGCGCGGGGATTACACACGGACGACCCGAGTTCGCTTCCCAAATCTGCTCAAAATGCCTCCGTGTTCACACGGAGTAAGGGCGTGTTAAATATGTTGGCCCTTAAGTATGTCCAAGGAATTAGTGGTAGGGAAAGATGGGTACGGTCAGTTGTGGTTTCCAGTCCAAATTAGGTGCACTTCTCGGCTATCCAAACGGATCATTCACGCTCACGATATTGGTGGCCAAATATGCTACAAGAAACTAAACAGTACGAACAAACAGACGCACAGTTAGTGTAAGCGAACTTTAACGTGATCGTTCCCTCCCGTCAGCACCATTTGAAGTTGTTTCTAGTGATCATATTGCTTTTCCTCAAACAGCATCAGGGAACAAACACATGATTGTAGAAATCGACCAAAGACGACTCGATAAGTATACGAGGACTGGCCACAAGCTCACGACCATAAACTTACTCCGCATTTTAAAGGACCCTTTCGCATTGTACGCCAAGTGGGGCCGAGTGTTACGACATCGCTGATGTCTAAAGAAAAATTCCGCCGAAAATAGTTCACATTCAAACGCTCAAGATGTATGTTCAACGTACCTTACCACCTCGCCAAAACAGACATCCACCAGAAAGATTCGGAAACCGACGAAAAGGTATTTTCATCCATAAGGACATTTCGTAATTCGGACTTGAACAAAACAATTAATGGACTTTACAAGTCTCAAATTCTGAAATTGTTTGGGCCGTGAAAGCCGTCATTACGAATTTATAATGTATCTTGCATATAACTGCGCCCTCTATCGAGCTTTATGCGTGGACATATGATTATAAATAAATTAGTTTAGATTCTAATCTTGCAAAATCATGTCACAGTTTCATGATTAATAAGAGTAGTGCGCTTTGGCTCACCAACACTCATTTTCGATATGTGCACATAAGAATTTTAAAACCATTAAACGTATTTTCTTGAAGTGCGGCAGCTTGGTTGGTATTGTTTATAATTCGACTTGAAAGCATTATGTAAAGCCAAAGATTCACCCATTATTTTGATCCAAAATATTTCTTGTTTCACGTTATAAATTTTAATTTGATAAGGACATTCGTTAGATGTGACTCTTTATGTGTTTATCGTCAAAATGTTTAATAACGTTTTGTCGTCAAAACTTGTAATATTTTTTTTATAATTTTTACATTATTTAAATTCTGAAACTATTTTATGTTTTATATCATTTAAACTTATCAGCAATTATTTTCGATGCTTGCACATAATGATTTGTAAGCCAATAAAAGTATTTCGATAACGCGCAGTGTCTCGGTTGGTATTGTTTATAATTTGAATTAAAAACATTATGAATGTCTAAAATACATTCACCGTCCTAATTTTAAACATTTTCTATTTCAAGTTGTAAGTTTTGGATTAAATTTGTTTTTTAATTGGATAAGGAAGTTGGTCGTGACCTTTCATTTTTAATTTTTTTTTCGCCTAAACGTATAATGGTTTTTTATATTTTTTACACCATTAATATTGAAATTTCTGTGTTTGTGCGGTTTATCGACCTAAAAATATTTGTAGCTAGATATAAATTTAACCAGCCAATTATGATGTATGTGGCACTTTCAGCACGGCCGACTATAAGGGCCTAGACCGACTACAGGCAGAATATCTTTAGTCAACCATGACTTTCAGTATGTGATGTCATAGGCTAGGTGATGTTCTATCGTTCAAGAAGACTACTTTTTCCCAAGTTTTAAATAAAAATAAGACATTTTAATTTTACATAAATGAAAGTAAATCGAAGGATTTCAAATTTAAATATTCAAAAGTAAACAATATTTTTTAAATTTAAACATAAAAATAAGTTGTTTCAAAATTTATATTGTAGGAAAGTGAACGAATTTTTAAAATTCAAATTATCGAAAGATAAAGAAAGGATTTAATGAATTAAAATTAGTGAAAGTAAACAAAGGTTTTTTAAATGTTAATTATCAAAAATAAACAAAACCCTTTTGAAATTAAAACTATTGTAAATAAATAATACTTTTTAAAATGTATTTTCAAATCTCCATACAATAAAGAGCAAATAAAATATTTTTTTTTATTCAAATTACTGAAAAATAAATTTATTTTCACTCTAAAAATATTTCTTTTAATACTGGCTAATTAGAAATGTTATGAAAACTTGAACAATGAATTGATTTTATTTCGAAAATTATTTTTCTCTTTCTCAATAGATAGTTATGAAATGATATGTCCTAATTTTAGTAATATTTTAGAACATTCGTTAATTAAAATAAACGAATTAGTATTTAAAATGATTTGCACAAACTGGAAATCATTTTAAGGGCATTTATTTAATTGAAATTCTGAGCCCTTTTCAATTAACTCTAATGTCTATATTTAATTATTTTACCCATATTTAATTATTTTTATTATGGAAAAGTTAATTGATGTGTTTAGGAATGAATTAAAAATGAGTTAAAGTATCATATCGAAAATAATAAAAATATATATTTGTGTAATAATAAAAACAAAAATATGTATTTATATAAAAATATATATTTTAATATATATAAAAATATATATTAAAAATATTTAGTCCGGTCAAATAACAATGTTTTCAGCTTCAATTTAAGTGTAGCATAACTCTTACAAAACAAAATAGATATTAAAATATCTAAACATTCTTAGAATTAGAAAAAAAATGTATATATTTCATCTCTTGATAAGACAATAAAATTGAAGCAGCTGTGTAGATTTTACCCAACCCGTGGAACGAAAGGTGAATCGATAAATAGCGCAACCCAAAACTATAATGAGGATGCCGAACCATAACTTAGATCACGCATTGCATTAAAAGAACATTAAACACCAATCAGACCAGTAATCAAAGGAGCAGCAGACGATATGATAAGATGGAATTGCTCTGAGAAACGAATTATGTTTGAGATGATTGCATATTATCGACGGCAATCTAGAAAAAGGGGAAAGTATATATATATATAGCATAGTAAACATATAAGATTAAAATTAATTCCACAGTTATCCAAATATTCTCCAGAATTTGGCGCAAAGCAGCACACTCCCCTAAAGCAACATACAAGATTCATATGAAAAAAGAGGGGGAAATGACCAAATGCAAAGCATAAAATGGTAGAGGGGGATGGCGAGCCCTTTTTCCCGTTTAAAAGACTGCTTTTATGCCCGGGCAACACTCACGGTACCAATGCCATGCATTAGCTATACGTCCGTAAATGTGCCAAGTCAAAAACACTCGAAAAAGTGCAAAGTAAACAAATAGGAATCAACCAGGATCGCAAGGGAGAGGAAAAGAATGGAAATGCAGCAAATGCCAGAGTGCATCATATATAAAAGCAGTTCACGCATGCGTAATTCGTTATTTCCACCTTCATCGCTCTATACCTCTGGCATATCCTTTAAGTAAGCATTTTGTCCCTTTTTTGTATTAAATAGGGAATTATAATAACATGTCAGGAAGCCAATTGGATAATTCAGTTTTATTGCCTCCTTCATAATATTCCTATTATGCATGATGCAATCTGACTTGATATATATATATATAATACAGAAATTTTAAGCCTTTCCCAATAACGCGCCCTTTTCTTTCATAATTATTATTCCAAATTCCTATTTCATGTCCAGCACGTATTGCAGCTATATTAAATTCTATTCTACGCCACTAATATTAACAAAGTCTGCCAGCACTTCCTCTTTTCCTCGACCATACCATATATGGTCACTAATCTTAACCTCTGCGTAAACTTTCTCATATGAAACAGCTTCACCATCACATTTTTAACGGATAAAGAACGTGAAGGCAGCATGTGTCCCACGCCTCATATCCCTCGCCTTCCCATGTAACTATACAGTGTATGTGAACCAACGCAGACGGCATTGGGATTTCTTGAGAGCAGGTTGTCGTAGCTCGGCAGTAATAAATATGTATATATGTCGTAGCTCGGCAATAATAAATAATGTGAAATGTCTCTCCCATGGACTTTTTCAGTCAATATTACACACGCACACACACACACATACACATATATATATATATATATATATATATATATAGTAACGAACGTAACCTCTAAGAATCGTGGGTGTTACGCAGGATACAAGAAAGAGTTCAAGTTTCTGGATAACTAACGTTTATCCTCAAGCACAAAGTAAACAGAAATAATATGCAATCAAACAGCACTTAAATGCTCCACTAATTTCTCAGAATAAGCGATATTATTCTCAAAATACTGCTGAAAATAATTTCACAGAACAGCAGCTGAGTAAACGGCCCTACCGTGCTGAAAACACCGGTTCTCGTTAGATTACTGAAGTCAAGCAGCATCGGGCGCGGTTAGTACTTGGGTGGGTGATCACCTGGGAACACCGCGTGCTGTTGGCATATTTCGGGCGCGGTAGCCCAGTGGTTTGCGCGTTGGATTTGCACGCTGCCACAACTGCCGCCGTGTTCATGCGGAGTGCGATCACGTTAAATATGTGGGTCCGTAAGTCCTTCCGAGAGGTTGGTGGTAGGGGAAGGAGGGTACGGTCCCTGTGGATGGCTCCCCCACTGAGTTCCGGTCTAAATTGGGTGGCACTTCCCGGCTGTCCAAATGGTTACCTTACACCTTTCTGGTAGGTCGGACGGTCTGGGTCTCAACAACAACAACAAAACAGCAACTATTATTGACAAAAATCACAGTTCATTGTAGGTCGTGTCACATCAACTCGTAAACTACCGTGCAACAAAGGGATGAGTCTTTTTTATAGTCTCTCCATCGAAACTTCTGGAATTCTCTCCATATCTCCTAGATAAATCGTTATTTCGTGAATATTCTGGAACAGTCCGGATGTCGCCAAATTGGAGATAAATCGCCATATCTGGCAACTCTTCTTCTAACTAGGAAATACTGGAAACCCTGGGTTTACGTCATGCTGACGTCATGGACTGTGTTTTTTTCGCCTGACCTTCAATGCAGTCGGAAGAAGAGGAGCCAGAGGGAATATTGCGCGTTCGTAACTATATATATATATATATATACATACATATATAATCCAAGAAAAAGAAGATTTAAAGGAATGTGGGATAACCAAATGCTTTGCATTTAATGGTTGGGGAGGATTGAGACTCCCCCTCCCTTGGCGCCTTTTCCTGAGTAGTGCCTTTGCTTTTTGTGGATATGCATAGGAATTCTATTTGAATTTGATTACTGGTTTTTATATGATACATATATATATATATATACATATATATATATATATATATATATATATATATATATATATATATATATACTATTATAAAAAGTGAAAGACAAGGAATTTTCCAAGAAAAGCATGATAACAACATTTCGATCCACTACTTAGGAGAAGGCGCATATGCTGCTCTTGTTCCATAGTAGAATACAAGGATTAAAAATGAAAGCAGATAAAAAACGGGAGTGACCATATGAATTACATAAAATGGTAGAGGTGGATGGCGACACCCCTTTCCCGTTTAAAGCAGCTTTTACAACCCGTGTAACGCTCACGGCACCAACATAATAACATGGTCAGTCTCCCAAATGTGCGAAAACAAAAGCACCCGAACGGACTCAGAGTCAAAGATGAAAACGATGTAGAAAAAGGAAAGAAATATCCTTCAACCTAACCCAGTGGAACATCTCCTTATAAGGGTAAAGTCGCACATGCGCAGAGATATAACTTGATAACAGTTTCGCAGTTATGGATATAATGCCTCACTTAACGTTAAGAATATTACAACTTTTCTTTGAAAAATGAATTGTAATAATGCCGTATAAAATTCATAGGATAATTTCTCTTTATTGCCTCCTTTATAAATGCAACAAATGTAACAAATTTATACGCTTATTATATATACGCTATATTATTGTTTACAAATGTAACAAATTCATAAAGGAGGCAATAAAGAGAAATTATCCTATGAATTGTATACGGCATTATTACAATTCATTTTTCGAAGAAAAGTTGTAATATTCTTAACGTTAAGTGAGGCATTATATTCATAACTGCGAAACTGTTATCAAGTTATATCTCTTCGCATGTGCGACTTTACCCTTATAAGGAGATGTTCCACTGGGTTAGGTTGACGGATATTTCTTTCTTTTTTCTACATCGTTTTCATCTTTGACTCTGAGTCCGTTCGGGTGCTTTTGTTTTCGCACATTTGGGAGACTGACCATGTTATTATGTTGGTGCCGTGAGCGTTACACGGGTTGTAAAAGCTGCTTTAAACGGGAAAGGGGTGTCGCCATCCCCCTCTACCCTTTTATGTAATTCATATGGTCACTCCCGTTTTTTATCTGCTTTCATTTTTAATCCTTATATATATATATATATATATATATATATATATATACATATTTGTTATGTTATTTATATATGTTATATTATTCATTTCTATATATTTTAAACGTTTAATAAAAACTGCTTTTAGAACCATGGTACAACATTTGTGTTTTACCTAGAATCTAGGTACGTTGTACATGATTTTTGCTAGTTTCTAGGTCGAATTTCATTTGCAACGCATATTTTCATTGCTAAAACAATGCTCTATCGGTAAGGAGTTTCATATTAACACAAATAATGCGTGTTAAAAATACATAATGAAAAGGAATCACTTAAAAATCAAATTTCTGTATGGCTAATTTCGTTTTTTATAAATTTCTAGCACACAGTACAGTTTGCATGAACTAAATCAACTTTACAGTAAACTCCAATGGCACATGTACAGAAATTAATTAGTGTATTCTATACAAGCTTATATGTTCAAAGAACAACACATTCCCTATATACTATATATATGAAGCAAAATTTTATTTTAATATTTCTTTCATATGAACAAAACTATCCTGAAGTGTTCTAAACAATATAGATGGAAAGACCTATAAAAACTTGAAATTCCAATAAAGATATTTAGATATAGAAAAATGTAATTCTTATTTTACGAAATATAATACGATTCTAAACGTCTCAGACAAAGTATGTCCAACTAATGGTTATTACTAAGAAGTATCGCTTTCCAATTTGGGAGGAAAGTAAAATCTACATTAGAGTTGTTATTTTTTCAGTTTCTCCGGGAATCAATATGTTTTGTTTATTTGTTGCATTCACGTGACTCACTTAGTCCTTTCGAGAAATATCATGCTAACTGGGGTGAAGTCAAACATTTATTATTTTAAGAATATATAGAGATAATTGATAAGCAGTACTGTTAATCACTTTTTGAATCAATATTGATAAGAATAGGTATTGCGATTTATACCGTTTTTAATTAAAAACATATCATATCTTGAGGTGTATTTTGCCGGATATGGATGATTTTAACAGTGCATTTTGGCGTCTTATTACTGATTTTAATTTAAATGTTAAATATATGTAATGCATGTCTATATATGTAGCATATGTTTTTTTTCATTCTTTTATATCAATAAGTAGCAGATTGAAAATGGAATGTATCTTTCAATGAACTTTTGTTTGCAAGTGCTTTCTCTATAAAGTGACAAATCAGTTTGTGTTAATATTTATACTTTTAGTGCCATTTTGCGTGTCCAACAAATTTATAAATCGTTTGCTATATTGACTTCACTACTATCAGTATTCAAGAAATTATCGTAGCTCTCTCGAAAATTTCAAATTCTAATCACCAAATTACAAACAAATATCTCTTTCTAAGTTTTGTATTATGTGTATGCACAAATTTTCATGGCGATATGTACATTCGGTGTCTTGAGTCATCGTGTTTACATCTCTCTCTCTCTCTCTCACAAAGAAAAGTAACTTTTCAATAGTCTCTCAGAAAGTCTTTAAATACACTATCGACAAGTTTTCAGATAGGAAAAGTAATTTGTTCTTTACTCATGTACGAAGGATTTACATTTTTAGAATGAAAAACTAGCAAAAGACTCGGTTTCAATTCAATGTTACAACTGAGCCCACTTATGTAGCAGTCAAACAATGCAACAACATATATAGGTTTTTTAATTTCATGAATAAATGTTTTAAAATATTATTCTGGAAAATATTTTCAATGGCTATTATCGTTCAAAATAACCAGTCATGCAACATAATGAGTAGATTAATTTCTTATAGTTATGCCATTGTATTGATCATTGTGTTAAGTATTATTTTCGAAATCGATATTTTAAGCGTATGTTATAAGGCACTATGAACACATTTCGAACATTTTTGAAAACATTGTGCACATCTGATTTGTGAAAATGATATCTCAAGAAATAATGCAATTACAGCTATTAAATTCTATATGTAGATATATCAGGCACAAAACTAGAGCTAGATAAAATTGGTACGTTATTCAAAAATAAAAATATGCACTCACTATATTAAGGAACTCCTTAATATTATTACACTTAACTATAATATTTGCATGATAAAATATCAGCTTCCTTCTCAAAGTTCAAGAGGGTGCTCAACCATCTGTCACATTTACATATATGTATATTGGTACGTTATTCAAAAATAAAAATATGCACTCACTATATTAAGGAACTCCTTAATATTATTACACTTAACTATAATATTTGCATGATAAAATATCAGCTTCCTTCTCAAAGTTCAAGAGGGTGCTCAACCATCTGTCACATTTACATATATGTATATATTTCGAACTGTTACTTTTAGACAACATTGTCTCCATATTCAATTATGCTACCATACCAAAAAATTTAAGAATAGTCTCCTATAGCTCAAAACCTTAAACGTTTTTGGAGATTTCTGTATCCCAAAAGTAAAAGATTAGTTTCTAGTGCATTTTTTGAAGACTTTGAGGAATTTCAATGAAGGGCAGCTAATATTAAAGCCAGCAAAATTGTTGTAGATTCAGCTTGATAACCTGTAATAATTTATTGGGATCAAGTCGAAGAGAAGGAGTATAGAGAGCTCAAAATGTATATTGATTTTTAGAAATTCTTCGCTGAATGTCCACAGGCCGTGATTGAAGGCAAAGCGTCTTTACACCATTTAGATTTGCTTATTTAATGAGCAGAATGGTATTGTAAAACTTATACAAAAAAAAAAAAAAAATACAGCTTCATAAATTTACAGAGTTCGAGATACACCTTAGCACTATACGCTATCGACTCCAGCTTACTTTGTATCTGACGCACCGGCAAATCTCAAATTCTGGCAGGCCCATCATAATTTTATTAATACATTTTTAACACTTCACTACAAAGTTGAAAAGTGTTTATGACTTCGTTTATTCTGTCTGTCTGTTCGTTAGCACGATAACTGCCCTATGGAACCTAATTTTTCAAACATTTTTTAAGCGGATTTAAAATTCACAAATTGCTTCGAAAATTTTAGTTAATATTCAAATTATTCCATAAAATATATAAAAAAAAATCAGCAAAATATATTCAGTAGTTTTTTGAATAAAAATTAAAATAATAATTACACCTCTTATATGAATCGATCACATAACGCGATATGAAAAGATCACGTGACCCACTTCAAAATAAAATATGACATCCATCTTGTCTCAAAATCGTGATTTTTAAAGTTCTTTTTAATGCATATTGAGTGTTGCATTCGTCCTAAAACGGCTTGGTTTTTGCTTAAATTCTGTTCATCTACATACTGAAACAACGCAATGACAATATATTTGAGTTTAAATGATCATCCAAATTTGATTATTTCTACAACGAAGCCTATTTTTCACTTCTGTAAAATGTAAACAGCAAAATATGTAAGATGTGTTGTATAAGAATTGCTGTATTTTTTAACGCAAAAGTATTTAGCTCATGGAGTCTACATTGCTGATATGAATGAAATATTCATTGATTTTACAGAGAGGACGATTTTTTTTTCGATAAAAGTTTTAAGCATAGAGTTTAATTACTTGTAGCTCCATGGTCTTAATTTTTAAATAAAATAAATTATTATAGTATTGTGATGAATGAAATGATTGGGAAAATGTTATGAATGAAATGCTGCTTTTATAGAGAGAGCCAGGCGTGTTATTTTTTCTATGACGTCATTTGAATGAATGTCAGTTGTTTTCGATGAAGTTTTCAAATATAATAAATTATCGTAGTATTATGATAGATGTAAAAATATTACCGTGGAATGTATTGCATTTTAGAGATATTTAAACCACGCAATTTATATTTCAATGCCGTCTTTTGAATGAAGTTTATTTTTTTCAATGAAGGTCTAAGTTTTCAAATATAATAAATCAATGTAGTATCGTGATAAGTTTTAAAATATTACCGAGGGATGTATTGCATTTTCGACTTTTTTAAATAAAATTGCATTGAAGTTGGAAAGTGTTTCATAATCAATGCTTTAAGCATGATTGATCTTTCTTGTTTATATTTACCGTGAGCCCGTTTGTAATTTTGACCCTGTTATGAGTTTGAGTTACGCTTGGCGACTCATTCTCGATTCCATGCAATTCAAATCTCTGCAAAGTTATCTTTGACGTCTTCCTTTTTGGGATTATGCTTGATTCCCACCCCCCCTTTTTTCCGATTTCTGTAATTAAATTGTAATTTAATATGCCGTTTTTTTGTTGTTAAAATTTTTGAAAAAATTTTTATGGTTTATCCTTGTCTAAACGTAGATTCTTTTGCAAATTGTATTTATGCAAATTTTGTCGCTATATCTGTTCTATATATGAACGATTCAAATTTTATTTCCGTGTAGCCACTGATGAAGAGCATACTTATGCTCGAAAACGCTATGGCCTTTTTTAAACTTTTGTACGTCTTAAGGAAGTGAAATAAAGACCTTCTGTTATGGATGTGTGTTTAATTTTGCTATACGATAGGAATTTGCACATGATTGTGAATTTTAAGTTTCTTTATATTATATACTCCGTAAGAAGAACGGGTATGCTGCTAGTTATAAATAATAGTGCATGAAAATAATTTATATGTAGTTAAATTTTGAGATATTCCCTTTACTTATGGACTAAAACTGACTATTTTTATACATCCTTTACTACTTGCAACACATTTATCATCTTAATGAATGAAGATTTGCTTCAAAGTCATAAAAACAAAGAACCGCTATTCTTTAAAGTTATCGAAAAAGTAAAGTACTAGAAACAACTAAACCCCATTAAACCAGAAAACAAGCTACTGATGCCAAAACTTGCTGCAAAGTTTATCGATAACCATGATAGCAGACGAAAAATTCAATCTTCGGCGTGTCACATTTTTCAATCCTATATCTGGGCTATTTTTCGAAGCCTTTGATGTTCTCCGCTTCCGAAATATCTCGGAAAAGAAGGAAGAAAGAAAATTCCGATATCGTGACGTAACATACTACATACGTGACGTCACTGTAGTAGTCCAATCGATCAATAGCGGCGCTTGTACGTGGGATTTTATGGAAAAGCGCGATAAAATGTTGGGTATAAAATCATTCAACTGGTAAGTGTAATTACTCTAAAACGTTGAAGAGGATAAAAATTGGAGATTTTGAATTGTTTCCAAAACAATATTAATTTCCGTTGGGTAAAGCGAGTAAAAAGTGATAGAAAAAAGAATTATTGAATGTTATATGATTAAATTGTTATTATTCATATCTTGTGTTATATAGAGTATTGGTGTGAAAAATGTTTTCAGTGAATTTTATTATCTTGAGCATGATTAGTGAATTTTGCTAACGACGTCAATATTCATCATAAATAAAACAGAACTCAGATTTCAGAAAAATTTCATAATCTGATAAGATTTGATTTATATTTAACGTGAAAAGATGTTTTACAAAAGATTATTTAATAATTACAAAACGAAAATATAAAATGTCCTTTATAATTTTTATACATTCATTAGTTAATATATTATAAGAAACAATATACATGGATTTCCGTTAATATTAATTTCCATAATTATTACACAATATATTCAAAAAACGTGAAGTAAATTGTTCAACTGTAAATGGTGCATTTTAAAAAACACAAAACAGGAGGCAAATAATTTTGACCTAAACTTAAATCCTTTTGCTATCAAAATGTTTTTAAAAACTAACACCAATATATTCTATAAATTGAACCAATGATAACATTAAAATTAAATACGTTATTGGTAAAAGCAAAATTTTAAGGAAGAACTATAGATCAAGAACATAAGTTTAAAAATTCACTTTAATCGGCTGAGTAGATTTTAAGAGCTATCAGAATAGAAAAAATATATATTTTGCCAGTTTTTATGTTGAAATTACACTTTTAATATTTTCCGTAAATATTCTTTAAAATATTATTTCATTCTTCACGTTACTAACGCTTATGATTACAATACAGTTGACTGCTCTACATTAATATGTTACATAAATATGTTATTTATATATTTTATTGAAATTAAATATGCGTACAGCTCATACACAGATAATGAAATTATTACAAAATCAAAGCCGCAGGACCCATCAATGGTTAGCAATTGCACATTTAATTTTCAAATCCTAAACTGGTTAACCCAGATCTGCTACATTTCAGTGTGCCCGAATCTGGCGGCTTAGCATGTTCCATACATGCTCTATTGGCAAAAGGTCTGGTGACCTTGCGGGCCAAAGAACAGTACCAAGGGCACGGAGACAGTCTACAGATATACGAGCCGTACGTGGCGTGGCATTATCTTGTTGGAAAATGGTCCCAGAATGACGTGCCATGAAGGGTACCGCAAACAGCTGCAGGATTTCATCAACATATCGAGCTATTAAAGTTGTAGGCAGGATGACTAGGGGCGACCTGCTGTTATAAGAGATAGCACCCCACACCATCAGGGCGCGGTAGCCCATTGGTTAGCGCGCTGGAGTTGCACTCGGTAGGCCCGGGTTCGATTCCAGCCACTGCCAAAACTGCCGCCGTGTTCATGCGGAGTACGATCACGTTAAACATGTGGGTCCGAAAGTCCTTCCGAGAGGTTGGTGGTAGGGGAAGGAGGGTACGGTCCCTGTGGATGCTTTCCCCACTGGGTTCCGGTCTAAATTGGATGGCACTTCCCGACCGTCCAAACAGTTACCTTACACCTTTCTGGTAGGTCGGACGGTCTGGGTTTCAACAACAACCACCCCACACCATCACAGCAGGGGTAATGGCTGTATGCCTGTCGAATGCTCAGACCGTCCGACTCATCCTAGGATATGAGTTTCAATTTGGACGGACGGACGGCTGTGTGCCTGTTGTTGTTGAGACTCTGGGACATCATGGGTTGTCGATTAAGAGAACTCTCAATTCCAGCAAACCATGTTCAGTTACAAGCCCAATTGCATGCTGTGTGGAATACCATCCCTCAGCCCACCATTAACCATCTCATTGACGGGATGCCTCGTCGTATTCAACCCTTCATAGCCGTCGCGGTGGGCCTATTCTATATTTATCTAATGTCAATAAAGTTCCATGCTTTCATTTTCCAGGTATGATTTTTTGATCATTTGCACATGTTCATGTTGCAATTATATTCTGCAAATTTCAAAAGGATACATCAATTTATTCATGGTGTTGGGATTTCAGAGTATTTGTTTGGATATCTAAGTTAAATTTACCTCCAAATTAAGCCTAGTATTGGTCATTTCCTTTTTCGATATGATGGTCATATTTTAACTTTTTGGCTGTTTAATTGTTTTAATGTTTTGTCATTAATTACTTAGATAAATAGATTAATAACTAATACATATATTACTCACAAACAACACATGCATAATTTACACACATACACAGACAGAATATGTTCAGGAGGCAGGAAACAGGTGCTCTTGAATCAACACTGCGAATCCGAAATTTTTTAGGAAATCAATAATGGTATGCAATATCATAAGAAAATAAAAATGTGGATATAATCAGATAACAAAAGCGCGTCATAAACAAGTTAAAAACCTGAGTAAAAATAAAAGCAAAAATACTATTTGAACATAAAAATATAATTTCTGTTTTCGAGTAGAAATTTCATAAAATGGGCCAGATATATGAAGTTCTAATATGAATAATTTAAGAACTCAAACAGAAAAATTTATGGTGTAACATTCTGCATTATTAATTCTTAATTTATTTCGAACATCATGACATTGACTGAAAGTTTTCTTTTAAGATACAACTTTTATACTGAAAATCTTGGACTTTAAAAACATTAAAGACGAAACAACTATAAAGTCTACGTATATAAAGTTGAATCGCACGAAAGAAACCTATAACTCGATTTAGATAACGACAAAGTACGCATTACGGGTGATCATTAAATGAATGTCATCTTTTGTAGTTGACGAGGTAGGATAGTTGACATTTTGGAGCTAACACTGAAAAGACAGTAAGTGAATCCCTGTGGCGCACAGCAGGTTGTAGGGAATGTTAATTTTTCATTAGCGTTTCTTCTGACGTCAATGCTATAAAAATAAATAATGGGATGTTGTAATGGGGGAGTTCATGCAGCGTATCGCTTCGAATTGTTTAGTGATGTATCGATATTGTATCAAAGTTGCTGCTCATTGTATCGATATGATATTCTATCGACGTCATCAGTATTCTGATCTGGAGAATTTAATATTTTCTTACGATTTTCGATTACAGTCGGAACAAATTACACTTGGCCACACGCACACACACAAGCACAAGCATACTCACACACACAAAAACACATACACAAACACACACACAAACATACATACACACATAAACACCTATACAAACACACACACATAAACACACATACAAACACACACACATAAACACACATACAAGCATACACACAAACACACACACAAACACACATAAACACAAAATACACTCGCACATAAACACACATATACACAAACACAAAATACACTCACACATAGACATACATACACACACGCAAGATCTAATCATGTACACATATATCTAATTAAATATCATAATAAATATCACTCTCCAAATTTTTACTGTATTATTTTATTGAAGCATTCCATTTTTAATTTTAAAAATGTTAATGGTTTATTGAATAGTGCCAATTGAGGAATTACAATTTGAAAGAAATTTAACTACAACCTGTCACTAGGAAGAACCCTAATTTATTATACTGAAATTTCGAAATTTCTTTATTTAGATAATAATTCAGTTACTAAGATGATTATTGTGTATGTAAAAATGCAAATTTTGAAGTAGATTAATCAAACCTTAAATAACTGGTGAGTTAAACCTCGTTAATAACATCTTATTAAAAGATGAATCTAATTTGGTGCTAAATTTATAATACTTAAGTATATTAACCATTCTATTATATTAAAATCAATTAACTTAGATCTAGATATAAACATTAATAAATTAGCAGCATACCCGTTCTTCGTACGGAGTATATAATATAAAGAAACTTATAATTCGCAATCATGTGCAAATTCTGTTAAAATATTAAATTTATTGCTCCTAAAGAGAAGTTTAAGAATATCTGTTCTCACTATACAAAATTATCTTCACGGGCATATCTGAAGAATAAAACATCCTAGCCCCTTTTCTAAGCAAATTTACCAAAAAAGAGGAATTGAATCAATATATGCAACTCCGTACTACTTATATTGTCGCAGATTAAAAAATATGCCAGTGTGTTAGTAGAAGATTACCCGTATTACAATATGAGTCTGAAAAATCTTTACCACAATAAAAGAGATGACGTAATAAATTGAAAATATTAATAATCCCCGTACTCTTTATACCAGAAGGTCGTAATTGATTCCAATATATGCCAATATATATCAACACATATGCCAATATACCTGTACTACTTATATTCTTGTAGATTGGAAGATATGCCCGTGTTTTTGTAGAAGATTACTCGTACAACGTACAATATATGAGTTTAAACAATTTTTGTCATAATAAAACAATTGTATAATAACTTAAAAATATCAATAATCCCTGAATCAATAATCCCCGAAAATATCAATAATAATAACGCTTAAACCTGAAGACCATAATTGATATTATACAGTTAATGCTATAAGCAAAATCAAATCGTTCTTTTCTAAAATAAATTTTTATATCCATTTATTTATTATTCAAATCGAAATAATAATAATTAAAATAAATATACAGATTTAATTTAATTGCGTTTCTGAGCAACATGATATAAGATAGAATCTTCCTCATAAACTGCGAAATTAAATAACCATTTTGATTTCTTTATATTTTTCATTGTTCAGTAAAAGCTTGTGAAAAATAAACCATGGAGATAGATTTCCCATTTAAATCATGTTTCAAACAATTCATGTTTTCAGAAAGTGACTAATTAGCCGAAAAAATCTCCCATCAAACTCAGAGATAAAGTTTTAATTCACTTTCAAACGCTTTTCCAGCTTTTCGTTTGGATGAACCACGGAGTTAGAGAGTAAGTAGAACTCCCAGGAAAAAGTTTCGTTTTTCATTAATATCTCGACAACCTCTGGTCTTAGATACTCGAAACTTGAGCTAATTTTATGTGGGGCTATTTCAAGGCTATCCACTAAATTTCATCAAATCCAATTCAGTCGTTTTCCCGTGATGATGAGACAAACGAAAATTTCGTTTTTTACTAATATCTCGAGAACCACTGATCGTAGAAACTCCATAGACTAAATTTTAAGTGGGACTATTTCCAGGCTACCCACAATATTTCATCAAATTCGGTTCAGTCGTTCTCCCGTGATGACGGGACAAACAGACAGGCAGACGGACCGACAGTTTTTCAATTTTATTTATATTGATTAGCGCATAAATTAGAAGCATTAGAAGCATTTATATGTTGAAATATACGATATTAAAAATAATAAGTATTATCAGTAATATTACATTTTCGGCTTGAAAATCCATTTATTTCAGCAGACGATTTTCTAAGAAATACAGATGTTTCTAACTAAAAGAAATATTTTTTTTTTTGCGGTTTTAGGTATTTTTATAATCCTATTTGTGTTGTATTTTCCTCACTTTGTATAATTAGCATAGTTGCGAATACAAAGGAAGAATAATTTTGGTTCAAAAGAGGCTAGATGAATATTTCGTGGTGTTATCTGTATTATTTACGTAGCGGGATGGACTTAGCATCTGGATAACGTCGGCTAATTCGTTCTAGTTTTAAATGAGCGATTCCATTAAATGTGAGCGTCCTAAATGGACGCGTCCATTGGCAAAAGAGAAACAATATAAGTCATGTGCTGCCTATATTAGATTAAAAAATTTCGTAATTAACAAAACATTATTTTCTTTATAGACTCAAATCCCGTCTTCTTTCTGTCTTTGGATACATTAATTTGCGTTTTATCCTGCAAAGAAACCCATAAAACTATTTGCATCTTTGAAATTTCATCACATTCATATATTTAAAGTAATATATATTTTTTTTATTTGGCAGTTTTTAGCATTTTAAGATGAAGTCAGAAAAACATTTTAACAAGAAAGATCGATCATGCTTAAAGCATTGATTATGAAACACTTTCCAACTTCAATTCAATTTTATTTAAACATCTCTAAAATGCAATACATTCCTAAGTAATATTTTAAAACTTATCACAATACTAGATTAATTTATTATATTTGAAAACTTAAACCTTCATCGAAAAAAATTAATTTCATTCAAATGACGACATTGAAATATAAATTGCCTGGTTTAAATACCTCTGAAATGCTATACATTCCTCGGTAATATTTTTTAAATCATCATAATACTACAATAATTTATTATATTTGAAAACTTCATCGAAAACAACTGACATTCATTCAAATGACGTCATAAAAAAAATAACACGCCTGGCTCTCTCTATAAAAGCAGCATTTCATTCCTAACATTTTCCCAATCATTTCATTCATCACAGTACTAAAATAATTTATTTTATTTAAAAACCTAAGAGCATGGAGCTACAAGTTTTTAAACCCTATGCTTAAAACTTCATCGAAAAAAATCGTCCTTCACTCTGCAAAATCAATGAATATTTCATTCATGTCAGCTATGGGGACTCCATGAGCTAAATACTTTTGCGTTAAAAAAATACAGCAATTCTTATACAACTCATCCTACATATTTTGTTGTTTACATTTTACATAAGTGAAAAATAGGCTTCGTTGTAGAAATAATCAAATTTGGATGATCATTTAAACTTAAATTTATTGTCATTGCGTTGTTTCAGTATGTAGATGCACAGAATTTAAGCGATTAAATAAAGCGGTTTTAGGACGAATACAACACTCAATATGAATTAAAAAGAACTTTAAAAATCACGATTTTGAGAAAAGATGGATACCATATATTATGTTGAAGTGGGTCACGTGATCTTTTCATATCATAGTCACGTGATCGCTTCATATAAGAGGTGTAATTATTATTTTAATTTTTATATAAAAAACTACTGAATATATGTCGCTGAATTTTTTTTATATATATTATGGAATAATTTGAATATTACCTAAAATTTTCGAAGCAATTTGTGAATTTTAAATCCGCTTAAAAAATGTTTGAAAAATTTGGTCCCATAGGGTTCAATGTATTTCATTTTTTCAACCCGGGTTCAATCCAAAACTAATTGGGTGATATTATTCATTTATATTCCCATAGGTCCTACAGATCGTCTGAACAGCATACTAAAATTTCATTTTGATTAAATTATTTTTACGGCAGTTATCGTGCTAACGGACAGACAGACAGACAGGCAGACAGACAGACAGAATGAACAAAGTCATAAGCACCTTTCAACTTTGTTGTAAAGTGTTAAAAACTTAAACTTGTGAAAACGATAATTCTAAAAAAATAAATATTTTGAGGACAATATATTTTAGTGTAATGGGAGTGATTGTGTCCGTTTTTCAATAACTACATATACAACAAACATTTACTTAATATGTAAATAAAGTGCAATAGAGTAAACCTCAATAATAAAATTACAAATACTTTCATGTTCCCATATATGTATGAAGTATGAACAACGTCTAAATTGGTGTTTGAATGATATGCTATCATTCATTGTATGTGGCATCTGATATTGAATTTCCTGCTCTTCCTTTAATATGGTAGACATATGAGACAGCTTGGTTCTGATTGAAAGTGGCATGAGCATCAATCATCAATCCTACAATCCAACGATACGTATTGGATATTAGGGGAAAAAAAGATATAGAAATATTCGATTTTTTGCTGCTAATACTATTTCCAAAAATATCTGTGATAAGAAGTGCATTTGTGTAAAGTGTGGTGTGAAACTTTAATGTTAATACCGTTTTCTATTTTTACTTAGACATTCTGAGTGGTATTTTGTTTGTGTTACCCTGCGTTAAAATATCTGGAATGTTTAGCTCTATTAGATTTTCTTTTGTATTAATAATGCATGCATCTTTTTACAATTTTATCTATTTGTGGCTCCATTAGACTTTCTCTTGCATTCATATTCCTTATTTCCGCTGTCATTTGTATACCAAACAGTATTAGAATAAAGGAATTAACCCTTTTATAAGTTTCTCCAATCGTGGCTTTATTAGACTTTATCTTGCATTCATATTAACATATTTTACTTCCATTTGTATCCTAAACAGTATTAGAATAAAGGAATGCATCTTTATATAATTTTCTCCATTTGTGGCTCCATTAGATTTTCTCTTGCATTCATATTCCATATTTCTACTTCCATTTGTATCCTGAACACTAGAATATATGAATGCATCTTTTTTAATTTTCTCAATTTGTACGAGATGTATTGTGCCTCTAAATTCTCCGATACCATTGAAAATATCTTGATTCGTGTTAAAAGGTGTTCAAAGCGAGTAAATTATCAATATTCGAGATTCACATTTTCGACTCCATCACACTATTCGATATCATTAAAATATTTCTCGCAATATCTCGAGAACGACGCATGTTAGTGTCTTATAAATGTCACACACATAAAAAAAATAGGCGGTGGCTTTCGTCCGGTAGAGAGACGAAATGATTTTGCGTGAATAGCATTTTGTAAAATAGAACACTAATATGAGACCAGAATATGTCCTCACATGTAGTAAGACAAGTTTATGTGTAGATTTATGGTGTCCTTAAAGGCGGACAAAGCAATAGTCTGGCTGACGTCGAATTTTATGAGAACTTGAACTTTTAGGTCAAAGGACAGTAAATTTAGGAGGCCATATAAGAGTTGAGCCGGACTGAAAGTACAGTCGTGCCATTGGGTGAGGGGTGGTCAATCAGTGCCATTGAAGAAGTAAGGCGGAACCCCCCCCCCCCCCCCCCCGAGTGGACCTCAAGTTTGGATCCGAGAATCGGCAGTATAGTTGGAGTATAGCATCATTAATAGTATTAGTATTATCGGCAGTATAGGATGAGTATTTTGTAATAGATAGTAGTAGAACATGAACAAGTAAGATGACTTAGAAGCAGTTATAGAAAGATTTGAGTATTAGAGAAATCATGACTTAGAGGCATCAGCATTCTGACTTAGCAACATGAACAAGTAAGATGACGACAAGTATCATCGTAAGATTAGCAGATTTCAAGTAGTGAGAGTATCATCATGACATGGAGAGAACAACTACAGACGAATTTGACCACGGTTCCCAACAAGGCCTAAAACTCAAGGTATGTGTCATCAACAATCCAACGGTTAATGAATATTTAGATATTGGTTCAAATAGTCTCACATGTCTCCATCCCAGTCTATATTAAGGGTGATATAATGTATTGGAAGTTAATAAGTAGTTATGTAAATTAATAAATGTTATTGTTAAGTTTAAATAGTCTAATCTTTTAATAATGATTAATGTGAATTCCTTTACAGGACTCACACTTAAGTTAAAATAATTGGTGGGCTATTGCTTAAACACAACGCACTTATAATCACTAAAATTAAAGATAAACAATTAATAATAATATAATTTAAACTTATAAGTTAATGATAAATTTTATTTCGGTTGCCACAACTAATACTTTTAATTATAACCAATTTTTTTCGTTGTCATTATTTTTAAAGTATTTTATCAAAATCTCCTTTTACGACGTATTAAAATTACTGAGACATAGCGCGTTCGTGCATTACCATGCCCTTCATCAGTGACAAATTGAAAACAAGTGGCGAACATGTGCTTAAATACAGCCTATAACCGCTAGACGAAATTTACATATTAATCATTTTACACTTCTTGATACGAGGCATTTAAAATATTATTTAATACAAAAAATATTATATGTTGTTATGTGTTATTTTTTATACAAAAAATAAATTAACAGGAAAAATGTACATCAATTAAATGCTAACCAATAGAAATGTAGAAATGTTGTCAAAAACAAAATAAAGCATCTACTAAATATTTAGATAATCATATAAAGATTTAACACGTTATGATTCGAGAACGAGACTCCAAGCATAACTAAGGATATGAACGGGTTCAAAATTGCAAATAGAATCACTGTGAATATAAATAAAAAGGGATTCATAAAGAAAGTAAAATATTACGGGGTGATTAAGGGTGATTAAGGGCTAATTTTTCAGACTCATTTGTTTCTTTTACAGGCTTTCTAAGCCCTACAAGTTACTCTCTAATTGTTTATAGCAAGATAGCACTTTAGTTTTTGGCCCTTATTTTATATGAAAACTCTATAGACTGACTACACATCAAAATGTTCAATTATTTTACTAACTTGTATTGCGGTATATAAATTAATCTTAAGCAATGTATCTGAAAAGATTTTACATTCAAGTTAATCTATAAATCTGCTTGGCGGCACATAAATACGTACTTGAATACGTATAAGTATATTTCCATCTACTGTTCAATGTATCTTTCTGTTCAATCATTAAATATCTTTAAAATCCCCAAGTTCATTTCACTTCTAATTTTTTAAAACAAAACAAAATATTTCGTGCTTGTGACCCAATATCTTACCAAGGAGTAATATAAGAATATCCGTTGCAATAATTGTGATATTTTAAATATTACAGCTTTCCCACCATTGGAAAACCCAGGTTAAAATGCTAAGATATAGAAATTCTAACGGCTGTAATTCAAAAACTAAGAAATTGATTCAAAATCCAATTATATACCTGTATATGATTTTAAAGAACTTCAAATTCTTGTTTAGTTTTTATAGCTCGCGCTTTTAATTTTTAAGATATAAGCATTAAAAACTTGAAAATGGAAAATTTTCTATCTTCTTCAACTTGACAAGACAATTACCCAAAAACTAAGAGCATTTAAAAGCGCATTTAAAGAGCATTTTAAGAGCATTTAAAAAATAAATATAGATTTAGAAACTAAATTTTCTCTTGCGTATTTTTGTCCCTTACTATTTATATCCATATTTTATAGATTCGAAGATATTTCGAGTGAAAGTAAGTAATTAAAAAACAAATCGTTCAGACAGATACATTAAAGGGTTTTTTTCAATTAAAAAAGAGATCGATCCAAATTCCGATTATATACACCTATAGAGATTTCAAGGAGCTACAAATTCTTGCTTTATTGTTTATAGCTCGTACGTTTAGTTTTGAAAATATAAGAATTAGAAACTTGAAAAATTGAAAAGTTTCTATCTTCGTCAACTTGACACTAAAATTGTCCGACAACTTCGAAAACTAAAAGAGCATTTTTTAAAAATAAATATTAGTTTTTTAACTACATTTCCCCATGCGTACTTTTGTCCCTTACTATTTATATCTATCTTTTATAGTTTCGAAGATATTTCGAATGAAGGTAAGAAGGGAAAAAAAATAACACTGAGATATTTTTTTTCGAAAAGAAAATGCTCAAAATGTTAAAGTTTTGAAATTATTTTTGTATTTATAATCTGGACCCCATTTCTGATTAAACAAAAAAAACATATTTACATTTTTATCTATTAAGTTCGGAGATATAAGCGTCCAAAGTGTTTCTATTTTTCGTAACGCTCCGTTTACCTACACAATAGATGTTATTCACATCAAAATAATCACAAATTAGATATTTGTGTAACTAACAATTATGTTGCGGAACACAATTATTTTTCATCATCACATAATATTTTTTTATGTTTGAAAATTAAGAACTTTCCTCCAGTCTTTTCACAGCTCATTATTCAATTCATTAACAGCTCTCACGTTAATGAATTGAAATAATCGTATAAAATTTCATTCAAATTATTCAATTTGTTTACGAGATATCGTTCTTGCAGACAAAAAGAACATGATATCATTTGAAATGTAGCTGTTCCGTATTCTGGGATATTGAAAACGTTTTAATCTGCCAAATTGCAAGTGTCACAACACTTACTCTTTGCATATACTATGTATTGTAGGGATAGAGTAAAACTTAAAATATAATCATCTTTAGCTATGGACAAATGTACATATATCCACAAACTTAAAATGAGTGATAAATTTAAACTTGCATCGATCTCTAGATATGGCATTGCGTATCTTTGTAGTGTCAAACACCAAGCTGCTGTCGTTCATCACATTGAAATAAGAATGTGATAAGAAAGTGAAGAAGATAAGTTGGCGTAGAAACTGCTGTGATTGCCATTCTTTATTATCATCGATGTGCTGGATGATGTATGTAAGGAGATAAGGACAGGCACGAAAATAAATTGTATCTCAAATTATAAAATAAACATAAATTATAAAATAAAAATAATAAGTGCTTTACAAAGTTTCGAAAACTCGCTTATCCTTTCATGCACTTGATGCACTTTATACATCCTAGTGTACCACTTTTACGTAATAATAACATAGACGTACTTTTTTTTTTAAAGCTTATTTAGATTAATCGTAACACATCAATTTTTCAATGGGATTAATATTTAAAAATATTTTTATTTTATATAATTATTTTTAAATTCTGGTAGAAAAGTGTTTTCCATATTTTCAATGCTTTCGTACCACATTTCCCACATTGATTTTGTCTGTGTGCCCCTATTCTTACATTGATATCGTCTGCGTACCCATTTCTCTCTCTATATAAAAAAAATAGTTGACGCTGTTTGATAAATTTCTCGTTTCTCGAGATTCTTTGCTTCGTACCGCAGAAGCTATTGCATATAAAAATATGAAATTTGGTACACTTGTAGAAAAGTTTTAAGGAATACTCTGAGATAAACCGTTTTATGATATACTATATTGTAGTTTAAGAAATGTTTAATGTCAAAGTCAAAAATAAAATATTTAAGCTGCGAGTTCGCGTCCTGGATAGACTAACAATAGCAAGCCCATAGATTTTTGCAGGCAGGCGCTTACATGGTTGAATTTTTGCAGGACGGATCCCCTTTTTTAATGTCGATGTAGTTTTTGAGGTATTTTACTTTTTATGCACTTCAGAAGTAAACTTTTTTTTTCGTATCGGCACGTCTAGCGATTCCTCTGTCTCGTACCGTGAAAACTATAGCATACAAAAATATGAAATTCGGTACATTTATAGAGAAATAATAGTGTAACACGATGAAATAAACTGTTTATCGATTTAAACTTAGTTTGTCATGAAACAGCAGCTCATGATCAAGGAATTCAGTTTTTGGATTCCATGGACTAAGAAAAATCCCTGCTTTTCCCTCCTACTGAAAATAGGCAGGGATAGAAAATAGATTATTGAAAGTAGAATTTTTAGGAAAGATGGATATGAATCGAGCTCTGCGAGAGCAGCGAGTAGGAGGCTAAGCCTCCCGAAGGGTATTGCGGGAGCAGAGTGAGCGGGGCGTAGAGTCCTCTAGTTTTCTAAATAATCACAATACATTATCCTTTATGGAATGGGTTCGCTTTAATAGGGATAATCATTTTATACAGCAACATTCTGATTTATTTAATTTCATATTTATAAGAAATGCATTCTATGGTAGACTATAAAAATTTAAAAAATATATAATAGAAAATAAACAGAAAATTGAAATTTATCTATAAAATAGGGATTAGATTGATAGGATTTAGATTGAAACGGTTATGAATATTTTAAACCTAATTAATCATTAACCTTATATAAAAGAACGCCAGGACAAACTTAAATTATTTGTTTTTCTAAACACAAAGCATACTACATTTAAAAAAAAGGTTTGTGATGGATACTTCAGAATCTCTCTATATTGAAAAAAAATGTAGCTGACACCGCTGTTTGACAAATTTCGCGTTTCTCGTGTTTCTCTGTCACGTATCGCAAAATCTATTGCGTACAAAAATATTAATTTTGGTGCATTTGTAGAGGAATATTAGGAGAACACATTGATATAAACAGCTTTTATATTTAAAATATAATTTAGGAAATATTTAATGTCAAACTCATAGGACGAGTATTTGAGCCGCGAGTTCGCATCTTGGAGTGACTATTAATAGCAAGACCTAGAAATTTTGTTGACATGTACCTACATAGTTGAATTTTTGCAGGACGCAGCCCCTTTTTTAGATTTTGATTTAACTAATGCGTTATTTAATTTTTTATGCACTCCGGGAGTGAAAATGTTCCTACTTTACAGGCGAAGATGCAATTGGTCAAGCCGATTGTTAGCTTCTCTCTGATTGGTTTCTGGCATAAACTTTACAAAATGGCCGAGGAATGAGTTACTGAAGTATTAAAATGATTGAAAGTATAGGTATTTAATTCTAAACATGATTACAACGCTAGTTTTTGCACTCATTAGATCCAATTATAGCCCGTTAAAATACTGAAACAAAATACATTTTATTTTCTTTATTACTTTCCCTACATACATAAATATACAGAGAAATTCTCAAGCCAGGATCAGAAATTCGAATTCGAGTTAGAGCAAGTTTTAAGCATCCCCGATCTCAAATAAAAAAACATTATGTTCGTATGTATGTATGTATGTATGAATTTTAGTGTGTATGTGCGTGTCAGTGAACCTGTGGACGCAATATCTCACAACCGAATAATGCGTTTCGAAAGCAATTTGGTACGATTATTACAATCACTGAAAACAGAACCCCTATGGGTTTTAAACGTAATCGAACGTTTGAATAAATTTTCCATTTTCTAAGGAGTTTTGAAAAAAAAAGACTCATTACAAATTAAAACATTCATGATAAATGAATAATTATTTCACACGTACATTTTTACATGGAAAGGAATGACACAAACTTTAAAACGCTAATATCAGCCGTTTTCACTACATTGCCCGATTTTCGAAGGAATATTTGAAAAATCATTAAGAAGTTAGGACATTCAATGTTAAAAAAATAATTATTTCATACGTAAAGTTTTATATCAGAAAGCAAATGATACGAATCAGACAAATTTTAAAATGCTAGCACGAGCACCTTTCTCGATATAATATAAGTTTTTGAAATAAATTTATCAAAATAATTACATAAAATTAAAGAAAAAAAAAACAAGTAGAGAGCATCCTAATAAATGCTAACTTTCCAATGCAATATTGTGCACCAAATATGTTTACATCATTGTGGTGGATCTAGGTTTTTTTTTTGTTTTTTTTTTGTAATAGTTTTATATTTCACGGGGTGTTATTTAAATGTAGATTACAATTTGGTAAGGATATTGCAAGCAAGTGTGATTAAGTTTTTCTATTTGGACAAACAATATACCAAAATCTCCAAATTTAAATAGTGTTAATTCAAAGTTAAAACATTGTGACGTGGATCTCATACATCTTTATTTTACTGTGACAGAAGTAATGTCTTTGCACTATTTGGATATCTGGAGAAAATCATGTGGTGTCCACATCAGTGTTTTTTAGTATATATTAAAATACATTTATAGTTTTACCACATTACAAAAGCAAATCAAATGGAAGCCACAAAGTTAAATCAAAACACCATTTCCTTTTAATACAAAGGGAAAGGCATGAGGTTTGTAATCTGTCAAATCTCCTGTTGTCAGCAACAATTTAAGAAACACGAAAGCTTGCCAAACGGAGGCTGGCAATAATCCAAGGAATCTCCTTAATAAACTGAAGACAATATAAAATCGAACACTTGTTGCAGGAACTGAAGGAAATCCTTCAAAGAGTCAACTGTATTTATTTACTCGAGTGGATGCTATAGTATAGCATAAAGCTACAATCAAAATACAAGAGATATGATTATTAAAGTATATGATTAACCAAGATTTATTTAACAATTTTTTTCGATTACACAATAATGATAACTGACAAATATATTTTATATCTGTTAGAACGTAATGATAACAACTCACAAATATTTTTTTCTGTTAGAACTTAATGATAATAACTGACTAATAATTTTTCTGTTATCACGTTAGAATACGATACGTCTGCTGTAATGTTTAATAATTTTAATTGTAAATTTTTAAGGTGTCACTTCCGGAAGTGGTGAACACAAATGAATAACACTGACATTTATCGAATAGGCTAATTGTAATATCGGTTATAAGCTTCCGCAATTTATCACATTCGAAAATAACTTAGTTGTAACAACATTTAAAGAAATCACGTCACACTAACACAGAACAGGCAAACGTAAATAAATGTTTGATGTAAATAGCATATGCTATTGGGATGACAGATTTTGACAGATATACGCGTTTGTGGAATGTTTGATTTTGAGATGCTGTGGAGCAATAAACGCAAAATTCCAGCTAGCAATGCGACAGACTGTCCGACGCCAAGAATTGACAGGAATTCTAAAAAATTTATAGTAGTCAATAAAACTACCGCAACGCTTTTTCAAATAGCACCTGATTTTTCCGGCTTTCAGGCCCGCTGGCAGTGAACGCCAGCCAATGAGTGCTTTGACGTACCATATAAATCTCAAGCCAATAGAGACAGAGTGCTGAGATTATATGTGCTTCCAGTCGATGGGCCAATATATGTGTGAGACCAGAAATAGATCTCACATTTGACGAGACAGTTTTATGTGAAAATTTATTTTGGCCAAAACGGCGAACAGTACTTGAGTTAGGCTGGCACCGTGTTTTATCACCCCGTGAACCTAAAGGTCAGAAGACCATAAATTTAGGGGGCCATGGCAGAGGGGCTGAGCTGTGCCTTACGAGATGTGGAATGGTTCCATTGGTTAAAGGAGTAACCAATGAAAAAAGAAAATTGTTACGTCAAACTCAATGCGCCAATTGGAAGAAAAGAGGGAGTTACACCCCCCCCCCCCCGAGGGAACCACAGCCTGTGACCCGAGAATCAAGAGACAATTATGGAGATTTCGACTTAAGAGCAGACCTGAAATAGGAATAATGAAGATTTGACTTAAGACGGACGTGAGCAGATTTGTGCAACTTGTGCACACATAGCTTGTATTGGGCCAACGGCCGTACCGTGCTGAAAACACCGGTTCTCGTTAGATCACCGAAGTGAAGCAGCATCGGGCGCGGTTAGTACTTGGTGGGTGACCACCTCGGAACGCCGCGTGCTGTTGGCCATCTCGGGTGCGGTATCCCCGTGGTTTGCGCGCTAGATTTGCACGCTGCCACAAATGCCGCCGTGTTCATGCGGAGTACGATCACGTTAAACATGTGGGTCCGTAAGTCCTTCCGAGAGGTTGGTGGTAGGGGAAGGAGGGTACGGTCCCTGTGGATGCCTCCCCCACTGGGTTCCGGTCTAAATTGGGTGGCACTTCCCGGCCGTCCATACAGTTACCTTACGCCTTTCTGGTAGGTCGGACGGTCTGGGTCTCAACAACAACAACACATAGCTTGTACATGACTTAAAGGCTTGTGCAAATGTTCCAAAAATACTGGCTAGATCTATATAATGTGTGAGTGCAATCAGTGTACGAGAAGGAGCCACACACCAAAGAGTTATGGTGGTGCAAATAACTGATGCAAGCATTTGATATATGATCAAATCCCAAGACAGATTTGAAGGTATGTGCTCAATAACAATCACAGGTCATAGACATATGATAGTAATTTTAATAATACTGGTCACATATGTCCCCTCCGCCGCAATAATTAATGAGAAGAATTGTTGTTAAGCATATAATTAATAATATAAATAATTAGTGTAATTAAATAATTTAGATTTGATGTTAATAAATGTTTTATTGTTAAAGTTTAAATGGTGCAGTCAATAAGTATTATAATAATTAATTATTCCTTTACAGGACTCACACGAAAGGTAAATAATTGGAGGGTTTCATATAGCGGTACAACTAGCAATGTACGATTCAATAATAAATCCACTATGTATGAATTTATGGCTATGTCAATCTTAATGAATTTAATATTTAAAAGTACAACTTTAGATTTCTTTCTCACAATATGAAAGGGAGGGGAAGCAGGCGGAACCAGCAAGGACAGTTGAAAAAAAAAACCACGAGAAGTTCAAGAGTGATGTTAAGAAAAAATAATTAAGATGTGGGAATTGATATAGACAGTTCCGATATGCCAGTACTGAAATACGACTAGTTTAGATATGAATGAAAAATGGAGTCCCAAGTTCGCAACGAGTTCAAAATGAGTTTTTAATAAATTTGCCAACAATAACTAAGGCCAACAATAACTACGGCTTCTTCAAAATGGCGTGAAAGAAAAAGCAACAGGTGCCCTTTTAGCGTCTATGAGGACTTAACATTTGAATTAATAAATTTACTCTAAAGTTACGTATCAAAATATCTGTCATCCCGTACGGCTCAATTTAAATTGAAGACTTAATGATTGATGTAAAGTGATAATTTTGCAATAAGCAATGCGACATAAAAATAACATAAAGTGATAATTGCAAATGTAATCAGTAGAATTGTAAAATGAAATTTTTAATGAAGGGGAATAATAATTATAATTTTAATAAATATTTAAGTTTGAAAAAACAAAGTCTCATCGTTTAGTAGTTTTTGCATTTTAACGTTTTGTCTTTTTAGAATTACATTTATAGGTTGATACCGGACACTGAAAATAGGTGGGTTATATGTCGGACAGATACGATGATGTCGGACACATACGATGTTGTAGAGCCAACGGCCGTACCGTGCTGAAAACACCGGTTCTCGTTAGATCACCGAAGTCAAGCAGCATCGGGCGCCGTTAGTACTTGGGTGGGTGACCACTTGGGAACACCGCGTGCTGTTGGCAAATTTCGGGCGCTGTAGCCCGGTGGTTTGCGCGCTGGATTTGCACGCTGCCACAACTGCCGCCGTGTTCATGCGGAGTACGATCACGTTAAACATGTGGGTTCGTAAGTCCTTCCGAGAGGTTGGTGGTAGGGGAAGGAGGGTACGGTCCCTGTGGATGCCTCCCCCACTGGGTTCCGGTCTAAATTGGGTGGCACTTCCCGGCCGTCCAAACAGTTACCTTACACCTTTCTGGTAGGTCGGACGGTCTGGGTCTCAACAACAACAACATACGATGATGTCAGACACTTACGATGATGTTCACATTATTACGAGGCCAAATTAAGTTTAATGTGTAAACCATAATTTAATGATCACTCTACCAAATAACAAATTAAATTAATTAATTATCCGTTTTTGTTACCACAGTTATTAATCAGCATTCTAATGTAGACAATCATGGAGATATAGATTTAGCTTAAAATAAGTTACGTTTTAAAAAATAAAAAGTTTGCGGATATTTTCTCACGTATTGTTGTTATTGAGTAACTTTAATTTTTTTTTCACATTTTAGATTTTCGAAGTAAAATTTGGAGCCTCTTAAACTCTTCCTTTATGGCACAGAGCCCACTCTGAGTACAATTTTCTTATTTGTGAATCCGTTGGCCACTTATCGTTCACGGAGCTCATCCGTTCGCGCAGCGGGCGTATTTAACTGTAGCTGATAAAAATGCGGCTGTTAGAAAAGCACCTCTAAAAGTGACAGATAAAAAATTGACCGACAGCTGCAGGCACCGCAACAGGTAACTGCAGCATTGCAACTAGAAAATAATAAAGAAAAAACATGTTTTAAGTATAAAATATAAATGAAACTTAATAAAAAGATAAAGTTTGAATTAGTTCATCACACATTTATAAAATATGAATTACAGTTAAAAACACACCAACACGTCCTATTAAAAGATACGTTTAAATGTTGTTAAATCAAGTTACAACTTCATACAAAAATTGTGAAAATTCAAATTATTGAATAAGTGTCGGATTAGCCGGTTAAAAAATTATTTCACAGGTCGGAACGCAACTAAACAGCCCCTCAGAAATGCAAACTGATTATACAAACTGATAACACATAATATTTAAAAATCTATGAAAAATAGTAAAGTAAAGCTCAATTTACACTGGTGGAATTTCAACCATCCTTACACAATAGATGTTTATTTCAATACACTTGGTGCGTTTCTGCACAGCCAACCAAAGTTGTCAGAAGAGGATGGCGGATAATTTACTATTTTGAATTGGCTGCAGCTTGTTTAAGTACAGCTTTCTGGATATGCGAATATTGGATATTCCTATCTGATTAAACGAATGCTTTTTTTATATAAAATATACCATTTGAATATTATTGGTAAGTATAAACAGTACTAAAAATATTCAACTTTTAATTTTTCGCAATCTCATACTCTGTGGAGCTATAGGATGTTATCCATTTTGTGCTTAACTAAAGGATATGTAAGTCGTTACCGTCGAACACAACTGCTGATTGTGAGAATAAAACATTCTATACTGCCTTATTAAAGAGGCATATGATAATTAGGGGACTACAATTGTTTCGAAGACGTTTTATATACCTCTTTTTCAAGCCAAAAAATAGTGTCTTCACTTTACAATCGCTAGGAAGAACCGCAACGTGGTAGGCAGACGTACAATTGAATAGATAGATGTGGAATACCCAAGGTGAACATTCGTGGCGGAGGTAACAGACATTGAAATCGAGACCCGACCCAAAACATATAATCACAAACTGATAAGGCGGGTTATCCTGCCCATTACGCCAAGCAAAAAAAAATTAAACATGTCAATTGATATGAGATTTAAAATAAAACTGGAAGTAAAAGAAATTAAAACTTTTAAATTACTAGCGGAAATTGTGAAAAATAAGAGAGAGGAAGAAATAAACAAACCCATATAGAAAGAGAAAGATAGCAGAATTGCAAAATAGTAATTCAATAGTAACTCAAAATAGTAACTCAATGAGTCAAAAAGATTCATAAAAATTAGGTTAATCATATTCAAAATCCCCACGAAAATATGTAGTAAATAACAATATAAAGGAAACAAGCTGTTACGGGGTAAATTAAACTACATCAAAAAACGAAACTTTAAAGACAGTTAATCAAAATCAAATAAAACCAAACAGGTTTCAATAATTAAGGAAATACCATCAATTAGGAGACAATTACCAGTTTTGGAGTGCTACATTAGCCACATTATTAAAAAAACATACAACCAAATTACTTTAGCATTACCAAAATATGGTACTGGAAACAAAAAAAAATATGTAAATTGAAAACAAAAAGTAACTGGTATTTCAGCTAAAATTCTTCAACTAACTTCAACAGATATGTTATTAAATCTCTTTAAAGGTAGCAATAAATGTGATAGGAAATAAGAAGATTATACCAAAAATAATGACAGCAATCGGTAGATCGGAAGTAATGGCAGCAGACGATATCTCGCGAATGAAGGGAGCAATTAGAACGAAATTTGGTACAGAAATTACAATCAGTGAATACAAGAAACCTATTGTTTTTTAAACGCAAACGAAAGTTCGAAAGACTTTTAAATTTTCGAAAGAAATTTTGAAAAAATCATTAAAAAATAAAAACCTTCAATTAAGTTATGTAAATAATTATTTCTTATGTAATTTTTCATTAGAAAACGATCAAAATAAACTTTGAAACGCTAGCATTAACCGCTCTTGATATATTTCACATTTTAAAAATAAATTTATCAAAAAATCACAAATTAAAAAAAATAATAACTATTGTGAAATATGTTCACTTTTCATATGTAATATTATGCAATAAATTTATTAACATTATTCTCATGGATCTAGCTCGTTTCATTCCCGAGAGAAGATACTTTGGGTAATAGTTTAGTATTTAGATGCCAATAATCATCTGTCTACTATAAGAATAACCTATTACTGCGGTCCATAGCGCTTGGAGAAATTTCGGTGTACGAATTTGCTGGAATATTTTTTAACGTTGCCAAATTAACGAAAATATCGCGAAATTGATAAAAAATTTGCCAAATCGATAAAAATGACATATAATCTAATATATAAGAAATCTAGTATATAATTATATAATTTAGTATATAAGAAATGATCTTCTCTCCATTCATATGCACACTTGGCGATACATTTGGGGAATAATCTAGCAGAATATCGCCAACTTGGTGATATTTAGCTGTATTGACAAAAATATCGTCAAAATTACAAAAATGACGCCAAGTTAATGAAAATGAAGCCTAATTGATAAATTAATTATTAAAATATTTCAATATATGAATTATATTACCTATTGAGTATGATACCGATATTGATATTTGTTAATTTACATTAGCGGTAAAAATAAGTTAATTGGACACTTCTAAATATCTTATCATATTGTCACACGAAAAAGCGCTAAACGTACACTTCAATGTTAAAAACAGAGTTCCGTGAATCGTATACATCATTTTTCACTGTGAAAGAAGTAAATTCATTGCATTATATAAGGAAAGTCACGTGCTGCCCATTTCACTTTTTTTTTTCACATGTTACCAATTACCCGTTTATTAACACTTTACAACAAAGTTGAAAAGTGTTTATGACTTTGTTCATTCTGTCTGTCTGTCTGTCTGTCCGTTAGCACGATAACTGCCGTAAAAATGACTTAATCAAAATGAAATTTTAGTATGTTGTTCAGACGGTCTGTAGGACTTATGGGAATATAAATGAATAATATCACCCAATTAGTTTTGGATTGAACCCGGGTTGAAAAAATGAAATACATTGAACCCTATGGGACCTAATTTTTCAAACATTTTTTAAGCGGATTTAAAATTCACAAATTGCTTCGAAAATTTTAGGTAATATTCAAATTATTCCGTAAAATATATAAAAAAAATTCAGCAACATATATTCAGTAGTTTTTTAAATAAAAATTAAAATAATAATTACACTTCTTATATGAAGCGATCACGTGACCATGATATGAAAGGATCACGTGACCAACTTCAAAATATAATACGGCATCCATCTTGTCTCAAAATCGTCATTTTTAAAGTTCTTTTTAATTCATATTGAGTGTTGTATTCGTCGTAAAACCTCTTTATTTTCGCTTAAATTCTGTGCATCTACATACTGAAACAACGCAATGACAATATATTTGAGTTTAAATGCGCATCCAACTTTGATTATTTCTCTAACGAAGCCTATTTTTCACTTATGTGAAATGTAAACAGCAAAATATGTAGGATGAGTTGTATAGGAATTGCTGTATTTTTTTAATGCAAAAGAATTTAGCTCATGGAGTCTGCATAGCTGATATGAAAGAAATATTCATTGACTTTACCGAGAGAAGGACGATTTTTTGCGATGAAGTTTTAAGCATAGAGTTAAATTACTTATAGCTCCATGGTCTTAATTTTTAAATAAAATAAATTATTATAGTATTGTGATGAATGACATGAATGGGAAATTATTTATGAATGAAATGCTGCTTTTTTAGAGAGAGCCAGGCGTGTTATTTTTTCTATGACGTCATTTGAATGAATTTCAGTTGTTTTCGATGAAGTTTTTAAATATAATAAATTATCGTGGTATTATGATAATTCTAGAATTGTTACCGAGTAATATATCACATTTTAGAGATGTTTGAACCAGGCAATTTGTCTTTCAATGCCCATTTGAATGAAGTTCATTTTTTTCGATGAATGTTTAAGTTTTCAAATATAATAAATCAATGTAGAATTGTGAGAAGTTTTAAAATATTACCGAGGAATGTATTGCATTTTAGACATGTTTAAATAAAATTGCATTGAAGTTGGAAAGTGTTTCATAATCAATGTTTTAAGCATGATTGATCTTTCTTGTTATTTTTAAACCGATTATGTACGAAATTTAAAATATGAGAAAACTATTATTAAAATATCAAAGACATACTTCATATTTAAACAAAAACTACTCTAAATACATGACCAATAAATTCCAATTAAATTAAGCTCAGATAACATAAATCCTTTGTAGTTTCACATTGGAAAGTTATTAATCTATTATTGTAACCAAAATATATATTTACAAAAAATTATCTCGCCATTTATATGGCCCACTCAATAAGTCTCCGGTCTAACTAAGAAAAACAATCTTTTTTAGAAATTCGACTTTATTCATCAACATACTCTCCTTCAAGAGTGATACATTCATTCCAACGCTCCTCTAACTTTTCGATGCCTTTTTTGTAGAACGATTTGTCTTTGCTCTCAAAATAGGCCTCAGTTTCGGCAATCACTTCTTCATTTGAGCTAAATTTCTTTCCCTGGAGCATCTTTTTGATGTCTGCAAAAAGCCAATAGTCGCTGAGGCCAGATCTGGAGAGTACGGTGGGTGAGGAAGCAATTCGAAGCGTAATTCATATAATTTAACCATCGTTTTCATCTACTTGTGACACTGAACATCGTCTTGGTGGAACAGCACTTTTTTCTTTGGCATGTGAGGCCGTTTTTTCTTGATTTCTTCACTCAATGGATCCAATAATGCCATGTAATATTTGCTATTGATAGTTTTACCTTTCTCAAGATAGTCAATGAACAAAATACCATGCGCGTCCTAAAATACGGATGCCATAACCTTGCCAGCTGACTTTTGGGTTTTTGATTGGTTTGGACGATTTTCACCGGCTGCTGTCCACTCAGCTGACGATCTTTTTGATTCAGGTGTGTAGTAATGGATCCATGTTTCATCCATTGTCACATACCGATGCAAGAAATCCTTCTTATCTCGCTTGAACAACTCCAAACAGCGCTCTGAATCGTCGACGCGTTGTTGTTTTTGGTCCGGTGTGAGCAAACGCGTTTTCCGGAACAACTGCCGATTTTGGGCGAGCAGACGGTTCAGCATCATCGGTGTTTGTACGACCGCGTTTAAATTCAGCATACCAGTCAATAATAGTTGATTTCCCTGGTACAGAGTCTCCATAACGCTTATCAAGCCACTGTTTGGCTTCAACAGTATTTTTCCCCATCAAAAAACAATGTTTAATCAAGACACGAAATACTTTTTATCCATTGTTTTGAAAATTACAAAACTGGGGTCACTAAAACCACTGTAACCTATTAACTTATTGTCAGAATGTCATGAAATTTTGATACGTGTCGTTTGAAGGTTGGTACTATCCAGAAATTATATGAGTCTGTCAACAGTGTTGCCATATATGTGTCAGACCGGAGACTTATTGAGTGAAGTGTTATGTTACTTTTTAATTAGAAACACAAAATAATTTTTTAAGCTGTACATATGTGTAGATTAAAATACATTATTTTCAAATAATGATAAACATGAAAACCAACAAAGTATTATTTTTTGAATACATGCTTTGTAATATATATTTTCATTTGAAATTGAGTTTAATTTATTCCGCCCAAAAGTTAAATTGGAGAAAAAAAAATTATATAACTTGTTTTTTAATTTATATTTAACCGTAATTTACACCCAATAACAGTTTTAAAGATTTATCGTGTTGACAACTTCAATTTTAAAAAGTTTCATTTAAGTCGTCATGACCGATGGTTGTCTTCCGTTCTGTCTGTTTCAACTTCTTTGATAGCATTCTAACTCAATAGATATAAACACAGTCGATGATTGAAAAGTCCCAAATTTTCAAATGATTCGAAAATATCGTGAAAAAATCAGTTCACACAGTGAACCATGCTAAATAAATATGAATCAGGGTCTAAGTTGGACATATTCTCAGACCTCAGTTAACAGGATATTACACCTTATGAGCTGCAGAAATATTATCAGCTGGTCGTAAAAATTTGGTCTGTCTATACTTTTGTATATAAAAAATGCAATTTAACGTAATCAAATTGCTTTAATTGTGAGCAGTATTTTATTATTCTGTAGTACTTTATTATATTTATTACTAGCAGCATACCCGTACGTTCTTCGTACGGAGTATATAATGTAAAGAAACTTATAATTCGCAATTATGTTCAAATTCAGTTAAAATATTAAATTTATTGCTCCTAAAGCGAAGTTTAAGAATATCTGTTCTCACTATGCAAGATTATCTGCAAGAATCTATCTGAAGAATAAATTATCCTGGCCCCTTTTGTAAGCAAATTTACAAAAAAAAAAAATGGAATTGAATCAATATATGCAACCCCGTACTACTTATATTGTCGCAGATTAGAAAATATGCCAGTGTGTTAGTAGAAGATTACCCGTATTACAATATGAGTCTCAAAAATATTTGCCAAAATAAAAGAGATGACGTAATAAATTGAAAATATCAATAATTTCCGTACTCTTTATACCAGAAGGTCATAATTGATTCCAATATATGCCAATATAAATCAAAACATATGCCAATATACCTGTACTACTTATATTCTCAAAGATAAGAAGTTATACCCGTGTATTTGTGGAAGATTACTCGTACATCGTACAATATATGAGTTTAAGCAATTTTTGTCGTAATAAAACAATTGCATAATAACTTGAAAATATCAATAATCCCTGAATTAGTAATCCCCGAAAACATCAATAATAATAACGTTTAAACCTGAAGACCGTAATTGATATTATCCAGTTAAAAATGCTATAAGAAAAATCAAATCGTTCTTTTCTAAAATATATTTTTATATCCATTTATTTATTATTCAAATCGAAAAAATTATTTATTATTCAAATCGAAAAAATAATAATTAAAATTAACAGACAGATTTAATTTAATTGCGTTTCTGAGCAACATGATATAAGCTAGAATCTTCCTCATAAACTGCGAAATTAAATAACCATTTTGATTTCTTTATACTTTTCATTGTTCAGTAAACGCTTGTGCAAAATAAACCACGGATATAGATTTCCCATATAAATCAAGTTTCAAACAATTCATGCTTTCAGAAAGTGACTAATTAGCTCAAAAAATCTCCCATCAAACTCAGAGATGCAGTTTTACTTCACTTTCAAACGATTTTCAAGCTTTTCGTTTGGATAAACCACGGAGTTAGAGAGTAGAACTCCTAGGAAAAAGTTTCGTTTTTCATTAATATCTCGAGAACCCCTGGACTTAGATACTTGAAACTTGAGCAAAATTTATGGGGGCTATTTCAAGGGTATCTACAAAATTTCATCAAATTCTGTTAAGCCGTTCTCCCGTGATCATGAGATAAACAAAAATGTCGTTTTTTGCTAATATCTCGAGAACCACTGATCGTGGAAACTCCAAACATAGGCTAAATTTTAAGTGGGACTATTTTCAGGCTACCCACAAAATTGCATTATATTCGATTCAGCCGTTCTGCCGTGATGACGGGACAGACAGAGAGATTTTCAATTATATATATATAGATTCACCAGTCTTTACATCTTGAAGTAGATGATATAAGCCTAGATATTCTGGATGCTTTAGTAGAGAATAGATCATTCTCTAGTTTCAATCAATAGAATCCAAGAAAAATATCGTCTACGTACCTAACATGAAAAAATCAATGCTAACGCAATCATCAGATTCAATGTCAGCTATTAACTGATCAACAATATCAAAAACACAAAATTGTATTCTCAGAGCATTGACGTACAAAAATATTACTCAAAGTAGCTTTTCTCGTGAATGGAACGAGTGAGATCCACGAGAATGATGTCACCAAATTTAATATTGTTGTATTTACTGTTGTATTAATTATTGTTGTATTTACAATAACCCAAACTATCGCCTGTTCAAAATTACGCACAAAACTGAACTGGCACTGTCACAGCCTCCTTTAAGCAATATTTATAAAAGGCGTGCAGAAACTCGTTAAAAACGTTAATTTCCGGTTTCAATGCTCGAACGTCTCAAAAATCGGCGTTAGGTGTATTTTGAAAATTTGCCGACATTGTTTCTTTAACACATCCGTTAAATTTTGATATGGATTTGTTTTCCTCAATGACAATTGATTTAATATCTGTAGAAGCTGTATTTTTTTCTAAATAACTGTAAGAGCAAGGGGGAGGATAATCGGATATCAAAAATCGCTAAATAATCTCAACAATATGAAATCAGATGAAATATTCCCAAACAAACCTTTAAAACATGAAAATAAAGATTTAGTAGTCGAGCACGTTTATAATGATACTTAAGATATCCAAATATGTTGACAATATTGCTACATGTTATAAACAATTATATATATCATTGATAAATTGTGCTTCTTCGCTGCCAAGGCTTCATCACTTGCCTAACAAAATAACCTACAAATTTATATAAGCAATAAATCTATATAAGCAAATAATCAATACATAACCAATAAATCTATATAAGCAAACTCATTAAATGTGTGACCGACTTTATAAACAAGTGACGAAAAATCCATCATTTCTCTTCCATCATTTTCTCAATGCCCAGTAACAAGTTGCTAACTGTTGCAGGATAAAATTCTGGGTTGGCAATATCCCAATAAAGATTCTAAATTCATGTTGATTGTATCATTTTGCTCCCCACCTGTTGCTGATAAAGATGTGGAGTTTCATAGTATTTATTAGGAAATAATCTCTCGTCCACCATCGTTTCAATGCTTAGTAGCAAATTTCTAACTGTTATAGAATTGAAATCTGGATTGGAAATATCCCAATAAAAATTTTAAATTCATGTTCACTGTATCTTTTGTTAAGTTTTTACTAGATGAAGAGATGAATTTCAAAATTTTATTTGAAATTAAATAAAATTATTCGCATGACTTTTTTGCATTACTACTTTCCATAGAAAATGCATTATAGGTAAAAGGAAAGTATTGTAATGGAGTCAAAAATCAAGATTAAGTTATCAAAGGATTTGCGCGTATAGTATAACATGAATCAAGTGCATTTGGCGCAGTATCTGTAGTTGAGATTGGGACCAACTGAACGAAACCAAATGTCCCAAATGCAAACAGCAGAAATGTAAAAATGAAACAATACAATATTTTGTTACATTACCTTTGCTATGGAATCAATCTTTTTCATAATGTCCTTTTATTTCTCTGCTAAACAGGTGAAATGTAAAGTAACGAAAATAGTCATATCTGTCCCATAATGAAGGCCAAAGAAGGCCCCTCTGTTATTTATTATTTTGAATGAGATTTGTTTTCGCCCCTGTTTTTCATTTTACTCAACTTTTGCTAGTAAATAGGTGAACTTCTTAATTATTCTACTGTCGATGTTTTCCTTTCATAAACTAGATATTTTGGTTCCTTCATAACTTTCAAAGTTTGTTGAGGTGGAATTTCATAGTTAGCCACCTAGAACTCTTGGGTTGGAAATTTTGCTGTCTATCCCTTTACCGGTACAACACCCTGAACTCATAAAATATTTCCATAATGTCATTTTATCCCCATTTTACTATTTTCTTATGCAAAAAACGCTACGTCCTTTAAAGTTCATATGTTGAATCAATTTTCTGGTCTCGTGGTCAAACTTTGTTAAAAATCGTCAAATGAAATACATCGGTATTGATATGTAAATAAATGTTATGCAGAATTTACCACAGAATCCCAATTTAAAAGGTCAAAGCAGGTTTGCAATTGAACGATCAATGGTGGGTACACACAGAAAGAAGACTATTAAAGATTTTTATTTAGCATATTTGATTTACAGATGACAAAAAGTTGCCCGAACGTCTATAAGTCAGAAGTACTGTCTGCGCCACTGTGCGTGTCTCTACGATTGTTGTATCTTAAAAATTACTTGTCGAATTTTCATGCAGTTTGGAAGTTGAATCAGAAGTTTATTAGATTCATGATATTACTTTCCTTATATACGTAATGTATAAGGAAAGTATTGTAACGGGGTCTAAAATTCGAATTCGAGTTTTCGACGGGAGAGCACGTTTCAAGCATCCCTGATCACGAAACAAACATTTTTGAGGGGATGTCTGTGTCTGTGTGTGTCAGTGAGTCTGTGGAGAAGATATCTCACGAAAGAATGGAGCGACTCAAATGAAATTCGGTACAAAAATCACAATCCGTGAATACTGGAAGCCTATTGTTTTTATACGTAATCGAAAGTTTAGAACCCCCTAAATTTTCGAGTGAAATTTTGAAAAAATCATAAAAAAAAACCAATATCTTTAGTAAAGTTACGCAAATAGACATTTCTTATGTAATTTTACCCTAGAACACGATTGACATAAACTTTAGATCGCTAGCATGAACCGTTCTCGAGATATTGCACATTTTAAAAATAAATTTATCAAAAAATACCATAAATTAAATAAAATCTATTAACTATTGATAAATATGTTCACTTTTCATATGTAATATAATGCGATATATTGGGTGACATTCTCGTGGATCTAGCTCGTTCCATTCATGAGAAAAGAGACTTTGAGTAATACTTTTGCATTTGAACACCAATAATCATTTATATGCTATAAGGATAACTTATTTCTCCGTCCATAACGCTTGGCGAGATTTTGGCGATAAATTTGACGAAATGTCGCCAACTTGGAGACTTTTTTAAATGTTGCCAAATTAACGAAAATCTCGCCAAATGGTTAAAAATGACGCTAAATCAATGGAAATGACAACTGATTGACGAAAATTCAATATCTTGGAAAGAATATAAGTATCTACTAGAATAAAAACCTATTTTTTTTACTGTAAAAGTAGTAAATTCATTGCATTATATAAGGAAAGTCATGTGTTGCCCACATCAGATTTTTTTAGTATGTATAAGGAGAACGAAAAGTAGCGCTATTTTTAACATGGGCCTAAAAAATTAAATTATGCTAAAAATAAAATTCTTGTTAGAAACACAGCATTAAAGAAATTAGTTTCGGTATTAACCGATTTCATAGTCGAAAACGCGTCCTTCTTTAAGATATAAAGATAGAGCAGACAAAATAAGTGTTTTAAGAAGATATGTTACGTTAAATAATAGTAATAAGTGTTACACAAAATAAGTGCTTTAATTTTAAATTGCAGGAGGATTTTGGGTTAGAATTAACGCTAATTTGAATCTCAGAACCAGTCTCAATTGGCTGAAATTTTATGTATTTAGCCAATTTTTCCATGCCATTTTAATGGAATCTTGCTCCATTATGATGACATAGCTCTTTAAAATAATTTTATTATTGCAAAATTGAGATATTATCATATCATAAATTAAAATAATTTAAAACAGTTTTAAAATATTTAGTTTATTAAAATAGTTTTATTATATCATAAATTAAATTAGTTTAAATAGTTTAATATGATTTTTTATTAAAATATTGTTTTAGTTTATTAAAATAGTTTTATTATTTCATAAATTAAAATTGTTTAAATTGTTTACTACCATACATTAAAATAGTTTAGCTCCTTTAAAATAATTTTTTTATTATTGCAAATTTGAGATATTATTATATCATAAATTAAAATGGTTGAGATAAATCCCGAGATGTTTTCATTTCAATCCTTGTATATTGTGCCATCAATCTTTTGACCAGAATTTCGGAATTACTATTCTTAGACTCTCATTTATCCTGGTTTAGCTTTTGAAACCGGTTGATATATTTAATAAACTTTCTTTCTGTCATTAACAAAATATTACTTTCCTTATATACATAATGTATAAGGAAAGTATTGTGACGGGGTCGAAAATTCGAATTCGAGTTTTCGACGGGAGAGCACGTTTCAAGCATCCCTGATCACGAATCGAACATTTTTGAAGTGATATCTGTGTGTGTGTGTGTGTGTGTGTGAAAGTATGTGTGTGTGTGTGTGTGTGTGTGTCAGTGAGACTGTGGAGACGATAACTGACGAACGAATGGACCGATTCGAACAAAATTTGGGGCAAAAATCACAAACCGTAAACACTGGAAGCCTATTGCTTTTATGCGCAATCGAATGTTCAGAACACCCCTAAATTTTCGAATGAAATTTTGAAAAATCGTCAATAAATCAAAACCGCTAATAAAGTTACCCAAATAGACATTTATTATGTAATTTTTCATTAGAAAACGATTGACATAAACTTTAGAACGCTAACATGAACCGTTCTCGAGATATTGTACATTTTTCAAAAAAATTATCAAAAAGTCATATAAAATAAAAAAAAATATTTCCTATTGAGAAACATGTTCACTTTTTATATGTAATATCATGCGATAGATTGGGTGACATCATTCTCCTGGATCTAGCTCGTGCCATTCATAAAAAAAGATACATTAAGTAATACTTTTGTATTTGAACGCCAATAGTCATTTATCTGCTGTAAGAATAACTTATTTCTTCGTCCATAACGTTTGGCGAGATTTTGGTGACAAATTTGGAGGAATGACGCCAACTTGGCGACTTTTTGAAATGTTACTAAATTAACGGAAGTCTCGCCAAATGGATAAAAATGACACTTAATCAATGAAAATGACGACTCATTGTCGAAAATTCAATATCTTGGAAAGAATATTAGTATCTACTATAAGAAAAACCTATTACTTTCCTTATATACATAATGTATAAGGAAAGTATTGTGACGGGGTCGAAAATTCGAATTCGAGTTTTCGACGGGAGAGCACGTTTCAAGCATCCCTGATCACGAATCAAACATTTTTGAAGTGATGTCTGTGTGTGTGTATGTGTGTGTGTGTGTGTGTGTGTGTGTGTGAAAGTATGTGTGTGTGTGTGTCAGTGAGTCTGTGGAGACGATAACTGACGAACGAATGGACCGATTCGAACCAAATTTGGTACAAAAATCACAATCCGTAAACACTGGAAGCCTATTGTTTTTATATGTAATCGAAAGTTCAGAACCCCCCTAAATTTTCGAATAAAATTTTGAAAAAATCGTCAAAAAATCAAAACCACTAATAAAGTTACGCAAATAGACATTTCTTATGATAATTTTTCATTAGAAAACGATTGACATAAATTTTAGAACGCTAACATGAAACGTTCTCGAGATATTGCACATTTTTCAAAAAAATTATTAAAAAGTCATTTAAAATGAAAAAAATATATTTCCTATACAGAAACATGTTCACTTTTCATATGTCATACCATGCGATAAATTGGGTGACATCATTCTCGTGGATCTAGCTCGTTCCATTCATGAAAAAAGATACTTTGAGTAATACTTTTGCATTTGAACGCCAATTTATCTGCTGTAAGAACAACTTATTTCTTCGTCCATAATGCTTGGCGAGATTTTGGCGACGAAATTGGCGGAATGTCGCCAACTTGGCGACTTTTTGAAATGTTGCCAAATTAACGAAAATCTCGTCAAATGGATAAAAATGACGCTAAATCAATGAAAATGACGACTAATTGTCGAAAATTCAATATCTTGGAAAGGATATTAGTATCTACTAGAATAAAAACCTATTTATTTTACTCTAAAAGTAGTAAAGTCATTTCATTATATAAGGAAAGTCATGTGTTGCCCACATCAGATTTTTTTACTTTCCTTATATACATAATGTATAAGGAAAGTATTGTGACGGGGTCGAAAATTCGAATTCGAGTTTTCGACGGGAGAGCACGTTTCAAGCATCCCTGATCACGAATCAAACATTTTTGAAGTGATGTCTGTGTGTGTGTGTGTGTGTGTGTGTGTGTGAAAGTATGTGTGTGTGTATGTGTGTGTGTGTGTGTGTGTGTGTGTGTCAGTGGGTCTGTGGAGACGATAACTGACGAACGAATGGACCGATTCGAACCAAATTTGGTACAAAAATCACAATCTGTAAGCACTGGAAGCCTATTGTTTTTATACGCAATCGAATGTTCAGAACCCCCCTAAATTTTCGAATGAAATTTTGAAAAAATCGTCAAAAAATCAAAACCAATAATAAAGTTACGTAAATAGACATTCCTTATGTAATTTTTCATTAGAAAACGATTGACATAAATTTTAGAACGCTAACATGAACCGTTCTCGAGATATTGCACATTTTTCAAAAAAATTATCAAAAAGTCAGATAAAATAGAAAAAAAATATTTCCTATTGAGAAACATGTTCACTTTTCATATATAATATCATGCGATAAATTGGGTGACATCATTCTCGTGGATCTAGCTCGTTCCATTCATGAAAAAAGATACTTTGAGTAATACTTTTGCATTTGAACGCCAATTTATCTGCTGTAAGAATAACTTATTTCTTCGTTCATAACGCTTGGCGAGATTTTGGCGACGAAATTGGCGGAATGTCGCCAACTTGGCGACTTTTTGAAATGTTGCCAAATTAACGAAAATCTCGCCAAATGGATAAAAATGACGCTAAATTAATGAAAATGACGACTAATTATGGAAAATTCAATATCTAATAAGTTATATAATATATAAATATATAATAATAGTTATATAATATATGTCGAAAATTCAATATCTAATAAGTTATATATATATATATATATATATATATATATATATATATATAACTTATTTCTTTGTCCATAACGCTTGGCGAGATTTTGGCGACAAAATTGGCTGAATGTCGCCAACTTGGCGACTTTTTGAAATGTTGCCAAATTAACGAAAATCTCGCCAAATGGATAAAAATGACGATAATCAATGAAAATGACGACTAATTGTCGAAAAGTCAATATCTTGGAAAGGATATTAGTATCTACTAGAAGAAAAACCTATTTATTTTACTGTAAAAGTAATAAATTCATTTCATTATATAAGGAAAGTCATGTGTTGCCCACATCAGATTTTTTTTACTGTGAAAGTAGTAAATTCATTACATTATATAAGAAAAGTCATGTGTTGCCACATCAAATTTTTTAAACTGTTATTGCTATTTGAATCTTTTAATTGCTATAATTTCTCTCACCTTAAAGATCATTTTATTTCAATGACATCATAATTTTATAAACATTGTTCGAAAATTTATTTAAATTCACTGCACAAAAACTTTTACAAAATTCGACCCAATTGAAGCATTTTCGACTGACGTTATACGTCCCCATACAGGCAAGAAGAGTAAAATTTATTATGTCCTCGTTCCAGATGAATACAGTTAAACGGATCAATAGCTCGTAGGCTTTTATCGATCACCGTAATGGCATTTGTTAGATCTGGTGACTGAAGATAACATGAAAGAAGAGCATCTTCTTATCAGTCATCTCTATTACATGGGATAATGTCATGTGGGCTCCACTATTTATTGTAGAAGAACGATAAATATAAAAACAAAACCATGTGTAAATAGCAAGTATAGTACTAATGTCACTCTCTCATTGCAGATAACTGAATTCATGAAACGGTTTTACGCTTTTATGTGCTCGTCAGCCTGGAATAACAATTACTTGCAATAATGAAATTTTCAAACATTTTGTGGGTTGAAATATATTGTTCCAGGTCATACTTTTTAAAGTATGACCTGAAACAAATTATTTTTAATTCTTTACTTTAGAAGTGAATAATAGAATAAGTAAAAATATTATTAGTAATCCTTATGTTGTGAAATTCGTTATCAAAATGATGGTACATATGGAATTAGGAAACTCTGATGAATCTAGTATTAAATTTGCGTGTATTTTTTCAGTCAAACATCGGGCGGCTGATCGGTACTAAGAGACGTCGTTGGTTGTAGTTTGGATACTTCAAGTTCATAGTAATGTAAGTACATGTGATTTTTGTCATTCTTCTAGTATTCCATACTTAACCTTGCAAATTTCAAAGTCCTATGGGTGCATGCTATATCGTTAGTGTTTGCAAGGCTGAACACATAACTTGACTCATTCATAAATACGTCCAGAAGCTTTAACTTGTGCCAATTAAACACGCCCGAACTATTTCCGAATATCCACATGTCTGAGCACGTTCGTGTTTAAATATTCTTTACCGAACACGTTCTTTAGAAAACATCAACCTTCTGAGTACTTTAAAACAGGTCCACAACTTTGCTCACATCCGCTAGATATGCACTCTTCCATCTTCTCTATATAACTGGGAAAAGTATTTATTAGAATAAAAGACACAATCCGCTGTTCCATAAAGTATTATGGCTAATGATCTCCTGATGGTTTTCATGCACATCTTCTGGCACTTCGCTCGCTGAAATCGACCGTGACTTGTCAGTTTCACGCTCCGGTTGGTTAAAATATTGATAGACAGACATAGACGTCCAAGTTCATCAACCACCTTTTTTCGCCACCAGCGTTGCAGACGATGAGATGCTATTCCGGAAATATTTTTGATAAGCTCTTGCAATTTCAGTGCTACCTCTGCAATAAGGACACATCTATTGGATAGCTGTTATAACATATTTTTAATTTGGTTAATCTGCGTTTATTCGCACTGACATCGAATTACCGTCAACGTGAATGCAATGGTATTCGTGCCTGTGTATGCCTGGTAAGTGACGGCTTTGTTCACTAGTAAAAGAGGGGACAGCGTCGCGTTGCCTAGAAACCAGGTATCCTTTTTTACCACTGCTTCACAGAAAAAATGAGAAATATAACGTCCACTCATTAAAGCAAATTCGATCAAAACTGGATGGACACTTTATATATATATATATATATATAAAAGAAAAGTATGTCTGTCTGTATGCATGATCCAACATCACGGGAGAACGGCTGAACCGAATTTGATGAAATTTTATAAGTAGTCTTGAAATAGCCCCACTTAAAATTTAGTCCATGTGTCGAGTTCCTACGACTAGTAGTTCTCGAGATATTAGTGAAAAACGACACTTTCGCTTGTCTCATCATCACGGGAGAACGGCTGAACCGAATTTAATTAAATTTCGTGGGTAGCTTTGAAATAGCCCCCTAATAAATTTAGTCCAAGTTTCGAGTTTATAAGATCAGAAGTTGCCGAGATATTGATAGAAAACGAGACTTTTTCCTAGGAGTTCTACTCTCTTAACTCCATGATTCCCAACGAAAAAGGTTGGAAGTCGTTGGTTTTAACGTGACAGTCAATTAAATTTCCGAATTTTGCAGGAGTTTATTGAACGTATTAGTCACTTTTGAAAATCACAGGTTTGAAATATGAACTTAAATGGAAACTATCATCATGGTTTATTTTTCACAGACTTACTCAACAACGAAAAGTATTAAGAAATCAAAGTGGTTATTTAATTATCAGCAATTTATGAAGAAGATTATTTCTTATATCATCTATATATATAAAGAAGAAAAGTATGTATGTATGTATGATCCAACATCACGGGAAAACTTCTGAACCGAATTTGATGAAATTTGGTGGGTAGTCTCAAAATAGCTCCACTTAAAATGTAGTCTAGGTTTCGAGTTTCTACGGCCTGTGGTTCGTGAGATATTAGTGAAAAACAAAACTTTCGTTTTTCTCATCATTAAGGAAGACCGGTTGAACCGAATTTAATGAAATATTGTGGTTAGCTTTAAAATATCCACCCATAAATTTAGTCCAAGTTTCGAGTTTCTAAGACCAAAGATTGTCGAGATATTAATGGAAAACGAAACTTTCTCTTAGGAATTCTACTGTCTAACTCTATGATTCCCACCGAAAAATATTGGAAATAACTGGTTTAAAACGTGAAAATCAATTAAATCTCTGAGTGTTGTGGGAGTTTATTGAACGTAATAGCCACTTTTCAAAATCGCAGGTTTGAAATATGAATTTATATGGAAAATATCACCATGGTTTATTTCTCACAAGCTTACTCAACAACGAAAAGTATTAAGAAATCACAAGAAAGATCAATCATGCATAAAACATTGTTTATGAAACACTTTCCAACATTAATTTTATTTAAATATCTCTAAAATGCGATACATTCACAATATATCACAATACTGCAATAATTAATTATATTTGAAAATTTAAAATTTCATCGAAAAAAATCGAACTTGATTTAAATGACGTCATCGAAATATAAATAGCCTGGATCTCTTTGTAAAAGTAGTAAATATTTGATTCATGCATTTTCATTTCATTCATCACAGTACTACAATAATTTATTCTACTTAAAACCATGGAGCCCAAAGTAATTTAACTCTTTGCATAAAACTTCATCGAAGAAGTGTGCCATTAAATCGTCTGCTTCTCTATGCAAAATCAATGAATGTTTCATTCATATCATCTACATTGCAGATTCCTGAGCAAAATAATTTTGCGTTAAAAAATTTCAGCAATTCTTATACAGATCATCTTGCAGCGTAATCAGTTTACATTCTCCATAAGTAAAAATTAGGTTTTGTTGTAGAAATAATCAAAGTTTGATGATCATTTAAACTCAAATATATTGTAATTGTATCGTTTCAGAATACAGATGCACAGAAATTAAGCAAAAATAAAGCGGTTTTAGGACGGATACGATACTGAATATAAATTACAAATAATTTTAAAAATCACGATTGTGATTCAAGATGGATGCCATATTTTATTTTGAAGTGGGTCACGTGATCTCTCCATATAATGGTCATGTGATCTCTCCATATAATGGTCGAGGGATCTCTTCATATAAAGGGTTTAATTATTATTTTAATTGTTAGTTTAAAAAAATTCTGAATATATTTTGCTGAACATTTTTTTATATACTTCATGGGATTATTTGAATATTTCCTAAAACTTTCGAAGCAATTTGTGAATTTTAAATTCGCTTGAAAATGTTTGAAAAATTAGGTCCTATAGGGTTCAATATATTTCAATTTTTCAACCCGGGTTCAATCCAAAACTAATTGGGCGATACTATTCATTTATATTCCCATAAGTCCCACAGGCCGTCTGAACAACACACTAAAATTTCATTTTGATAAATTCATTTTTACAGCAGTTACCGTGTTAACGGACAGACAACCAGAATGAACAAGCTCATAAACAATTTTCAACTATGTTGTAAAGTGTTAAAAATGGTTATTTAATTATCAGCACTTTATAAGGAAGATTCTTTCTAATGCAGTTATGACTTATATGATGCAATGCTTTTTTTTCTTACATAATGCAATGAATTTACATCTTTCACACTGAAAAAACAATGTATTAGATTCACAGCCCTATATGTTCCGGTGTAATTTTTATCACAGTTTTGCGTAGTGAATCCCGAGCAACGCCGAGTAATTGCTGCTAGTTTATAATACAATAAATGCAATATTTAAAAAAAAAAAGAATATTTGTATCCAAGGGCTTCTTCTCAACGGATATTTTAAACAGATCAGACAGATACAATTTCTAATGGTCAAGCAGACTGATCAGAGCTTCAACATTAAAGAAAGATATTTCATACAATTAAAAATGAATATAAAATTATTCTCAATATTTAGAACTAGAGGTCGGAATATGTTACTTTATGAGTGTACAACGTTTCATGGTTCCAAGATTTAAGTACAACCAAAGAGCTTCACAAACATGTTATAGTAATGTGTATTAAACAGTTACACCCTGCCCCCATTATAACGAAACTTGCATTAATTTTACTGTATATTTCTGAGCAAAAAATAAATACAATTTACTTTAAATTCTACATCCACAGATGCACATATTTTCCTTTGTTGATTATAAACAGAATATAGCTATTTTCATTCAACAAAGAAAGAAACGTAACAAGTTCTTCTATTACCTATATTATCATCGATACTCAAATATAAAACAACAAAGCTATTTTGATTAAAATTTTAGTATAGAACTTTGGAAACAATTGGTTGGTAATGATAGTTTGAAATCCAATACCAGAATAAAAAATCCACGCAGTTACTTTAACTGAAAAATGTGCAGTCTGAATTTTCTCATTCATCACTGTCAAGTTCGATAACTTAATTTGAAAAATGATTTTGTTAAAATGCTGAAAAATTAAAAACTAGTAAGTTAAAACAAAAAACGACGAATTTATTAATCAAGGACAAGGCTTGTGGTTTCAGACCCATATTTTTTCAATAGGATTTCGAAAGTATTTTCTACTATAAATAGTATCTGAGAGAGAACAGAATTGTCATGGGTAGTCTAATATCTTATACTAAACGACATTCTGCCCCATAACACCCTGTGAAAGGATAAAGAACTGGAAGGGTCAGGGAGGTTAAATAGTTCAGGAAGGTGCTAAGTGTTAATATAACTGAACAGAAATCTTATGTAACCGTCGCGGAAACAGCGCTGTTGTTGTTGAGACCCATACCGTCCGACCTACCAGAAAGGTGTAAGGTAACTGTTTGGACGCCCGGGAAGTGCCACCCAATTTAGACCAGAACGCAGTGGGGGAGGCATCTACAGAGACCGTACCCTCCTTCCCCTACCACCAACCTCTCGGAAGGACTTACGGACCCACATGTTTAACTTGATCGTACTCCGCATGAACACGGCTGCAGTTTTGGCAGTGGCGGGAATCGAACCCGGGCCTAATTCCCGCGCGTTAACCACTGAGCTACCGCGCTCTCGCGGAAACAGCGTCGTTGTTGTTGTTGATACCCAGACCGTCCGACCTACCAGAAAAGGTGTTGTAATTGTTTGGACGGCCGGGAATGCCACCCAATTTAGACCGAAACCCAGTGGGGGAGGCATCCACAGGGACCGTACCCTCCTTCGCCTTCCACCAACCTTTCGGGAGGACTTACGGACCCACATGTTTAACGTGATCGTACTCCGCATGAACATAGTTGTGGCAGCGGCAATTGCGGCAGCGTGCAAATCCAGCGCGAAAACCATCGGGCTACCGCGCCCGAAATCTGCCAACAGCACGCGGTGTTCCCAGGTCGTCACCCACCCAAGTACTAACCGCGCCCGATGCTTCTTGACTTCGGTGATCTAACGAGAACCGGTGTTTTCAGCACGGTAGGGCCGTTAGCCGCGGAAACAGCGTGTCGCTGTTTTAACCAGTTTTATTTCAGTAATACGGCAAAAGCATTGGAATATAACATTACGGAGAGTGATGTGTTGTACTTTTTGCCTTATTACCTGGGTTGGTTTAAGCAACGTCACATCTTGGCCAACGATGCGTGATAGATTAATGTGGCAATCAGCATGTCCAACTGACATTTAATTTTTGCAAGCAAGGGTCAGGTATTCCTTACACTTGGACTGGAAGCCGACAGATAGAACGCATTGCCTCCGATTTCGAAAACAAGTCTTCTACATAGCTGCCCAGCCTCCTTCCAACAGCAAAATGTTCATCTGCGGCCATTCTTCCAAATATTAACCTCCTTCAATTCTTATAAACTTAATTTTAAGATATTTAAAAGGTTTCGGTATTCTGAGAATGAGCTAACTATTGAATTTCATCTTTTTATATTTCCAATATTTTAAATACAATGATGGTTGAAGCGTACTTAATTTGAAATCTACAGTAATAAGATCATTTACAAATATTTGTACACTATTTTGTTTCTAGAAACTTATCATTGATTAAATAAAAAAATAAAACTTGTAATTGATAAAATAAGTTGGATACATTATTAAAAGTCGTCATGGATCATTGGTAGCTATGGGTTACTAATGGTTGCCATGGTATGAATCGTTTCACTATATCCAAACCGTCCGACTTACCTGAAAGTTTGGGGTAGCTGTTCGAACGGCCAGATAGTGTGTGTAATTGGATG